>OX393550.1:95814759-96152518 GCA_947650365.1 Chamaelirium japonicum | reverse complement strand
AAAATCATTAATCATCATATGTACCTTTTTATCTGTTTCAGTATATGTATATAAAAGTAATTATTTACTATGTTAAGCTTATGGTATTTTATTAAAATGGATAAAATTGATAATCTACCTTATAAAAAGATTAGGATTCCGTGTGCGCAAGGGCCGTGAACCATTCTGCGCGCATAGCTGAAGGTCAATAGGCTAAGGGGTCACGGGCAAGGGCTATGGTAAAGCCAATAGGAGTAGCCCTTTAATAGGGATTGACCTAGCAATTCCTATCCCGGGGTAGTTGAAGACTCTAAAAAAAATAAGTTGGGCGGTAGAGCTCTACTGTGAAAGATGAAAAACCCCTTAGGATCATCTGTGTGATTTATGTATGGTGTTGGTGGATGCACAGTGAGAGAGTTGGCCCTCTGCATCGAAATAAAAAACCCTATAGTAATGCCTGACTGGGGGCAGGATGAACAAAATAACCGAGGTTCACATTAGGGTAGATGTTTTATATGATTACTAAGTAACAACTATGGAATCTTAATATTGGATTATAAAATTATAGAGCGTGATAATCTAGTGACATTTAGATGGTCGTTTTTTTAATTTGTTCATTAATACTGTAGAATATTGAATGAATTTTATGTTAGACAATCATCTAGTGACAGTATGTATTGCATGAGAACATAGACTACTGGTAGGATTAGGTTATCCTTGTGTAAACATTAATAATTCATACTAGGACTACTAAATATAATTTAATTCAATTAGATCGGTTGTCTCATATTATTGAAGACTATTAGGATATCACTAGCCATTAATTTAGCTAATCTTTCAATTTTCTATTGGGGGTTAATCTTTCCCACAAGTTGGCTCACCTGCAGGTCCGGAGGCTCAGAAGTAGCAATAGGAGTTCAGTGCCAGATATAGAGTCGCAACTTGATCTTTCTTTCAGTCCTTTTTTGTCTCGTTGGATTTTCTTGTCAGTCAATGTAATTTGATTCGAATTGGTATGAGAGTTCTTTAGTCTGATTTCGTGTTTTGTAGTTGTTAGTGGCAATGATACAGCTGAATTTATTTCGGGTAGGCCTCTCCTCAAGGCCCCAAGCTTAGGATAGATCACCTGCAAATATAAAAATATAAAAATGGCCATATTGATCAACCCTACAGATAGGACCCTTATACTAGTGCACCCGAGTGTCAGGGAGTAGGTAAGGCTACTTGACTCATCGTCGGAGGCTTGAGCGTCGTACTCTCTTAGAGGGACTCCTGTCAGTATGTAGCAACACTGACGTGCTATCCATGATGAGAGGATAGCCATCTCGAAGGTTGAGTATAGCTTGAGAAACCTTCTCACTGTTTACAAAATTTTATATTTCTATATTTTTTATTAATAAAATATTTTTATAAAATCAAATTAAAAGGATTTCATCTTGTTTCTCCCTCATCCTTCTTTTCCATTTATAAGAGAGTAACAGCCCTGTGAGAACCCTAATTGGTATAGTTAATTGACCAAACTTAAACCCCCTCTTTTTCTCACCTCACACTCAGGGATCGGTCTTCAGATTTCTAGGGTGTGGCAACTCATGAGGGTTATCTATATGGAGATTTCTATATGCGATCTGTTCAGTCAGATCTATCAGATCTGTGGGAGATAGAGCGCACAAAGAAGTAGAGCTTTCTTCTCCATCTATCATGTAGCATGTTCAATTTTGGTCTTCTCTATTTGGTAGTTTTTCGGAGGACCGTTGGCGTATTTTGGAGACAGTCTGGTCTCCGTTGATGTGGATGGTCGTCTTTTTTGGTAAAAAGAGATGTGAGGATTTGTTAGAGGGCATGGAGTACTGTCGGGTGTAATCCTGTTTATCTTCTTCATAGTGGATTCCTGGAGGTAGTGATTGCCGAAGAGAGGACGTAGCCTCGATCGGGGTGAACCTCTGTAAATCTTGTGTCCTTCTCTCTTGTCTATATTTTTTCTGTGTGTCTTTTGCCAAAACGGACTGGTGCAGTATGGGATACAGCGATGAGATCCGACGTTTCAGGGATCCGCAGTACCGGGCCGCGTATCCGCATCTTTGACCTTTCTCTATGCCGAGCTCCGTATTGTCTGTTGTGCAACAAACTGGTATCAGAGCTTTGGCTTTTTGGTGTAGGATTGCTTTGATTCCAACGATCTTGGTATCAGAGCTTTGGGTTGCTTCTTCAGAGTGTTGTTGCAGAGTCACCGATGGATGACTATTCCAGCCACCGACGAGTGGGATGACGGGGTCACCGATTGGTGGATGGTGGAGGTGCCGACGGGCACCGACGCGAGTCGTGACTAAAGGAGGCATTGGTTGGAGTTTTGGAAGAACGACACAGAGAATTTTTTTTGGTCAAATCTTGGTGGCACAAGACATAAGTAGGTCCGATGTTATCAGTCCTGAGGAGGCGATAGCTTGAGGTCATCTTTCAGATGGATCTTGTTTTTGGAGTGTGAGTACTTATTGGCACTATAATCAAGATTGCAGAGGAAAGGTGGAGTATACCTGACAGATTTTGCTTCAAGTTTCTACCAATGATAGGGTCAGGTTCAGTGCTATCATGTTTCATCAGATGTGGAGTCTGATGGGGGGTTATCTTGGCAACAACTCATGATTAACCAAGATCCAATGTTCTTGATGGCAGTGCCTAGTTGTTTGTTCACACGATTGGAGTTTCAGCAACTCAGTGTGATGGTGGACAGTTGATGACGAAGGTGGCGTACTCAGGTGCTGACAGAAGGGGCTGCATGTTCATCATATGTCAGAGTGTGAGAAGATATCAGATTTTTTTTCAATCTGAGTCTCACACGTGCAGGCTCACCTTTGGAGGTGGAGCTTGTTAGGAGACTTCTTTGGAGATCATTATTGGAGGCTCGATGAGCTGGGGATTGTTTGGCATTGTTAGGTGTTGGCTTCAGGCGTAGCGGGCTTTGTCGCGAAATATGGCTACAGGTGGAGCATTTTCTAAGCGATGCAGGTCTCAAAGAATATGTCCAGTGGTGGAGTTGGCTACTTGATGCATGTCCTCAGGCATGGGACAGATGCATTTATCATCAGGGATGGTGACCGGGCACTCATGGTGGAGTGTGTAGAGGTGTGACTTGTTTTACTTCCCTGACAGAGATGAAGAAGAGATTAGTGTTACGGATCTCTCGCCAAGGTGGAGATTGTTGAGCATTGTGGTGTGGCTTGGAATCCTATTTGGAGGAGAGCCGATTGGCTCAGAGTCCTATTTGAAGGAGAGCCATATGTTCGTGATCTCAAACGGGTACAAATCCGATGGGATTGCCCGCTGGCACAAGTCCATCGGAGAAGTGGAGCTTGTTTGATGTCGGAGGATACTTCGGACGTTTGTCCATTGGTGGAGCGACATCAGTCATGGTGGAGTTTGTTTGGACGTCAAAGGAGACTCTGGGAGTCATGGCCACTGAAGGATGGTTAATGGAGGCCATCATAGGGCATGATGATCGACCATCAGCATTCAGTTGGGTGCAGACACCGGTTAGA
Source organism: Chamaelirium japonicum (assembly GCA_947650365.1). NCBI lineage: Eukaryota > Viridiplantae > Streptophyta > Magnoliopsida > Liliales > Melanthiaceae > Chamaelirium > Chamaelirium japonicum. Next base: position 96,149,006 of record OX393550.1, on the reverse strand, counting down.
GGTGTAGGGCACATGTTTGGATGCTGGCACCGGCAGGGTGCTTTTGGCGTATCTTCAGGACGCACGTTCAGGACACTGAGGAGGGGTCGTTCAGCACCATCAGGGTGCCGTTTGGAGCTCTATTAGGAAGCGGGTTCGTGATATCGATAGGGTACCGCTTGAGACTATCAGAGTGCCTTGAAGATGACGAATAGATGTCTGGTTTGTGACATCTCACCATGGTGAAGATTGTTGATGATGGCTCGAGTCAAACTCGTCTCCTCGGGCAGGTCGTGCGCACTACTGTACAGTCGTACGCATGACTGTCTATTGTGCGTACGACCTAGAGCCCGACTTTTGCGATGCGTCTTTCTCTAGAAAGGCGTGTCTTGCTACAGGCAGTCATGCGCATTACTTTCCTAGGTCGTGCGCATGACTGTGCCTGGCAGAGACGGGTTTGACCCGGTCTTGCACGATTGGACTTTCCAGATCTGTCTATTTTGGGGGAATCTCGAAATTAAGCTCCTGTCCTATTCCCCTAGTATACAAAGGGGTCTAGGGTTTTGGGAAATAGGAACCTTTGAATCCTTGATCATCCTTTGGAAGAGATGATCAATTTCGGAGGCGGCGGCTCTTGGTGAAGCTTCTTGTGGAGAAGATGAACCCGGGGGAGGAGCATGCCTTGCTCCTCCCCCGGGCCGTTGAAAAGTTGGCAAGCGGTGTCCACGACGCTGTGTTGGAGCACCGCTTTTCGGGTGCTCTGTGATCAATCCTGGAGGAATTCTACTTAGAGAAAAACCTAAAGAAGACCCCCATTCTGGGGAAGATGCCTTCGGGCATGGTGGCGAGCTATAGAGGGCAAGGCCACGTTGCGGAGACCGAGGCCATGATGGGGCAAGTCCGAGAGGAGGAGCACAAGGCCATTGGGAGATCCGTGGTGCTTCGATGATGATTAATCTAACAGATCGTGACTGGTGAGTATCTTGATCATGACTTTTGTGGAACCCGTGAGGGTTATCTTTGCAGAGATTTTCATGTGCGATCCGTTCAGTGAGATCTGTGGAAGAGAGAGCGCACAAAGAGGTAGAGCTTTCTTCTCCATCTATCATGTAGCATGTTCAATTTTCATCTTCTCTATTTGCTGGTTTTCTGGAGGACCGTTGGCGTATGTTGGAGAAAGTCTGGTCCCCGTTGATGCGCATGGTCGTCTTTTGTGGTGGAGAGATATGTGAGGATTTGTTAGAGAGTATGGAGTGTCGTCGAGTGTTATCCTATTTATCTTCTTCATAGTAGATTCCTAGAGATGGTGATTGCCGGAAAAAGAACGTAGCCCCGATCGGGGTGAACCTCTGTAAATCTTGTGTCCCTCTTTTTTGTCTATATTTTTTTCTGTGTGTCTTGTACGTGCCGTAATGGATTGGTGCAGTATGGGATGCACCGATGGGATCTGACGTTTTGGGGATCCATGGCATCAGGCCTCGAATCCGCATCTTTGACCTTTCTCTATGACGGGCTCCGTATCGTCCGCTGCACAACAATGACCTGGTAACCCCTCATTGCATGACCTCCCCCCCCCCCGCCCCCCCCCCCCCCCCCCCTACACACACAGACACAAAAAAAGGGGGAAGTTTGACATAAGTTCTTTTTGAGAGACTTTTAGTTGTAGGACAAGTTAATTTTGAAATATAACTTAAGTACCTCTCGATGAATATATACTTTTTCTGAAGATGAATATATACTCTTTCTAAAGATGAATATATACTTGTAGGGACCTTAGCTAATATAACAGATTATGGTGTCATGTGGCTAATATTGCAAAATAGGTAAGGACCTAGACCTAATTTGTCAAAAAAAACTGAAGCGTTGTGAGAAAGAGAGAGCGAGCGGTTCTATATATTGAGAGTGTACAAGCCTGGTTCCGGAGGAGAGAGAGAGAGAGAGAGAGAGAGAGAGAGAGAGAGAGAGGCGCGTGTTGCTACATGGCGTCTGGAGATGGATGAGAGAGATGAGGTTTTCTCTTCAGCGGGGGTGCCACGTTAGGAACCCCGGACTTATAGTATATTATACATCTCACAAGGTCAATCCAATGTAATTGCAGTCAAAGTCTGCAATCTTCCGCTCATGCCTCCAAGCGTTTCCATTTGCTCGCTCTCTTCTCTGTCCAAATTGACCATAGTGATTTAACAGAATCCAAAAAACCCTAGATTATCAATTGTTTCTTGATCGTTGCAGAAAGAAAATTTGATGAAGGTGCCTACCTTTTTTAGCGGAATCTTCGTAGTTAATACTTTGTCGTGTATAAGCAACGATTTGAGAAACCAAACGTCGATTGTCACTCTATACATTTTTTTTGGAAGGTAAGTAAGATTATATTAAGACCCCTAAAGCGGAAAGAAAGAGAAATTACAACTCATGGCTAAACTCTAGAACGAGCTAGCGACCAACACAACTCCTAAGGAGCAAAATAATTCCGCAGCTGTGTTTAGACAGCTAAACACTTATCAAACAACCTAATCCCATCCCAAAGAGAGGCTTAATGACGAGCACATTATAGGTATTTGCCTGTATATATTTGTGTGTGTATTCATAATCCCTAAGCCAATAATAATTAGATAGAAAGATTGACATGCGATAATTAACTCCTCTTCTCTCTCCCCACAGTGGATCCTCGGGTTATTAATTCCTTAAACTAAACCCTTGTAGCATGCTGAGTAGCGAGTTAGCGTCTTAAAGAGCTTTGGCTGTATTCTCCTTATAGCTTGGAAGGTTACTATTGGACTAGATTCTAGGAGTGTCAACGGGTCGGGTCAGGTCGGGTCGGGTTCGTGTCGTGTCCAAAACCCCTAGACCGGGCCTGACCCGTTTAACTAATCGTGTCTAAATCATAAACCCGTACCCGACCCGCTAATAAACGGGTAGACCCGATAAGACCCATTTACCACACGGGTCTATTCAGTTGACCAGATCCGACCCAATCCGACTCGACCTGACCTGACCCGCTAGTACTATATAATACAGTATCCGATTGCGGGTAGACCCGACTCGACCCAACCCGACACGACCCGTTGAATTTTAAACGGGTCTTCCTGGGTCTACCGTGTCCAAACCCTAAATCCGGATCCGACCCATTTATTAAACGGGTCTATCGTGTTGACCCGTTTAACCCTGACTCATATCCGCTAACTCCGTGTCGGGTCTGACTTGTCCGAAATTGCCAGCCCTACTAGATTCCATGCATACACGTTAAAAAAATAGTAATAATAATTGGTGTGATACCCACTGTTAGATGCACTCTCGCTCCAAAACCCGGGTCATAAGGGGCTGGGAGCTCCACAGAGGATATATGAAGATGCTACCGCTCAGCTCCTCACACGAGGCTAGAGCTAAACACTCGCCAATCCCCCTCTCGTGCACGGAAACTAGAGGAAGAGGCCAGGTACACCTTGGTTAGGTAGAACCTCGCTCTAATACCATTGTTAGATACCCTCTCGTCCCAAAACCTGGGTCTCAACGGGAGGTTCACAGAGGGTATATAAAGACATCACTGCCCAGCCCCAAGCCAATGTGGGACTAAACTCAGCACCCACCGGGGGATAAGAGAGTTGGTAAGCAAATGATGCTTTGGTGAGGAGGTTGCGGGTTCGAAGCCTGTCAACCACAGGAGTGCAATTTTTTTTTCCCCCTCCACAATGACCGAGTCTTGTTTTTACCCACAACTGCACCACAATATTTAAACGCCACACGGTGTAAGACATACACAGGATTCAATCATGCGACCTCCCAAGAGAGAAACAACGGGTTAACAGCTAGGATGCAAGTGCAGTTGCAGTGAATAGACTTCCCATTCAGCCATAGAACTAATTTCCTGATTTAGTAGTATTTTCATCCATGATGGCTCTAGTCTCTGCTAATAGGTGCTTTTAAATTTAATTTCAAAATCATCCTTCACCATCATTTCTCCAAAGAGCAATGCTATTTGAACATACTGCAAGACAACCTTGCTGACAACCCGCGATGGTGTGGCAGGAGGGGGAGGGGTGGGCCAGCCCTTAGTACATTGGCATTCGCACCAAGCCCTGGCCAACGCCCCCACACCATCGCAGGTTGTCTGTAAAGCTGTCCCAAAGTATGTTCGAATATAATTACCCTCCCCCAAAAAGACCGGATTGATCTGTCATAGGTTGAGAACTCTTGAACCCCTTTGGTATGCGGTTCGTGCGGCGTGAACCGCAAACAGTCTGATGAGGCGCTACGTGCGTGCGATGCATACAGTGGTACATCAGACGGCTGCAGATTCATGCTGCAGGAACGGTGTTTATATATATATATATATATATATATATATAGAGAGAGAGAGAGAGAGAGAGAGAGAGAGAGAGAGAGAGAGAGAGAGGAGAGGAGAGGAGAGGAGAGAGAGAGAGAGAGAGAGAGAGAGAGAGAGAGAGAGAGAGAGAGAGAGTGAGTGAGTGTGTTAGTGTTACTATATGTCCCACCTTGCCTTGATTGTGGTATTGTAATGATATGCGTTCTCTCCTTATATAAGGAGAGGTAGTCGTATATACTAATACGATAATTAATACAAAGAGTTTTCTCCCCAAACCCTAGTCTTTCTCTTCCTCTCTCTTCGTAACATGGTATCAGAGCTGGCCTAGGGTTTACGAGATCCCAACTCTGGCCTCGGCCTCGGCCTCGCCGGCGACCTTGAGGAGACTGGGCATAGCAAATTAATTTGTTTTCTCCCGTCTCGATCTCGATCGCGATCTCGTCTCTTACGATCCCTCTGTGGGCCCCTGCACGCGATCACCTGGCCGCATCCCCTGATCGCGATCCACCGGCCCCTGTGCGTGATCTCTCCCCTGTGTGTGATCCCCCCCTCTGCCTTCCCCCTTCCACGCGCGCCCCTGTGCCCCCTATGATTTCCCCTTGAGCCCTTGTGATTTCCTTGTGATTTTCCCGAGCCCCACCCCCTTTCCCTCCCATGATTTCTCTGTTTTGTGCGCTCCCTGCTTCGTGCCGAACTCCTTCCGTCCGATATCATGAAGTGCGTCATCGCTGCCCTCTTCGTCAGTGCCCTCGCCTTCCTCCCCCTTGTCACCCTCGGCGACTGCAAGTACACGCCCGACACCAGGTTTCGAAGACCCCCTCTGGCCTCGGCCTCTTCGACGCAGTCAGCAATCGAGGAGGTCAGAAGTAGTAAAAAAAATAAAAATCAGTCACATGCGATCAATATGCAGCCCCTGTACCCCGTCGTCTGTGATCTGCAATTAGTGGCACCAAGCGGCACCCCCTTTTGTGATCCCCTGCATCCCGATCGGTCTCGTCCCCTGAGCGATCCCAAGCTCTCGCCGTCACCCTTGTCCTCTACACAAACGGCCACCAAGCCACCTGCCGCCGGCTGCTTTTCCCTCTCCTCTTCGAATCTGCAGGATCGCCTCTTCCTCGCCTCCTCCGGTCAGCCGAGCAGTAATAGCGGCATGGGAAGCCAGATCCAGCCCGACCGCCTCTTCTCCACTGCTCGCAGTCCGACTGACTACCTCCTGTGTGTTGACCACTGCCTTGCGCCAATTGCCGCCTTCGCGTGTCCCGCCGCGCCGCGCCGATCGGCGCACCTGTTGTCCTCCTCTTTCCTTGCATATATCGACTACCAGGTCACTCTTGCTCCTTCCTGCGCAATCCAATCTCCTTCCCTGCCTATGTAGTCCAGTGGCCCAGCCACTTTTGCCTCATCGCCGTCTGACCTCCTCTGTTGTGCGACCTCCCTGCCGTTGGTGCGTCATGATTTTAGCATGACCTCCACCCTTCTTCGCGAAAGATTGCATCACAAGCTGACCGAACCCCATTATCATGCTCCGCTAGTTTGTGGCGTGCCGCGTCGCAGTAGCCCACGGCCTGCACCTTGTGCTCTGTTGGCTTCCCTGCGCTCTGTGCTCTACCAGCCCGCCCTGCACTATGCCTGGACTACCTCCGCTTTGATCTCTGCCAGTTTGGCCACCGGTGCCCTGCACTATGTCGACTCGCTTGCACTTATGCCATGCACCCTGTGTTCTACCAGTACCGGTCCGTTTGCACCCTATACCCTTGCACTATGTCGGTCGCCCGTGCCCTGCACTCCACCGGCTCGCCTACACTTGTGCCCTGCACCTTGCGTTCTGCCAGTATCGATCTGCTTGCACCCTGTGTCATTGCGCTCTGTCGGCCGCCTGTGCCCTTGCCTTTTGTCGGTTTGTCTGCGCCTACACTCATGCCCTATGCCCTGCGTTCTACTGATCCGTCCGCCGATACTCTGGCGGTCTAGCCGCCTACGCCCTGCACTTTGCTCGCCCTCCTACGTCCTTCGTTGTGCCGGCTTGTTTATTTACACCGTGCTCTTGACCAATCAAGATCCTCTCTCTCCCTCCGATCGAGATTCACTCCCTCTTGTGTTCTCTCCTTGGTCGTTGTCTTATCCTCTTTTTTCCTGGTCGCACGGGCTTCCGGATCTACTCTCTCCGGTCACACTTGTGCTGGCACTCGGGTCCTCTCTTTCCTTGGTCGTGAGACTATATCAGAGCTACGACTCTATTTTCTCTCTATTCGTTTGTGATGATTGAGATCTTCCAGGTGGTGTCAAGTGCTTGATTCGGTCAAGTGCTTGACTCCTATAAGGTCCCACACATCCACACCTTTCTTAGCCGATCTCTCCCCTTTCAGCCTCCTTCATTACTGGCTTTCGTCACCACAGTTGATCATTGTCAGATCCACGGTTTACCTGTTTACAGGTTTGCCGGGTTTTTCCGGTTGCCCTGCTTGCAGGTCAATCAGGTTCCCAGGATGACTTGCTTGCAGGTCACCCTAGCACTATCTTTACATTACAGAATAAAATGGGAACATTTGATGTAAATTTTTTTTTCTTCCTTTCTTTTATTAAGCAAACTGTTGTCAATTTATACCTTACATCAGTTTGACGAGGGGTATTAGATATAGTGTTAGTGTTACTATTAATCCCACCTTGGTTGTGGCATTGTAATGGTGTGCATTCTCTCCTAATATAAGGAGAGGTAGTGTTATGTAATAATACAATAATCAATATAATGAGTTTTCTCCCCAAACCCTAGACTCTTTCCCTCTCTCTTTGTAACATTATATATAGCCAAAAATAATTTTTCTATTTTCAATATTGCCACCAATATATATCCAGTTTCTTAAACCAAGTGCAAGAAGCAATAAACTACACCCCCTGGCTGTAGATCACTACCAAATAATCAACCTTGCCCATCCATCTTGAAGATTCATATCCTTCTTGCTCACTCGTGGATCTATGAAGTAACATAGATCACCCCTTAAAAAGCACTTTAAAAATAATACTCTGTTTCGACTGCGATGAAAATTAGTAGAGTTGTTGAACGGTTAGTCCCACATCGATAAGGGGAGAGGGGTGGCCTCTCCTAATATACCTGATGTACATGATCTCCTTCCTTCAAGACTAGCCTTTTGGAGCACTCAGGTGTTGCCACATGATATTAGGGCTAGGTTCGTTCTTAGAGTGTCTCCCGAGTAGCCTCGTTGCACCCGCTAATGTTAAAACGCGCTCTTTGTGCGGGCGAGTGTTGAACAATTAGTCCCACATCGGTAAGGGGCATGGGGCAGCCTCTCCTTTTTACTTTTGGTAGTCATTGAAAGGAGAGGTCACAACCGGACCTCAAGGAGGTGCCACATGCCGATGCAAGCAAAGCAAAGTCCGCACTCGACGGGAACGAAAGACTACCACCACTACCGGTGGAGCCAAGACGCCATACCGGCAAAGACAACCCCAAACACAACAATCGTACACCGACGGTGACCAACCTTGCCACACCCGGTGGACAAACAGAGGGCACCAGGCCCTTAACAGAGAAAAGAAGAAAAATAATAAAAAAAAAAGACAGAAACAAATACACCAAAAAAGAGGATCCATCTCTAGCACCCCGGCAAAAAGAGGAGCCGCCGACAATGTCCGATTTGCCACCACACCACCGCCATGATCCCCCAGGATTGCTTCACCGAGCAGAGGAGCCAATATGAAATTCCACCAATGGAAATCACCAACAAGCGGCTCGGGGCCAGATCGGACACTCCGATCGCAATCGGCAAGAGAATCACGCCCCTAAAGGCAACCGGGCATATGAGCCGAGCAGGGGAAAGATGTTGGAATAGGATCCATGTATCGAAGTAGCAGTGGAAGCAAAAAGAAAGATCCGAAGATCATACGGTGTATGTTTCATTACAATTCGTGATACAAAACAATCTACATGCAAATCTATGATCTTAGCATATGTGCGGACACCCTAGAGGCATACTACGATCTACGGAAGACATGCATGCATCTACTTAGGTGTTTAGATTCATCATACCTTATGGATCTATGATCCGGAGATTAGAGAACGATGAAGAACCGCACTTGAATCTCAAGGAAAACTGTCGGATAGCACCTTGTCCTTTGCGAATTGAAGAATCCTCAAAATCCCATCTCTGAGTGCAAGGATTTCGAGCCGGCAGAAGAATCTGTTGCGAAGACGATGGCAAGCCTCGAGATTTTTTCCTCCTCTTTCTCCTTTCTTACTTCTCCTTCCTTCCTCTTCCTTCTCCCTTCTTCTTCCTCTCTTTTCCTTGGCTGAAACCACAAAGAGGAGGACTAGGGGTCGGATTTTTGGAGGTGAGGGAGTAGAAGCATTAGGGCCGGCCATCCCCTCCCTATTTCCTTTATAGGGCCGGTCTCCCATGGCTCCAAGGAGCCTAGGGCCGGTCCCTAGGTGGATAGGGATGAGGGGGGGTCGGATTTAGGTCTTCCAGTGTCTATCGTGAAGTCCGGACGAAAACGCCCTTCACGAAAAGCGGAAAACTGAAAGTGAGACTGAGTGAGGTGCGCTACTCGGAATCGAGTTCCGTCAGCGCCTGTGAGCTCCTGGAATTATTCCGCTCAATCTAATATCCATATTCAATATGTTCTGAGCCATATTTTAGTATTTACCAAAATACCCCTACGGCCCGTAACACATGTGAATTAGGTTCTTTGGCTCCGGGCTTGCACTCCATCGCGCTACTTCGCATCCAACGTATCCAACTAGGTCGGGGAACAATTCCTATACGCAACGACAGGGTGGAACCTTCAGGGTTCGGGATCTTTAGCTCCAACCGGATCCCTGATTAACTGTTCCGGTGACACACCGAAAGTTCCGTCAATCAGTCCTAATCCGATTAACCCGCGTAGCCACCTAGAGTGCGATGTGAGTTGAACTCTAGTGATCCTAAACTTATGTTACTCCCTCGTAACCCTGTTCTCTACTATACTCCGATAATCCTTATCCCTCCTATTACTGGTGCCATAATACGACTCAGGCGGTGGGGAGTACCGTCAGATCCCGATCGATCATCTGACTAGGGTTTGATGACTTGTCATCTATAACACCACACACCTTCCGGTGCTATGCCTAGCATCCGGAACATCATCAGTCATACTGACAACCACCAGGCCTGGGTTAACTGTGTGGACAGATTGACTCATCAAAACGCACCCATCCAACACTGGACGTCGGATAACCTGTAGGGATTATATGTCACTCAAGCGCCAACCGGGTAACCCAATGTACCGTGGTATTGGACTATGGAAGGTCCGCACACGTTGGCACATCAAAGCACCACTCAACTGGTTGGCCCAGTGAGCATGGTCCCTCAGGGTTAAGGACAGATTATCTATAGTAGTAAGACGGTTTCTGCACCAGTGTCTGAATCACTGAACTGTGCACCGTCTTGGTTCCTGTTCAACACGATCATCGTACTTGGTCAGGTGAATGGGAATCCTGCGTTCCCGTGGTGGAGACTTCACCACATCCTCTACCTGCCAACAGCTTATGCTCGGTGAAGCGACCAGCATCACCAAAGCTGTGAACTAGTTCTTGGTCTACACAGAACTGGTCCACTGGGTCTCCCAAGCATGGATCCTCCATGCGCCTCAGTGGCCTACTGTGTTCCCTAGGGTCCTTTTATTATATGAGTATTATCATACACCAGAGTAGTATTCTAATTAAAGCAATAACTAAAGTCATCTTTATTAATGTTAATACAGAAAATCCACGCTAAGGACACACAAGCTACAACAATCTCCCACTTGGCCTAGCGGGGAATAACAGTCTTAACTCCCATGGCATCCACGTGTTTCTCAAAAGCCTTGGTCGGTAACGCCTTTGTGAAAGGGTCCGCCATGTTATCTACAAACGCCACCTGAGTCATTGCTACCTCCCCTCGCTTCTGCAAATCCCGGATTATGTAGTATTTCCGCTCGATATGCTTGCTCTTCTGGTGATATCTTGGCTCCTTGGATTGTGCTACCGCTCCACTATTGTCGCAGTAAAGGACAATAGGATCTTGAGCTCCCGGTACGCATCCTAAGTCCGTGAGGAACTTCTTGAGCCACACCGCCTCCTTAGCTGCTTCGCATGCTGCAACGTACTCAGCCTCTGTCGTCAAATCCGCGATGCATCCCTGCTTCACGCTCCTCCAACTGACAGCTCCTCCTCCTAATAAAAACACAAACCTTGACGTCGATCTCCTGGATTCCGGATCTGACGCAAAGTCAGAATCCGTATATCCAATCGGCATCAGTTCATGTGAAGAGTAAACTAACTCATAATCTCTCGTCCCAAGGAGATACTTGAGTATACTTTTCACAGCAGTCCAGTGCCATGGACCCGGATTTGACTGATACCTACCCATCATGCCTACTGCATAGCATATATCTTACTACAAAAAAAACAGTTATTACCGACGGACAATATCCGTCGGTAATATTAACATTCCGTCGGTAATATTTTATAGCGACGGAAGATATTTCCGTCGCCAGCTGTCGGGAAAAAAGGTGTCAGGGAAAACAATACGACGGACCAAAAATTACCGTCGGTAATAATAATTAATATCGACGGTAATATTAAAGCCGTCGGTAAGATTTAAACAATTAAAAATTAATATAATATATTATTCCCGACGATACATAATAGTCCGTCGGTAATATATAAGACTTTTACCGACGGTTATAATATAACCTGTCGGTAATACTTTATATATTACCGACGGATATATATTTCCGGTCGGTAATAATATATATATTACCGATGGCTATATATGTCCAGTCGGCAATAATATATATATTACCGACGGATATTATATTCCGTCGGCAACTTATTTATAATTTATAAAAAATAAAAACTTTAGTACCGACGGAATAATTAATTTCCGTCGGTAATAAGTATGTTTTTTTTTAATAAATTTACCTAAATAATGTTATTTAATTCCTGTGATTTACAACAATACCACAATATATTACCATAATTTATCAAATATTACCACAATTTATAAAATATTACCGCAAATTTTAAAATATTACCTAAATTGATAAAAAATTAAAGCAAATTATCAAATAATAACCACATATTACAAAATAATATTTACACAATCCAAAACTGAGAGATGCCCTATCTCAACCACCCCCGCCCGCCACCAACGCTGGTGCTCTCATCGATCCCCTAACGCCGCCCTGCTCCTGCAATTAACATGTATATGTTAAAAAAATAGTTTATATCTATAACCGAGTCTAAGCGTTAAAAAATCATAAGTTAGCGTGTTTCGGTTTTGAAATAGGTTTGGATTCGATCGGATCGGCATCCGATAATTCGAAGTTGGAATTATTCCGTATTTCGGACTTACGAGCGAGTTCTAATTGGATATTTGATCAATTTATGCTCCGATTCACCGATTTAGAGTCTAAGTGTTGGAAAATCATAAGTTAGCGTGTTTCGGATATGAAATAGGTTTGGATTCGATCCGATCGTCATCGGATCGGCATCCGATAATTCGAACTTGAAATTATTCCGTATTTCGGACTTGCGAGCGAGTTCTAATTGGATATTTGACCAATTTACGATCCGATTCACCGATTTAGAGTCTAAGTGTTGAAAAATCATAAGTTAGCGTGTTTCGGATATGAAATAGGTTTGGATTCGATCCGATCGTCATCGGATCGGCATCCGATAATTCGAAGTTGGAATTATTCCGTATTCCGGACTTGCGAGCGGGTTCTAATTGGATATTTGACCAATTTACGCTCCGATTCACCGATTTAGAGTCTAAGTGTTGGAAAATCATAAATTAGCGTGTTTCGGATATGAAATAGGTTTGGATTCGATCCGATCGTCATCGGATCGGCATCCGATAATTCAAACTTGGAATTATTCCGTATTTCGGACTTGCGAGCGAGGTCTAATTGGATATATATTTGACCAATTTACGCTCCGATTCACCGATTTAGAGTCTAAGTATTGGAAAATCATAAGTTAGCGTGTTTTGGATATGAAATAGGTTTGGATTCGATCCGATCATCATCGGATCGGCATCCGATAATTCGAACTTGGAATTATTCCGTATTTCGGACTTGCGAGCGGGTTCTAATTGGATATTTGACCAATTTACGCTCCGATTCACCGATTTAGAGTCTAAGTGTTGGAAAATCATAAGTTAGCGTGTTTCGGATATGAAATAGATTTAGATTCGATCCGATAGTCATCGGATCGGCATCCGATTATTCAAACTTGGAATTATTCCGTATTTCGGACTTGCGAGCGGGTTCTAATTGGATATTTGAGCAATTTACGCTCCGATTCACCGATTTAGAGTCTAAGTGTTGAAAAATCATAAGTTAGCGTGTTTCGGATATGAAATAGGTTTGGATTCGATCCGATCGTCATCGGATTGGCATCTGATAATTCAAACTTAGAATTATTCCGTATTTCAGACTTGCGAGCGGGTTCTAATTGGATATTTGAGCAATTTACGATCCGATTCACCGATTTAGAGTCTAAGTGCTGGAAAATCATAAGTTAGCGTGTTTCGGATTTGAAATAGGTTTAGATTCGATCGGATCATCATCGGATCGGCATCCGATAATTCGAACTTGGAATTATTCTGTATTTCGGACTTGCGAGCGGGTTCTAATTGGATATTTGAGCAATTTACGATCCGATTCACCGATTTAGAGTCTAAGTGTTGGAAAATCATAAGTTAGCATGTTTCAGATTTGAAATAGGTTTGGATTCAATCGGATCGTCATCGGATCGGCATCCGATAATTCGAAGTTGGAATTATTCCGTATTTCGGACTTGCGAGTGGGTTCTAATTGGATATATATTTGACCAATTTACGCTCCGATTCATCGATTTAGAGTCTAAGTGTTGGAAAATCATAAGTTAGCGTGTTTCGGATTTGAAATAGGTTTGGATTCGATCGGATCGTCATCGGATCGGCATCCGATAATTCGAAGTTGGAATTATTCCGTATTTCGGACTTGCGAGCGAGTTCTAATTGGATATTTGACCAATTTACGCTCCGATTCACCGATTTAGAGTCGAAGTGTCGAAAAATCATAAGTTAGCGTGTTTCGGATATGAAATAGGTTTGGATTCGATCGGATCGTCATCGGACCGGCATCCGATAATTCCAAGTTGGAATTATTCCGTATTTTGGACTTGCAAGCGGGTTCTAATTGGATATTTGAACAATTTACGATCCGATTCACCGATTTAGAGTCTAAGTGTTGGAAAATCATAAGTTAGCGTGTTTCAGATATGAAATAGGTTTGGATTCGATCAGATCGTCATCGGATCGGCATCCGATAATTTCAAGTTGGAATTATTCCGTATTTCGGACTTGCGAGCGGGTTCTAATTGGATATTTGAGCAATTTACGATCCGATTCACCGATTTAGAGTCTAAGTGTTGGAAAATCATAAGTTAGCGTGTTTCGGATTTGAAATAGGTTTGGATTTGATCGGATCGTCATCGGATCGGCATCCGATAATTCGAACTTGGAATTATTCCGTATTTCGGACTTGCGAGCGAGTTCTAATTGGATATTTGAGCAATTTATGATCCGATTCACCGATTTAGAGTCTAAGTGTTGGAAAATCATATGTTAGCGTGTTTCAGATTTGAAATAGGTTTGGATTCGATCGGTTCGTCAACGGATCGGCATCCGATAATTCCAAGTTGGAATTATTCTGTATTTCGGACTTGCGAGCGGGTTCTAATTGGATATTTGAACAATTTACGATCCGATTCATCGATTTAGAGTCTACGTGTTGGAAAATCATAAGTTAGCGTGTTTCAGATATGAAATAGGTTTGGATTCGATCGGATCATCAGCGGATCGGCATCTGATAATTCGAAGTTGGAATTATTCCGTATTTCGGACTTGCGAGCGGGTTCTAATTGGATATTTGACCAATTTACGCTCCGATTCACCGATTTAGAGTCGAAGTGTTGAAAAATCATAAGTTAGCGTGTTTCGGATATGAAATAGGTTTGGATTCGATCGGATCGTCATCGGATCGGCATCCGATAATTTCAAGTTGGAATTATTCCGTATTTCGGACTTGCGAGCGGGTTCTAATCGGATATTTGAACAATTTACGATCCGATTCACCGATTTAGAGTCTAAGTGTTGGAAAATCATAAGTTAGCGTGTTTCAGATATGAAATAGGTTTGGATTCGATCGGATCGTCATCGGATCGGCATCCGATAATACCTAGTTGGAATTATTCCGTATTTTGGACTTGCGAGCGGGTTCTAATCGGATATTTGAACAATTTACGATCCGATTCACCGATTTAGAGTCTAAGTGTTGGAAAATCATAAGTTAGCGTGTTTCAGATATGAAATAGGTTTGGATTCAATCGGATCGTCATCGGATCAGCATCCGATAATTCCAAGTTGGAATTATTCCATATTTCGGACTTTCGAGCGGGTTCTAATCGGATATTTGAACAATTTACGATCCGATTCACCGATTTAGAGTCTAAGTGTTGGAAAATCATATGTTAGCGTGTTTCGAATATAAAATAGGTTTGGATTAATTCGATCGGATCGTCATCGGATCAGCATCCGATAATTCCAAGTTGGAATTATTCCGTATTTCGGACTTGCGAGCGGGTTCTAATTGGATATTTGAACAATTTACGATTCGATTCACCGATTTAGAGTCTAAGTGTTGGAAAATCATAAGTTAGCTTGTTTCGGATATGAAATAGGTTTGGATTCGATCGGATCGTCATCGGATCGGCACCCGATAATTTGAAGTTGGAATTATTCCGTATTTCGAACTTGCGAGCGGGTTCTAGTTGGATATTTGACCAATTTACGCTCCGATTCACCGATTTAGAGTCGAAGTGTTGAAAAATCATAAGTTAGCGTGTTTCGGATATGAAATAGGTTTGGATTCGATCGGATCGTCATCGGATCGGCATCCGATAATTCCAAGTTGGAATTATTCCGTATTTCAGACTTGCGAGCGGGTTCTAATCGGATATTTGAACAATTTACGATCCGATTCACTGATTTAGAGTCTAAGTGTTGGAAAATCATAAGTTAGCGTGTTTCAGATATGAAATAAGTTTGGATTCGATCGGATCGTCATCAGATCGGCATCCGATAATTCAAAGTTGGAATTATTCCGTATTTCGGACTTGCGAGCGGGTTCTAATCGGATATTTGAACAATTTATGATCCGATTCACCGATTTAGAGTCTAAGTGTTGGAAAATCATAAGTTAGCGTGTTTCGGATATGAAATAGGTTTGGATTCGATCGGATCGTCATCGGATCAGCATCCGATAATTCGAAGTTGAAATTGTTCCGTATTTCGGACTTGCGAGCGGGTTCTAATTGGATATTTGACCAATTTACACTCCGATTCACTGATTTAGAGTCTAAGTGTTGGAAAATCATAAGTTAGCATGTTTCAGATATGAAATAGGTTTGGATTCGATCTGATCGTCATCGGATTGGCATCCGATAATTCAAACTTGGAATTATTCCGTATTTTGGACTTGCGAGCGAGTTCTAATTGGATATATATTTGACCAATTTACACTTCGATTCACCGATTTAGAGTCTAAGTGTTGGAAAATCATAAGTTAGTGTGCTTCGGATATGAAATAGGTTTGGATTCGATCCGATCGTCATCGGATCGGCATCCGATAATTCGAACTTGGAATTATTCCGTATTTCGGACTTGCGAGCGGGTTCTAATTGGATATTTGACCAATTTACGCTCCGATTCACCGATTTAGAGTCTAAGTGTTGGAAAATCATAAGTTAGCGTGTTTCGGATATGAAATAGGTTTGGATTCGATCTGATCGTCATCGGATCGGCATCCGATAATTCGAACTTAGAATTATTCCGTATTTCAGACTTGCGAGCGGGTTCTAATTGGATATTTGAGCAATTTACGCTCCGATTCACCGATTTAGAGTCTAAGTGTTGGAAAATCATAAATTACCGTGTTTCGGATATGAAATAGGTTTGGATTCGATCCGATCGTCATCGGATCGGCATCCGATAATTCGAACTTGGAATTATTCTGTATTTCGGACTTGCGAGCGGGTTCTAATTGGATATTTGAGCAATTTACGATCCGATTCACCGATTTATAGTCTAAGTGCTGGAAAATCATAAGTTAGCGTGTTTCGGATTTGAAATAGGTTTGGATTCGATCGGATCATCATCGGATCGGCATCCGATAATTCGAATTTGGAATTGTTCCATATTTCAGACTTGCGAGCGGGTTCTAATTGGATATTTGAGCAATTTACGATCCGATTCACCGATTTAGAGTCTAAGTGTTGGAAAATCATAAGTTAGCGTGTTTCAGATATGAAATAGGTTTGGATTCGATCGGATCGTCATCGGATCGGCATCCGATAATTCCAAGTTGGAATTATTCCGTATTTCGGACTTGCGAGTGGGTTCTAATCGGATATTTGAATAATTTACGATCCGATTCACCGATTTAGAGTCTAAGTGTTGGAAAATCATAAGTTAGCGTGTTTCGGATATGAAATAGGTTTGGATTAATTCGATCGGATCGTCATCGGATCGGCATCCGATAATTCCAAGTTGGAATTATTCCGTATTTCGGACTTGCGAGCGGGTTCTAATTGGATATTTGAACAATTTACGATCCGATTCACCGATTTAGAGTCTAAGTGTTGGAAAATCATAAGTTAGCGTGTTTCGGATATGAAATAGGTTTGGATTCGATCGGATCATCATCGGATCGGCATCCGATAATTTGAAGTTGGAATTATTCCGTATTTCGGACTTGCGAGCGGGTTCTAATTGGATATTTGACCAATTTACGCTCCGATTCACCGATTTAGAGTCGAAGTGTTGAAAAATCATAAGGTAGCGTGTTTCGGATATGAAATAGGTTTGGATTCGATCGGATCGTCATCGGATCGGCATCCGATAATTCCAAGTTGGAATTATTCCGTATTTCGGACTTGCGAGCGGGTTCTAATCGGATATTTAAACAATTTACGATCCGATTCACCGATTTAGAGTCGAAGTGTTGGAAAATCATAAGTTAGCGTGTTTCAGATATGAAATAAGTTTGGATTCGATCGGATCGTCATCGGATCGGCGTCCGATAATTCGAAGTTGGAATTATTCCGTATTTCGAACTTGCGAGCGGGTTCTAATTGGATATTTGACCAATTTACGCTCCGATTCACCGATTTAGAGTCGAAGTGTTGAAAAATCATAAGTTAGCGTGTTTCGGATATGAAATAGGTTTGGATTCAATCGGATCGTCATCGGATCGGCATCCGATAATTCCAAGTTGGAATTATTCCGTATTTCGAACTTGCGAGCGGGTTCTAATCGGATATTTGAACAATTTACGATCCGATTCACCGATTTAGAGTCTAAGTATTGAAAAATCATAAGTTAGCGTGTTTCAGATATGAAATAGGTTTGGATTCGATCGGATCGTCATCGGATCGGCATCCGATAATTCCAAGTTGGAATTATTCTGTATTTCGGACTTGCGAGCGGGTTCTAATCGGATATTTGAACAATTTACGATCCGATTCACCGATTTAGAGTCTAAGTGTTGGAAAATCATAAGTTAGCGTGTTTCGGATTTGAAATAGGTTTGGATTCGATTGGATCGGCATCTGATAATTCGAACTTGGAATTATTCCATATTTCGGACTTGCGAGCGGGTTCTAATTGGATATTTGAATAATTTACAATCCGATTCACCGATTTAGAGTCTAAGTGTTGGAAAATCATAAGTGTGATAATATGATCTAAACTCAAATTAGTAAGATTCATATTTTTTGCTAATATTATAAAGATTAGTAAGTACCTGATCATGAGGATGAGCCACCGCTAGACTGGCTTATGAATTCATAAAATTTACGCTCTAGTTCCCTACGAGCTTCTCTTTCCTTATCGAGGGCCTTCTTCTCCGCCTCAACCCTCTGCTCGAGGGTCTGCCTCTGCTCTCGCTCCGCCTCAATCCTCTGCTCGAGGGCCTGCCTCTGCTCTCGCTCCGCGTCTAGCGCAGACTACAGCTGAGTGATAGCACCAGTCTGGGTGTCCCGTGCCCTCGAGCGCATACCCTCTCGTCCAGAGTAGGAGGAGGGCGTGACTCCAAGGCCTGTACAGAGGACACGGCTGTGCGTGGCAGGTCTCAACATAGTATCCATCGCTGAGTCGACAGATACTTAGCTGGAGGAGGAGCCGGCCTCGCCCGACGGGGTCACCAGAAGTCGCATCCTCTCCTATATAAAAACAACCAATGATATTCAATGATATTTTATGGCATATGTATAAGAATATATTAACAGTAATTTAATTACTTACCACTTGCGAGGCAACCCTGTCATCCAGAAATGCCCCATCGATACGCCGCCTCCTAGAGGCCTCAAAAAGGTCAATCCTATTAGGCTCGTGGCCCAAGGACTGTGTCTGTTGGACATATAAAATAAATAGATGAGTTAATATAATATGTATAGAGCTTTAAATAATAACAATGTTTGTATCATTTACCAACTGCTGGGCAAGCTGGGGCATGGAGGTCCTCCCCTTCACTGGAGCAGGTGTCGTCGAGGCACTTCTATTCTGCTTGCCTATAGCAGATTTCGCCTGTGTCAATCGATTAAATTTTGAAACATCAATACAAATTTTTAGTATAATATTAAAACAAGTACGAATCAACAAAATTATAATTATACCTGAAAGCTAGGGGTGGCCCAGTGAGCGACCAAAAACTGTAGAACGTGTAGCGGTAGCGCATCTCTCGTCCCGACCGCAGCCTGTACCTCCTCAGCCGGCTAGCCGACCAAGTAACCGTAGAGCTGGTAGAGCTCGTGACGATAATCCCTGTACTGCTCACCCATCATCTTCCACAAGTCCTCCCGATGGGTGTCGGTTTCCATGTTCTCCCATTTAAATTTCTCCTGTAAAATCAATTTAGAAACAAGTCATTTTATCAAATCAAATTATAAAGAAGTACGATATTATTCTAAAATGCTTTAATGAAACTAACGTACCAAAAACTGCTGATACATCCTCTCCTTATAGGATGCATCAATGTTCTTCCACCCCCTTAACCCCACAATCGGGGCATTCCTCTCCTCCCGTACTATAATGCCGACCCACGTGGGGGCGTCAGAAGCGTGCTCGCCCACAAAGGTCCTACCGCTCCACTGTAGGGAAAGCGGCTCTCGTAAAGCCGACAAGCATCGGGCCGTTGTCACACCCCGGTCGCCTACGTGCCTGGTGATCCTCGACCCTGCAAATAAAATATGCATAAGTACTGAAGAAGTATTTACAACATGTATAAAACTTTAGAACTAAACATTACCTGTGGGCGTAGACGCTGTAGCCGAGTGCTGAGCACTGCTCGAAGCTCCGGAGGCTGCGACCACATCAGGAGCTGGTGTGGAGAGAGGAACAGCACTACCAGATCCGGACGGCTCAGCCTCGGACCCTGGGGTGGCAGCCGGAGCGCTCCGAGCTACCCCACCCGTGCCTCTACGAACATATGACCGTGATGCCATCTGAAATAGTTTAATTTACATATGAAACAGTAAGATTTACATATGAAACAATATGAAACAATTTGATTTACATATGAAACAGTATGATTTATGAAATAATATGAAACAGTTTGATTTACATATGAAACGGTATGATTTACATATGAAACAATATAAATTAATATAATATACATATGAAACAATATGATTTATATATGAAACAATTTGATTTAAATATGAAACAATTTGATTTACATATGGTCTAGTCATTTTCTGTCTCATCTTTGTCACTCTCATCGCATCCCTCTTCTATCATTTGATCTGCATTCACTGTCCAGTTTATATTATCGACATCTTCATTTTCGTCGTGCACTGCGTCGACAATGATTATCTCATCATTCTGGTATGCATCCAAATCATCATCGACGACCCCCGCATCCTTGTCTCCCATGTTATAAAAATCTCTGGGTGGTGACCTGACTACAATTTGCCAACCTGGAGAGGCATTATCCGGTGCATAAAACATCTGTTGCGCTTGAGAGGCAAGAATGAATAGATCTTCATATTGGGTATTCAATCTCTTGCCAGTGTTGATGCTGATAAAACCGTATTTGTCAATATTATAACCAGTCCCGCAATTATTAACATCATACCAATCGCATTTGAATAATACGATCCGATTTTGGCCAAGGAATTTAATCTCGAGAATCTCGTTGAGGACGCCGTAGAAGTCGATATTTTCTAATTCTTCTTGCTCACCGTTGACGACAACCCCACTATTTTGGGTTCTTCGTGATTTTTCACTATCTTTCGTCCGAAATCTATAACCGTTCACGATATAACCATCGTACGATATTGCGTCTTGCAAAGGACTACAAGATAAGCGCCAGAGATCCTCATTCATCAGCGGATCGTGGTTGTCGTGCAGCTCTTGTGTCTATAATAACCACATGACATTTATGATATGAACACATAATTATTGTTCGGTAATGGATGTCAATGAAATTCAGTAATGATGTGAATACTTACGTATTTCTCGAACCACGATGGGAATTCACGATCATGAATTTGGGGAGCATTTCGAGTACCCCGATTATTAATGATGGCTTTATGCTTCATGTTTTATAGGTTATGAATTAGATTATAATTAGCACATATACTTAATGAATGGACTGAAAGAATGAGTAAATGATCATAAAATGCTTACTCAATGAATGGCCACACTTAATCACATTGGCGCAACACATATATATGTGCCTGTTGAATCTCATCTACAGACAATCGACGGGTTTTGCCTCCTCCTACAGGTCTACCCATTTCGGCAAATATAGACAGACCCCCATCGAAGTCTATTGGACCACCGTCATAGTTCCGCTTAAGTTGATTGAATCGCGTGTCTATACCATGTAGGTATCTTGAGCAGAATGTTAGACATTCTTCTGCTAGGTATCCTTCAGATAGTGCAGAATATTAGACGATCCGATCAGATAGTGCATGCCCGTGCCTGTCGGCACTGCAGCGGGCCGCCTTCGGCGGCAACCCCCCCGGGGCATTATCACCGCCACCGTCGTATGCGACGACAACACAACTGACCGCCTTCGGCATGCCCGTGCTGATTGGCATGAAGCAGGAGCCTTCGGTGCGACCTGCTAACCCGACTTGAACCCAACCTGAGTTAGCGGGTTTGGGTTTGGCCTAAACTTGTTCGGGTCATAAACGGATCAACCCGATTGACCCGTTTATTTAATGGGTCGGGTTCGGGTTTGTACTTATAACCTGATTGACCCGACTTGACCCGTTTTAAAAATGGGTCGTGTCAACCCGACCCGAGCCAACCCGAACCAACTCGAGCCAACCTGAACCAACCCGATCAAACTTGGCCCAATCCGACTTGTCTTGACCCAACCCGACAGGTTTACATGGGTTATGTTGACCCAACCGAGCCAACCCAACCCGACCCGTTTAGTAAACAGGTTAAATGGGTCGGGTCGGGTCGGGTCGGGTCGGGTCAACCCGTTTATTAGGCGGGTCGGGTTTGGGTTTAAGTTTTTGACCCGTTTATTGAAAGGGTCGGGTTCAGGTTTGGTGTTTTACCCTTATACATATGTCTCAACCCGACCCGACCCGACCCATAGCCACCCCTAGAAGAGAGAGAAACGAAGAGAGATTATTATATAGATTCCCATCATTAATTTTATCCCAACAAAACCATAACTCCATTTATTCCCTTCCCATCTTGGCCATATAATGACGTCACTATGCAAACCAATGCATGCCCCAAATTCCAGCACACTACCATCGCAGCCGTCCATTTTTCTCCAACCCTAACAACCACCATGCAGAATTTATTCCCTTCCCATCTAAGCCATCTAATGACATCACCATGCAAACCAATTCATGCCCAGTATTCCAGCACACTACCATCGCAGCCGTCCATTTTTCTCCAACCCGAACAACAACCATGCAGAAATCCCGTTCCCCCTCTCTCGGAGACCGCTTCTCTCTCTCTCTCTCTCTCTAAAATGATCACATCCGTTCCCTCTCTACCCCGAAACCCATCCACCATCTCTCTCTTACCCTAGTTTCTCTCTCTATACCACTCACCTCCGAACTCTCTCTCTAAACCCAGATCGCGACCCCCCTTTTTTGTCCTTGTTTCTCTCTACTTCCCCCTTTCTCTCAACCCGTTTCTCTCTCTTGCCTTAGCCGATGAATATTATCCCAACAAAACCGAAACTCCATTTTCCTTCCCATCTTAGCCATCTAATGACATCACCATCCAAACCAATGCATGCCCAGTATTCCAACACACTACCATCGCAGCCGTCCATTTTTCTCCAACCCGAACAACCACCATAAAGAATTTATTCCCTTCCCATCTTAGCCATCTAATGACATCACCATGCAAACCAATGCATGCCCAGCAAACCAATGCATCACCAGAATTTATTCTCTCTCTCTCTAAAATGATCACATATGTTCCCTCTCTACCCCAAAACCCATCCACTATCTCTCTCTACCCCAGGTTTCTCTCTCTATACCTCTCACCTCCGATTCCCATCTTAGCCATCTAATGACATCACCATGCAAACCAATGCATGCCCAGCAAACCAATGCATCACCAGAATTTATTCTCTCTCTCTCTCTAAAATGATCACATATGTTCCCTCTCTACCCCAAAACCCATCCACTATCTCTCTCTACCCCAGGTTTCTCTCTCTATACCTCTCACCTCCGAACTCTCTCTCTAAAATGATCGGTGTAGAGGGGCGACGACGGTGAGATTAGAGAAAGAGAGAGGAGTCGACCCGGGGGTTGGGGGGGGGGGGTGTTAAGATGGTGCAGCGATCCCAGGTTGAGGGGAAGAGAGAGAATTTGAGGGGGGGTTTTATCGGGGGTGGGTTAGAGAGAGAGAGAGAATTGGGTTGGTTTTAGAGATAGATCGTGGGTGAAGAGGAGAGAGAGAGACGGTGAGAGAGAGAATCGGAGAGAGAGAGAGAGACGGTGAGAGAGAAAAGAGGAGAGAGAATCGGGGAGAGAGAGATCGTGGGGACGGGGAGAGTGAGAGGGAAAGAAGGGGGGGTGGTTAGACGGAGAGAGAGAGAGAGAGAGAAATCATGGGGCGGAGGGGTTCAGTTCGCAGAGGAAGGGGGGGCGGTTAGCGACGGGGAGAGAGAGAGAGAGAGAGAGAGAGAGAGAGGGGGGGGGGGGGGGCGGGGGATCAGATCGCACTGGGAGGGGGGCGGTTAGCGATGGGGGGAGAGAGAGAGAGAGAGAGAGAGAGAGAGAGAGAGATGGGGGGCGGGAGGAGAGAGAGAGAGAGAGAGAGAGAGAGAGAGAGAGAGAGAGAGAGAGAGATAGGGGGCGGGGGATCAGATCGCACGGGGGGGGGGGGCAGTTAGCGACGGGGAGAGAGAGAGAGGGGGGGGGGAGAGAGAGAGAGAGAGAGAGAGAGAGAGAGAGAGAGAGAGAGAGAGAGAGAGCAGGGTGGGCGGTTAGATCGCGTGAGACGGGGAGAGAGAGAGAGAGAGAGACGGGGAGAGAGAGTGGGGTGTTCCATGGGAGAGATTTTAGGGGAGACAATTGGACTTTGACGGGTGTTTTTTGATCCGTTCGATTTGATCAAAAGGTTTGAAAGTGATTTGAGGATATAAGGATTGGGATGTGGTTGATACGTACAGATAGTTGGATGGAGATTGATACGTAAAGATAGATCGGATGGACAACTTGTCTCCAAAAGTTGTCTCCGAAAGTTGTCTAGTCAGCACAAAACAGCCGTAACATGTTAGCGTGTTTCGGATTTGAAATAGGTTTGGATTTGATCGGATCGTCATCGGATCGGCATCCGATAATTCGAACTTGGAATTATTCCGTATTTCGGACTTGCGAGCGAGTTCTAATTGGATATTTGAGCAATTTATGATCCGATTCACCGATTTAGAGTCTAAGTGTTGGAAAATCATATGTTAGCGTGTTTCAGATTTGAAATAGGTTTGGATTCGATCGGTTCGTCAACGGATCGGCATCCGATAATTCCAAGTTGGAATTATTCTGTATTTCGGACTTGCGAGCGGGTTCTAATTGGATATTTGAACAATTTACGATCCGATTCATCGATTTAGAGTCTACGTATTGGAAAATCATAAGTTAGCGTGTTTCGGATATGAAATAGGTTTGGATTCGATCGGATCATCAGCGGATCGGCATCTGATAATTCGAAGTTGGAATTATTCCGTATTTCGAACTTGCGAGCGGGTTCTAATTGGATATTTGACCAATTTACGCTCCGATTCACCGATTTAGAGTCGAAGTGTTGAAAAATCATAAGTTAGCGTGTTTCGGATATGAAATAGGTTTGGATTCGATCGGATCGTCATCGGATCGGCATCCGATAATTCCAAGTTGGAATTATTCCGTATTTCGGACTTGCGAGCGGGTTCTAATCGGATATTTGAACAATTTACGATCCGATTCACCGATTTAGAGTCTAAGTGTTGGAAAATCATAAGTTAGCGTGTTTCAGATATGAAATAGGTTTGGATTCGATCGGATCGTCATCGGATCGGCATCCGATAATTCCTAGTTGGAATTATTCCGTATTTTGGACTTGCGAGCGGGTTCTAATCGGATATTTGAACAATTTACGATCCGATTCACCGATTTAGAGTCTAAGTGTTGGAAAATCATAAGTTAGCGTGTTTCAGATATGAAATAGGTTTGGATTCAATCGGATCGTCATCGGATCAGCATCCGATAATTCCAAGTTGGAATTATTCCGTATTTCGGACTTTCGAGCGGGTTCTAATCGGATATTTGAACAATTTACGATCCGATTCACCGATTTAGAGTCTAAGTGTTGGAAAATCATATGTTAGCGTGTTTCGAATATGAAATAGGTTTGGATTAATTCGATCGGATCGTCATCGGATCGGCATCCGATAATTCCAAGTTGGAATTATTCCGTATTTCGGACTTGCGAGCGGGTTCTAATTGGATATTTGAACAATTTACGATCCGATTCACCGATTTAGAGTCTAAGTGTTGGAAAATCATAAGTTAGCTTGTTTCGGATATAAAATAGGTTTGGATTCGATCGGATCGTCATCGGATCGGCATCCGATAATTTGAAGTTGGAATTATTCCGTATTTCGGACTTGCGAGCGGGTTCTAGTTGGATATTTGACCAATTTACGCTCCGATTCACCGATTTAGAGTCGAAGTGTTGAAAAATCATAAGTTAGCGTGTTTCGGATATGAAATAGGTTTGGATTCGATCGGATCGTCATCGGATCGGCATCCGATAATTCCAAGTTGGAATTATTCCGTATTTCGGACTTGCGAGCGGGTTCTAATCGGATATTTGAACAATTTACGATCCGATTCACTGATTTAGAGTCTAAGTGTTGGAAAATCATAAGTTAGCGTGTTTCAGATATGAAATAAGTTTGGATTCGATCGGATCGTCATCGGATCGGCATCCGATAATTCAAAGTTGGAATTATTCCGTATTTCGGACATGCGAGCGGGTTCTAATCGGATATTTGAACAATTTATGATCCGATTCACCGATTTAGAGTCTAAGTGTTGGAAAATCATAAGTTAGCGTGTTTCGGATATGAAATAGGTTTGGATTCGATCGGATCGTCATCGGATCAGCATCCGATAATTCGAAGTTGAAATTATTCCGTATTTCGGACTTGCGAGCGGGTTCTAATTGGATATTTGACCAATTTACACTCCGATTCACTGATTTCGAGTCTAAGTGTTGGAAAATCATAAGTTAGCATGTTTCAGATATGAAATAGGTTTGGATTCGATCTGATCGTCATCGGATTGGCATCCGATAATTCAAACTTGGAATTATTCCGTATTTTGGACTTGCGAGCGAGTTCTAATTGGATATATATTTGACCAATTTACGCTCCGATTCACCGATTTAGAGTCTAAGTGTTGGAAAATCATAAGTTAGTGTGTTTCGGATATGAAATAGGTTTGGATTCGATCCGATCGTCATCGGATCGGCATCCGATAATTCGAACTTGGAATTATTCCGTATTTCGGACTTGCGAGTGGGTTCTAATTGGATATTTGACCAATTTACGCTCTGATTCACCGATTTAGAGTCTAAGTGTTGGAAAATCATAAGTTAGCGTGTTTCGGATATGAAATAGGTTTGGATTCGATCTGATCGTCATCGGATCGGCATCCGATAATTCGAACTTGGAATTATTCCGTATTTCAGACTTGCGAGCTGGTTCTAATTGGATATTTGAGCAATTTACGCTCCGATTCACCGATTTAGAGTCTAAGTGTTGGAAAATCATAAATTACCGTGTTTCGGATATGAAATAGGTTTGGATTCGATCCGATCGTCATCGGATCGGCATCCGATAATTCGAACTTGGAATTATTCTGTATGTCGGACTTGCGAGCGGGTTCTAATTGGATATTTGAGCAATTTACGATCCGATTCACCGATTTATAGTCTATGTACTGGAAAATCATAAGTTAGTGTGTTTCGGATTTGAAATAGGTTTGGATTCGATCGGATCATCATCGGATCGGCATCCGATAATTCGAACTTGGAATTATTCCATATTTCAGACTTGCGAGCGGGTTCTAATTGGATATTTGAGCAATTTACGATCCGATTCACCGATTTAGAGTCTAAGTGTTGGAAAATCATAAGTTAGCGTGTTTCAGATATGAAATAGGTTTGGATTCGATCGGATCATCATCGGATCGGCATCCGATAATTCCAAGTTGGAATTATTCCGTATTTCGGACTTGCGAGTGGGTTCTAATCGGATATTTGAATAATTTACGATCCGATTCACCGATTTAGAGTCTAAGTGTTGGAAAATCATAAGTTAGCGTGTTTCGGATATGAAATAGGTTTGGATTAATTCGATCGGATCGTCATCGGATCGGCATCCGATAATTCCAAGTTGGAATTATTCCGTATTTCGGACTTGCGAGCGGGTTCTAATTGGATATTTGAACAATTTACGATCCGATTCACCGATTTAGAGTCTAAGTGTTGGAAAATCATAAGTTAGCGTGTTTCGGATATGAAATAGGTTTGGATTCGATCGGATCATCATCGGATCGGCATCCGATAATTTGAAGTTGGAATTATTCCGTATTTCGGACTTGCGAGCGGGTTCTAATTGGATATTTGACCAATTTACGCTCCGATTCACCGATTTAGAGTCGAAGTGTTGAAAAATCATAAGTTAGCGTGTTTCGGATATGAAATAGGTTTGGATTCGATCGGATCGTCATCGGATCGGCGTCCGATAATTCCAAGTTGGAATTATTCTGTATTTCGGACTTGCGAGCGGGTTCTAATCGGATATTTGAATAATTTACGATCCGATTCACCGATTTAGAGTCTAAGTGTTGGAAAATCATAAGTTAGCGTGTTTCAGATATGAAATAAGTTTGGATTCGATCGGATCGTCATCGGACCGGCATCCGATAATTCGAAGTTGGAATTATTCCGTATTTCGGACTTGCGAGCGGGTTCTAATTGGATATTTGACCAATTTACGCTCTGATTCACCGATTTAGAGTCGAAGTGTTGAAAAATCATAAGTTAGCGTGTTTCGGATATGAAATAGGTTTGGATTCAATCGGATCGTCATCGGATCGGCATCCGATAATTCCAAGTTGGAATTATTTCGTATTTCGAACTTGCGAGCGGGTTCTAATCGGATATTTGAACAATTTACGATCCGATTCACCGATTTAGAGTCTAAGTGTTGGAAAATCATAAGTTAGCGTGTTTCAGATATGAAATAGGTTTGGATTCGATCGGATCGTCATCGGATCGGCATCCGATAATTCCAAGTTGGAATTATTCTGTATTTCGGACTTGCGAGCGGGTTCTAATCGGATATTTGAACAATTTACGATCCGATTTACCGATTTAGAGTCTAAGTGTTGGAAAATCATAAGTTAGCGTGTTTCGGATTTGAAATAGGTTTGGATTCGATTAGATCGGCATCTGATAATTCGAACTTGGAATTATTCCGTATTTCGGACTTGCGAGCGGGTTCTAATTGGATATTTGAATAATTAACAATCCGATTCACCGATTTAGAGTATAAGTGTTGGAAAATCATAAGTGTGATAATATAATCTAAACTCAAATTAGTAAGATTCATATTTTTTGCTAATATTATAAAGATTAGTAAGTACCTGATCATGAGGATGAGCCACCGCTAGACCGGCTTATGAATTCATAAAATTTACGCTCTAGTTCCCTACGAGCTTCTCTTTCCTTATCGAGGGCCTTCTTCTCCGCCTCAACCCTCTGCTCGAGGGCCTGCCTCTGCTCTCGCTCCGCCTCAATCCTCTGCTCGAGGGCCTGCCTCTGCTCTCGCTCCGCGTCTAGCGCAGACTACAGCTGAGTGATAGCACCAGTCTGGGTGTCCCGTGCCCTCGAGCGCATACCCTCTCATCCAGAGTAGGAGGAGGGCGTGACTCCAAGGCCTGTACAGAGGACACGGCTGTGCGTGGCAGGTCTCAGCATAGTATCCATCGCTGAGTCGACAGATACTTAGCTGGAGGAGGAGCCGGCCTCGCCCGACGGGGTCACCAGAAGTCGCATCCTCTCCTATATAAAAACAACCAATGATATTCAATGATATTTTATGGCATATGTATAAGAATATATTAACAGTAATTTAATTACTTATCACTTGCGAGGCAACCCTGTCATCCAGAAATGCCCCATCGATACGCCGCCTCCTAGAGGCCTCAAAAAGGTCAATCCTATTAGGCTCGTGGCCCAAGGACTGTGTCTGTTCGACATATAAAATAAATAGATGAGTTAATATAATATATATAGAGCTTTAAATAATAACAATATTTGTATCATTTACCAGCTGCTGGGCAAGCTGGGGCATGGAGGTCCTCCCCTTCACTGGAGCAGGTGTCGTCGAGGCACTTCTATTCTGCTTGCCTATAGCAGATTTCGCCTGTGTCAATCGATTAAATTTTGAAACATCAATACAATTTTTTAGTATAACATTAAAACAAGTACGAATCAACAAAATTATAATTATACCTGAAAGCTAGGGGTGGCCCAGTGAGCGACCAAAAACTGTAGAATGTGTAGCGGTAGCGCATCTCTCGTCCCGGCCGCAGCCTGTACCTCCTCAGCCGGCTAGCCGACCAAGTAACCGTAGAGCTGGTAGAGCTCGTGACGATAATCCGTGTACTGCTCACCCATCATCTTCCACAAGTCCTCCCGATGGGTGTCGGTTTCTATGTTCTCCCATTTAAATTTCTCCTGTAAAATCAATTTAGAAACAAGTCATTTTATCAAATCAAATTATAAAGAAGTACGATATTATTTTAAAATGCTTTAATGAAACTAACGTACCAAAAACTGCTGATACATCCTCTCCTTATAGGATGCATCAATGTTCTTCCACCCCCTTAACCCCACAATCGGGGCATTCCTCTCCTCCCATACTATAATGCCGACCCACGTGGGGGCGTCAGAAGCGTGCTCGCCCACAAAGGTCCTGCCGCTCCACTGTAGGGAAAGCGGCTCTCGTAAAGCCGACAAGCGTCGGGCCGTTGTCACGCCCCGGTCGCCTACGTGCCTGGTGATCCTCGACCCTGCAAATAAAATATGCATAAGTACTGAAGAAGTATTTACAACATGTATAAAACTTTAGAACTAAACATTACCTATGGGCGTAGACGCTGTAGCCGAGTGCTGAGCACTGCTCGAAGCTCCGGAGGCTGCGACCACATCAGGAGCTGGTGTGGAGAGAGGAACAGCACTACCAGATCCGGACGGCTCAGCCTCGGACCCTGGGGTGGCAGCCGGAGCGCTCCGAGCTACCCCACCCGTGCCTCTACGAACATATGACCGTGATGCCATCTGAAATAGTTTAATTTACATATGAAACAGTAAGATTTACATATGAAACAATATGAAACAATTTGATTTACATATGAAACAGTATGATTTATGAAATAATATGAAACAGTTTGATTTACATATGAAACGGTATGATTTACATATGAAATAATATAAATTAATATAATATACATATGAAACAATATGATTTATATATGAAACAATTTGATTTAAATATGAAACAATTTGATTTACATATGGTCTAGTCATTTTCTGTCTCATCTTTGTCACTCTCATCGCATCCCTCTTCTATCATTTGATCTGCATTCACTGTCCAGTTTATATTATCGACATCTTCATTTTCGTTGTGCACTGCGTCGACAATGATTATCTCATCATTCTGGTATGCATCCAAATCATCATCGACGACCCCCGCATCCTTGTCTCCCATGTCATAAAAATCTCTGGGTGGTGACCTGACTACAATTTGCCAACCTGGAGAGGCATTATCCGGTGCATAAAACATCTGTTGCGCTTGAGAGGCAAGAATGAATAGATCTTCATATTGGGTATTCAATCTCTTGCCAGTGTTGATGCTGATAAAACCGTATTTGTCAATATTATAACCAGTCCCGCAATTATTAACATCATACCAATCGCATTTGAATAATACGATCCGATTTTGGCCAAGGAATTTAATCTCGAGAATCTCGTTGAGGACACCGTAGAAGTCGATATTTTCTAATTCTTCTTGCTCACCGTTGACGATAACCCCACTATTTTGGGTTCTTCGTGATTTTTCACTATCTTTCGTCCGAAATCTATAACCGTTCACGATATAACCATCGTACGATATTGCGTCTTGCAAAGGACTACAAGATAAGCGCCAGAGATCCTCATTCATCAGCGGATCGTGGTTGTCGTGCAGCTCTTGTGTCTATAATAACCACATGACATTTATGATATGAACACATAATTATTGTTCGGTAATGGATGTCAATGAAATTCAGTAATGATGTGAATACTTACGTGTTTCTCGAACCACGATGGGAATTCACGATCATGAATTTGGGGAGCATTTCGAGTACCCCGATTATTAATGATGGCTTTATGCTTCCTGTTTTATAGGTTATGAATTAGATTATAATTAGCACATATACTTAATGAATGGACTGAAAGAATGAGTAAATGATCGTAAAATGCTTACTCAATGAATGGCCACACTTCATCACATTGGCGCAACACATATATATGTGCCTGTTGAATCTCATCTACAGACAATCGACGGGTTTTGCCTCCTCCTACAGGTCTACCCATTTCGGCAAATATAGACAGACCCCCATCGAAGTCTATTGGACCACCGTCATAGTTCCGCTTAAGTTGATTGAATCGCGTGTCTATACCATGTAGGTATCTTGAGCAGAATGTTAGACATTCTTCTGCTAGGTATCCTTCAGCAATTGATCCCTCCGGACGACTTTTATTACGAACATATGATTTCAATGTTCACAAGTACCTAATTTGAGAAAAAAATATTTGGATGAATATATCAAGAACGATCAAATACATTGTGCGAATGAGACGAGACGATTACCTCTCGATAAAATACATCCAGCGGTAATGAACTGGGCCGCCGAGTTTGGCCTCATTTGCCAAGTGAACGATCAAATGCACCATGACATCAAAGAAGGAAGGTGGAAATATCATCTCTAGCATGCACAATATGAGCGCAATATCCCTCTCCATCTGTTCAAGTTGGTCCACTCTAAGTACCTTCGAGCACAACTGTCTGAAAAAAGTGCTGAGCTCAATTAACGGACCGGACACCTGTTCGGTTAAATTCCTACATATAGCAAGAGATAACAATCGCTGCATAAGAACATGACAATCGTGGCTCTTTAATCCAGACAACTTTCGGCCGTTCTCTTGCACGCATCGTGCGATATTCGAAGAATAACCGTCTGGTGTTTTCACAGACCGTAGGAATGCACATAAGGCTGCCTTTTGCTGTGAGCTCATGGTGTAGCATGCAACTGGAAACACATACTTATCCCCAATCTCTTGGGGATGAAGTGATTTTTGGATGCCCAACTCCTTAAGATCGAGACGAGATTTAAGATTATCCTTCGTCTTACCGTCGAGATTCAGCAGTGTTCCTATAATGTTATCACACACATTTTTCTCGATATGCATGACATCCAAGTTATGCCGCAAGAGTAGGCTGCTCCAGTACGGTAGTTTAAAGAAAATACTCTTCTTCTTCCAGTTATGCTCACGCGTAGAATCTTCATGCGTTCTTTTCTTTTTACCTTTCCTAAGTGCCACGGTATCAAGCTGATCCAATTCGCACAAGACTTCTACCCCCGAAAGCTGCTCCGGGGCCTTTGCAAGTTTCTTCTTGCTGTTAAAAGCTATTTTGTTCTGCCTTCATTTATGGCCGTCAACAAGGAATCTTCGATGGCCCATATAACAGAACTTGCCTCCGTTCTTCAACCGTAATGAATCTGTCTCCTTATTGCATGTAGGGCACGCCAATTTTCCTTTAGTACTCCACCCGGATAAGTTGGCATATGCAGAAAAATTGTTGATGGTCCATAGAAGTGCCGCATGCATCCGAAAATTCTGGCGCAACGAGGCATCATACGTATCGGCCCCAACTTCCCATAACTCGTTCAACTCCTCAATCAACGGCTGCAAGTAAACGTCAATATCATTACCAGGCGACCTGGGTCCGGGAATGAGCAAGGAGAGCATTGTGTATGGCTTTTTTAAGCACATCCAGGGAGGCAAATTGTATGGAACTAGGACAACTGGCCAAATGCTGCACGACACACTCATATTCCCAAAGGGATTAAAGCCATCGCTAGCAAGCCCTAACCTGACGTTGCGAACTTCACATGCGAATTCAGGATAGGTATGATCAAAATCTTTTCACGTCAGAGAGTCAGCCGGATGTCTCATAATCCCGTCATCTGTACGTTCTCATGCGTGCCACCTCATGTGCTCAGCAGTCTTCGATGACATAAACAACCTCTGAAGCCTGTCCCTAAGCGGGAAGTATAGGAGAACCTTTGCAGATACATTTTTCTTCCTTCGACTGGTACTAGACTCGGCATCCGTCTCTTTATATCTCGTTGCTCCGCATATGTGGCATGACCGCGCATGTTCGTACTCTTTCCGGTACAACATACAATCGTTCACGCATGCATCAATTTTCTCATAACCCAGACCGAGATCTTTAATTGTCTTCTTCGCCTCGTAGAATGATTTCGGTACTGTCTCACCCATAGGAAAAGCCTCTTTCAGCAACTCTACCAATATATTAAATGACTTATTACTCCAACCATTGAGGCACTTCAAATGAAGAAGCTTTACAGTGAAAGAGAGTTTTGAAAACTTCTCACACCCCGGGTATAGGTTGTTCGGCATCTTTAAGCAATCTGTAGAACTTGTTCACTTCGATATTGGGCTGATCACCTGACGGTGTTTCCATGCCTATTCCACCTTGCAAATCATGTATCATACCCTGCATGTCATCGTCATCATCTGTATTAATATTATCATCAGCGATCACTGTGTTTGAAGTTTCACCGCGAGCTGCCATGGGGACTGCATCTAGCTCCTCACCGTGCGAGAACCAACGGGTATAGCTAATGTCAATGCCACGCATTACCAGATCAACCTCACATTCCTCTCGAACCTTCCTAATCACCCTTCCGCAGTCTATACAGGGACACATAATTTTTCCATCAAGCGGTGCAAGACGCTCAAATGCAAAATCTAGAAATTTCCTGACTCCTTCTCTGTACTATTGGCTCATGCGATTCGAATTACGCATCCAACTCTTATCGATCGAAGACATCTTCGTCTATCTGGCTATACAACACCTGACATATAATTTCAAACAATGTTATAAGACTCCGCACAATTTTGGTTTCGGTTCCCGGGTATGGAACACCGAACCAAAACTTCTACAGGCTATCCATATCCCTAATGGATGGATGTATTATGATGAGTAGACTAGTCACATAGTAAACCTAGGGTTGGTGGCCAGCATTTGAACTGCTGATAGTTCGAATGCTAGGCATAGCACCAAAGTTATGCGACAGTAAGTCAATAAGTCAGGGAGCGTCATCAAGTAAACACTTGGGGTCTGACAGTTCTCTCTGTCGCTCGAGTAGATTTATGGCTTTAGCATACCTCATATCACACCGAACCGACAAAAACCGACCATTTCGGTTTCGGTTTCGGTTTCGGTTTCGGTTTTGATTTTTTGTAAACCGAAAAAAATATAACCGACAAAACCCACACCGAAACTGACCGATAAAACCGATGCTCACCCTAGTCTAAAAACTACATTTTGCCCCCCATTCCCCTATTCAATTCAGTTTTGATAGGATAAAAATCAATGTTTTAAAACACGAAAACTCGACTCGACTCGAAACCTTAATGAGTCGAGTAGACTCGACAACTCGGCTAAAACCCGACAAAACTCGAGTCGGATCGAAACTCAGCCGAGTCGGATCGAAACTCGAGTTTTGGACCGAGTCGGATCGAAACTCAGCCGAGTTGAGTCGACTCGGCCGAGTTTCAAGTCGACTCGGTGAGTTTTAAAACAGTGTAAAAATTACCAAATGAGGGAATTAACCAGTTTTGATAAGATAAAAATTACTCATATGAATGAATTGGAATAACTCATATGAATCGTATAATAATAACTCATATGAATGAATCGCATGAATGGATACATTCCCATTCGATTCCCCCCATTCAATTCAGTTTTGATAAGATAAAAATTATCAAATAAGTATGCAATTTTCATAAGGGAATTCAGTAGATGACAAAATTAGTATGCAATTTTGATAAGATAACATTTCAAACTTTAGTATGCAATTTGGAACAAATTAACCTAAGGGGGAAAGGGAGGAGGAGGAGGAGCTCACCAGCGATGGTCGGCAGGCCTCGAGAAGGAGGAGAAGCACTGGTGTCGCAGTCGGTGGCGTGAGAAAGGGGAGGGGTGGCCGGAGGTGCAAGGGAGGGGATGGGTGGCCGGCCGGAGGGGGGGTTTAGATCGAGAGGGAGAGAGAGGTGAGGGGAGGAAGTAGAGAGAGAGAGAGAGAGAGAGAGAGAGAGAGAGAGAGAGAGAGAGAGAAAGGCTAGGGCTAGATAGGGAGGCCGGGGAGGGGGAGAGGAAATAGAGAGAGAGAGAGAGAGAGAGAGAGAGGGCCGGGAGGCCGGGGAGGGGCGGAGGTCGGGAGGGGGATGGGTGGCCGGGGAGGGGCGGAGGTCGGGAGGGGAATGGGTGGCCGGGAGGGGGATGGGTGGCCGGAGGGGATCGCGGGGCTACCGGAGGGGGACGGGGTCACCGGACGGGTCGGGTCGGTGAGAGAGAGAGAGAGAGAGATTGAGAGGGGCGCCGGAGGAGTTCGGTCGAAACACAAAAAGAAACGGGTGGCTGCGGTGTATATTAGAAGGGTTTTTACCGACGGAACTTATACGTTCCGTCGGTATAATTACTTTATACCGACGGTAGTATAATTTTCGTCGGTACAAATCAACGACGAAACTCAGGGTTCTATTTTTTTCCAGAGGCTCGGTTTTCACCCTGAGTTTCGTCATGACATTTTACCAACGGATATTTAATTACCGTCGGTATCGTGCCGACGGCCATATAATTTCCGTCGGTATAATTAGTTATACCGACGGAAATATAACGTCCGTCGGTAAAAATCGCCGACGAAACTCAGGGTTCCATTTTTTTCCAGAGGCTCGGTTTTTACCCTGAGTTTCGTCGGGACAATTTTACCGACGGATATTTAATTACCGTCGGTATTGTGCCGACGGACATATTATTTCTGTCGATAAAATTAGTTATACCGACGGAAATATAATGTCCGTCGGTACAATATCACGATGAAACACAGGGTGCCTTTTTTTTTCCAGAGACTCGGTTTTTACCCTGAGTTTCGTCGTGACATTTTACCGACGGTCTTTATTTAGCCGTCGGTATAAAGTATATTACTGACGGAGATATATGTACCGTCGGTATAAATCATTTTACCGACGAATACTATTTGACCGTCGGTAATAAATGTGCAAAAAAAATTTAAAAAATTGAAGTTATAATACCGACGGATATTATAGTCACCGTCGATAAAAAGTGTATTATTACCGACGGTGATAATAATGTCCGTCGGTAAAGATTCTATTTCTTGTAGTGTCTGGTCTCGTGCACTGCATGGCATACATCAGACTCCCTACTGCCGAAGCATAAGGTATCTTCTGTATCTCTGCCCTCTCCTCAGAAGTCTTAGGACCCTGATCCTTGGACAACTTCATTCCATGTCTGAATGGAACCAGTCCCTTCTTGGAGTTATGCATACTGAATCTGACCAAGATAGTATCTATGTAAGCTGACTGTGACAGCGAGAGAATCTTGTTCTGGCGATCTCGAGTTACCTTGATCCCCAGAACATAACTCGCTTCACCCAGGTATTTCATGTCAAATTGAGAGGATAACCACACGTTCACTGTAGACAACGTTCCAACATCGTTTCTGATGAGCAGGATATCGTCCACGTAATGCACTAGAAAAACTACTGCAGTCTTATCGCTCCTTTTATAAACACATGGTTCATCCATGTTCTGTTCAAATCCATAAGACTGGATAGCCTGATCAAAACGCATGTTCCAACTTCTGGATGCTTGCTTCAGTCCATAAATGGACCTTTGCAATTTGCACACCAGACCTTCCTAACCTTTTGCGACAAAGCCTGGAGGCTGAGACATGTAGTTGTCTTCTTCCAAATCCCCGTTGAGGAATGCGGTCTTGACGTCCATTTGCCAGATCTCCCAATCATAATGGGCTGTAAGGGACAAGAGGATCCGGATAGACTTAAGTATAGCCACTGGTGAAAAGGTTTCGTCATAGTCTATCCCTTCTCGCTGGGTATAACCCTTAGCGACTAGTCTAGCTTTGTAAGTCTCAACGGTACCATCCGGGCCTTTTTTCCTTTTGTACACCCACTTACACCCAACAGGTTTAATGTTATGAGGTGGTGTTACAAGTGTCCAGACCGAATTTTGGGACATCGATGTCAGTTTTGCCTCCATGGCTTCCTGCCATGCTGCATGGTCAGTGGATACCATCGCTTCGTCATAGTTCAGAGGATCATTCTCCTGAAACTCTGGATCAACCATAAAAGCTTCTCTAATGTATCTATCAGGAGCACTTGTGGTCCTCCCACTGCGACGAACCTGCGATGGTTCCATAGGAGTCGATTCTATAATACCGTTAATCTTAGTGGTATCGGCTCCCACTACGTTTTCTGTCTGCGTACTCCCATAAGTACCAAGCAATTCTTCAGGAACTACTTTACTGGTGGGCTTATGGTCTATTAAATAATCCTGCTCCAGGAATACGGCGTTCGTCGAGACGACAACCTTTCTATCCTCAGGATCATAAAATAAACCACCCTTTGTCCCTTTTGGATACCCAACGAACAGACATACCTTAGTTTTTGACTCCATCATATCTCGCTTGTCCTTCCGCACATGTGCTGGACAACCCCAAATCCTAAAGTGATGTAGGCTTGGCTTTCGCTTTAACCACTGCTCCCAAGGAGTTAGGGGTACTGACTTTGATGGAACAAAGTTCAAAGTATATGCTGCCGTCTCTAGGGTATATCCCCAAAAACTAGGTGGCAATGTTGCATAACTCATCATAGTCCGAACCATGTCTAACAAAGTTTGGTTTCTCCTCTTAGATACACCGTTCTGTTGTGGTGTCCCTGGTGCAGTCAACTGGGATACAATCCCATGCTCACGCAGGTACCCAATAAATTCATCCGATAGGTATTCGCCTCCTCGATCCGATCGAAGAGACTTGATACTTCTACCCGTCTGCTTTTCTGCTTCAGCTCTGAACTCCTTGAACTCATCAAAGGATTCAGACTTCCGCCGCATTAGGTATATGTATCCAAACCTCGAGTGATCATCCGTGAAGGTGATGAAATACTCGAAGCCTCCTATGGCATGGACACTTATGGGCCCACATACATCAGTGTGTACCAACTCCAATACCTCCTTAGATCTGCTACCTTTGGCTCGGAAAGACCTTTTAGTCATCTTGCCTTCCAGGCAAGACTCACACGTCGGTAGGCTTTCTGAAACATTTGGACTTAAGAGTCCTACCTTAACCAACCTGTGAATCCTGTCTGAGGCTATGTGTCCAAGCCTTAGATGTTGTGGGTGCAAATTTTAGCAGAAGATTAACGACTACCGCGGGACCCACCGGCCCTGCCTGGTGGGCCCACGAGGACTACCGCGGGACCCACTAGCCCTGCCTGGTGGGCCCGCGAGGACTACCGCGGGACCCACCGGCCCTGCCTGGTGGGCCCACGAGGACTACCGCGGGACCCACCGGCCCTGCCTGGTGGGCCCACGAGGACCACCGCGGGACCCACCGGCCCTGCCTGGTGGGCCCACGAGGACTACCGCGGGACCCACCGGCCCTGCCTGGTGGGCCCACGAGGACCACCGCGGAACCCACCGGCCCTGCCTAGTGGGCCTATGAGGACAATCGCGGGACCCACCAGCCCTGCCTGGTGGGACCAAGAACCTGTGGAATCCCCCAGAAGACGGTAGCGAGGCCCGCCAGCTTTACCTGGAGGATCCCCAGATGCTGCAGCAGAAACCGCCTTTTACCACCAGAAAATTCTATAAATAGCAGAGCCTTCGAATGTAAAAGGATCGAATCTAAGATCCGAAATCCATTTTCCACTCTGAGATCTGATTTTTAGAACCAGAGCTCTGGAATTTCTATCTTCTCACCCTTCACCTCTACTTGATCATCTTCTTGTCTGTGAAGAGATCAAGAAGGCTTCAGTAGCACTCGGCCTGTCGAGGTTACTTTGAGAAAAGTGTTAGTGAATTCGGGTTGCACCCTATAGCACGGAGACGTAGGCTTCGGCTGAACTCCGAGATCACTTCTCGTGTCAAACTCTCTCTCTGATTGCATCTCTCTGTTTACATATCAAAAACTTCAACTTCGATCAACAGATCGACCAACGATCTTCGACGTCAACTTCAATTCCAATTGACTGGTGAGGCGAGGTCTTCGGGTCGGCACGAAGATTTTCCCCCACAGTTTGGCGCCGTCTATGGGATCCGAGCAAAAAGTCCAGCTCTCCGCTACTACTTGATCGGTTGAGCATACAACCAATCTTGATAGCCAAACTTCCTCGCCTCCTCGGTTGATCAGACAACTGATCGAACGCCGGCACTCTCGTTGCACCCTTCGCTCTCTGAATGGCGAGGACAAAACACCAGGGTCAACCAGAAGGAAGTAACACTCAACAACAAGCTCGTCCTGAGACTCGTTCAATGAGTCAAAGGCTCAACTTTGGGCAGCCCCTTGCTGCCCCCGAGATGGGGGTTCGTTCAGGGAGTGGGAGATCTGTCGATCGACCTATCGCCCATCCTGCACGACAATCGGTTGGGCAAACTGCCCCCACTCCTGCTGAAGACCCTCCATCGACCTACCAAATCTCTACGGTCGACTTCCAACTGCTCCAATTGGCAAAGCAAAACGCCACCCTCACCGCTGAGAGGGATGCTCTGAAGAAAGCAGCTTCCGAGGCTGGGATCGCTCTACCTATTCCCTCTACAAGTGAGAGGGTTGATCTTCCTCGACATTCAATTCACTCTGAGCAACGGAGGTCAATGGGCACTGCTGCCCTCGAGAGGATCCGACGCGACCCAACTCCCTCTGCTGCCCCCTGGAAGCAGAGTGTTTGGGATCGCCTTGACGACGAGTCTTCCCAATCGTCTTCTGGCCGCAACTGCGACAAGAGGGCACCTTCAAAGCTCAATATAGCAAGGAAGCACCAAATGAAAGGCGCTCCTTCAAAGAGTAGAGTCTCCCCTTCCATTCCACTTCAACGTGGGCTTGGATCAGACCTCCGACATCGACTTCAACCGGCAAATACTTCAATGCCTGATCAAGACCTTGCGATCTTGCCTCTTGACCCCCCTCTAGGTCGAGGACATGGTTGTAAGGATGGCTATTCCTCTGCCGGGCCTCTACATCGGAGCCTCTTCGAGTCAATATTTCCAAGGGGATGGAGAACTCCTATCCTCCCCAAATTCAACTGTATACGAGGAGACCCTACTCTCCACATCCTCGCATTCAAGCAAGCTCTAACACCACACGAGGAAGAAAATAACGTGCTCTACCGCACCTTCGCAGGAAGTCTCGATGAACCGTCACTCGACTGGTATCACAATCTTCGAGCTGGATCCATCACCCAGTTCGATATTTTGGCTAAACTCTTCGTGCAGCATTATCAGCTCAATCTGAAGCCTGAGAAGAAGCTCGACTCTTTCTATCGACTAAGGATGGGTGCTGACGAGACTCTCCGAAGT
Source organism: Chamaelirium japonicum (assembly GCA_947650365.1). Classification (NCBI taxonomy): domain Eukaryota; kingdom Viridiplantae; phylum Streptophyta; class Magnoliopsida; order Liliales; family Melanthiaceae; genus Chamaelirium; species Chamaelirium japonicum. Next base: position 96,108,332 of record OX393550.1, on the reverse strand, counting down.
TTCACTAGGAGGTTTCGCAACGAGCATGCTGCCCTCTCTGGAAGACATCTGGATGATGAAGCCATCATGTTGGCTTTCCAGAATGCTCTCCGCTTCGATCTACACATCTACAACGACTTCATCAGCAATCCCCCTCCTTCTCTGGGTGCTATGTTCGATCGAATCCAGAGAGAGATCGAGGTCGAAGATGACCAAGTCACTCGGAAAGGGCGAGAAACAAAACGAAGACCTGCGGAGAGAGAAGCTCCCAAGTATGCTGCCAAGGCTCACAACGCTGAAGCAGCAGCCCCTCCGGCCAACAAACGATCAAAGAATGACGGGCGTCGATCTCCAACGAAGACCACTTTCACCGAGTGGAATATGTCGGTCGAACAGATACTCGACCGCATTCAACACGACGAGTATCTTCGAAGGCCCAATCCTCTTCAGCCAAACTCCAAATTCACAGCAGACAAAACGGTCTACTGCGAATTCCATCGAAGTCATGGCCACTCCACCGACCGGTACTATCGGCTGAAGTTCCATCTTGAAGACTTATTGCGAGAGGGTCACCTTCAAGAGTTCGTCAACAACAGGTAAGATCAACATCGAACCTCTGCAAAGGGGAAAGAAGCTTGCTGGATTCATCAGATCTCTTCCAACCCATCACCTCTCACTGTGAATGCCAATATCTTTGGCATTCATGGATCATTACACCATCAATCAGTGACCGAGAAGGAAGTTGATCGGTAGATTCGGCGCATCTTCCATGTTCGATCTACTGCAAACAAAGAAGATACTTGGATCGAAAAGCCCATCGAAGGTCTTGCTTGGCCGTCCATCGTCTTCAATGACATCGACCTTTAAGGAGTTCATACTCCACATCGAGACCCCCTGGTTTTGAAACTCATCATCGACGGAAGCACCGTCAATCGGATCCTCATCGACACCGGAAGTTCCATCAACATTATGTTCTCAGACTGCTTCAAACGTCTGGGACATAAGTATCAAAGCCTCGACATCGTCCCGACCGTGATCACTGGCTTCAACGGCAAACAAAGCATCACGGTGGGCGAATCGAGATTCACTCTCGACCTCAGCCGAGAGACTCGAGTCTCGGTAAGATTCGCAATTGTCGAAGGAGTGTCTAGCTACAACGCCATTCTCGGACGACCATTTCTCCACCAGATCAATGTCATCTCCTCTTCTTATCATCAACTACTCAAATTTGCAACTGGAGAAGGCATCGTCTGCATTCGAGGCGATCAGCAAACTGGAAGATCTTGTGAGGCTGCTGCGGCTAAGACAGATCGAAGGATCAACATTGCTCCTCCAAAGCGGCCACGAGATGAAGCTGGTCCCTCTTCCAAATAGCAATCAAAGGAGATTCCGCTGACAGAACCTCCACCAATCGAATGGGAAGCGTCACCTTCAATTGAAGAAATCATCCCAATCAACATCGGCAGCGGAGATCTCCCTCGACAGACTTTCATTGGTACCGGTCTTAGCGACGCAGAAGCGCAAGACATGGTATCCTTCCTCAAATCCAATATCGACGTCTTCGCTTGGTGTTTCGAAGACATCCCTGGCATCAATCCAGATGACGCTTGTCACCGACTTGCGATCAAAGAAGAAGTGAAACCTATCAAGCAGAAGCCACGCACCATTCGACCAGAGCTACAAGTTGCTGTTCAAGAAGAAATCACCAAGCTACTCGCAGCAGGCTTCATCCGTGAAGTAGAGTATCCTACTTGGATCTCTAATATTGTTGCTGTTTCGAAGAAGAATGGGAAGGTCAGAGTCTGCATCGACTTCACCAATCTCAACAAGGCTTGCCCCAAAGACCCGTTCCCCATGCCAAGGATTGATAGACTCGTCGATGCCACTGCTGGCCACGAGCTATTGTCTTTCATGGATGGGTACTCTGGATATAATCAAATTCCTCTTCACGCTGATGATCAAGAGAAGACATGTTTTGTGACTAGCCGAGGTCTCTACTGCTACAATGTCATGCCATTCGGCCTCAAGAATGCTAGTTCCACCTATCAAAGGTTAGTCACAAAGATGTTCGAAGATCAGATCGGTCGCAACGTCGAAGTCTATGTCGATGATCTCCTCACCAAGAGCTCCACTAGAGGGAAACATCTATCTGATCTGGCGGAAACCTTTCAAGTCCTCCGAAAGTATCGCATGAAGCTCAATCCTGCCAAGTGCGCTTTTGGAGTTCAATCGGGCAAATTTCTGGGTCACCTTGTGACCAGAAGAGGTATTGAGGCCAACCCCGAACAAATTCGAGCTATCCTCGACATGTCATCGCCTACCAATCGGAAAGAAGTTCAACGACTCACTGGAAGGTTAGCAGCACTCAATCGATTCATCTCAAAATCTTTCGACAAGTGCAAACCCCTATTCGACAAACTACGAAAGGCGGATACTTCAGGGTGGAGTTCAACTTGCGAAGAAGCTTTTCAGAGCATCAAGAAATATCTGGTGCAAGCTCCTATCCTGACTGCTCCACTTCCAAAAGAATACTTGTGGCTCTACCTCGCCGTGACTGATCAAGCAATCAGCGCGGTCCTAGTCAGTAGAAGAGAAGGCGTCGAGCATCCAGTCTACTACATCAGCCATACTCTCCTTCCAGCTGAAACTCGTTACTCAAAAACTGAAAAGGTCATCCTGGCGTTGCTCACTGCATCGCGTCGTCTTCAACCTTACTTCGTCTCCCACCAGATCACTGTCATTTCAGAACACCCTCTCAAAGATATCGTTGACAAAGCTGGTAGAGCTGGTTCGAATGACCAAGTGGGTGATCGAAATGAGTGCTCTGGGGATTCAGTTCGAATCTCACACTTCTATCAAAGGTCAAGCTGTTGCTGATTTTCTAGCAGACTTTCCAGTTGAAGACCCCATCACTTGGGAAGTAGATGTCGACATGCGCTTAGAAGATGAGGACAATACTCCGATCAACCTTGCAACAAAAATTGATCCAAGTCTCGAAGCTACTGCTGCAACCCCTCCATGGAAGCTTTATACTAATGGAGCTTCAAGTTCGATCGGTTCGGGAACTGGGATAGTCTTAGTATCCCCCGAACTTGATCATTTACAGAAGGCCACTCTCCTAGGGTTCAACGCCACCAATAATGAAGCCGAATACGAAGCACTCATTTCGGGACTTGAAATGGCGAAATCCCTGGGGGTAGATCGAATCATCGTCTACAGCGACTCCCAGTTGATCATAAGGCAAATCAATAGAGAGTACACAGCTCGTGAAGAAAGAATGCAACTCTATTTGGCCTTAGTACGACGTCTTCAACAACGTTTTACTATTACTGATTTCGTTCAAATCCCAAGAGCAGAGAACCGAGAAGCAGATGCCTTAGCCAACGCTGCCTCAATTCTTGGAGACTCACTCGGAGGAAGGCAAATACAGATCGATTATCAAGAAGTGCTCAAGACCATCCCCGATCAACAGATCCTTGCTACTACAAAGAGATCTGGGGGTGGAGATCAGCTCACATTGAACCTCACTACTACAAGTGAGCCTGAAGACTGGAGACAATCAATCTTTGATTTCTTCAAACATGGCAAAATGCCAAAAGATCCAAACCAAGCCCGAAGACTTCAAAGGAAGCTCCCCTGCTACACTGTTCAATGAGAAGATCTATATTTCAAATCTCATAACGGGATATTTCTCAAGTGCCTTTGCCTAGAGCAAGCAAAAGCAATCTTGATTGATATCCACTCTGGAGCTTGTGGGAATCATTCGGGAGGAAGATCTCTTGAAGCTAAGACTAAACTACAAGGTTACTATTGGCCTACAATGGCAAAAGATGCTCGACAAGTTGTTCAAAGATGCGAGCCATGCCAACGGCACGCTCGAGCTATCCATCTCCCGGCAGATGAGCTTCATCAACTATCAAGCCCCTGGCCTTTCCATCAATGGGGGTTAGATTTCCTGGGTCCTTTCCCCCCGACTCCAAGCAAGAAGAAATATCTGTTGCTAGCCACGGATTACTTCACCAAATGGGTTGAAGCTGTGCCCCTCTTCCGAGAGACTGACGACGAAGTAATCAAATTCATTCGGCATAACATCTTCTCAAGGTTCGGTACACCTCAAGTTCTTGTTGCTGACAATGGAGCGCAGTTTGACTCCGACAAGTTCCGAGAGTTCTGTCTGAACAACGGTATCAAGCTATTCTATTCAACTCCAAGATATCCTCAATGCAATGGTCAAGCTGAAGCCTCGAATAGAGCTATACTTGGTATACTCAAGAAGAAACTCAACGACAAGAAGGGATTGTGGGAACAGGTCCTACCTGAAGTTCTTTGGGGGTATCGCACAACTCCGAGAAGATCAACTGGGTTCTCGTCTTTTCGCCTAACATATGGATCAGAAGCAGTACTCCCAACAAAAAACATATCAAGTACTCTGAAGACCAGGGCAGTTGAAGAAGGAATCAACGAAGAGCTTCGGATCAATGATCTAGACTTCTCTGAAGAACTACGAGACCAAGCTTCCCTTCGTGTGGCCAAATATCAGCAGAAGATCAAACGAGCCTACGACGAGAAAGTCCGCAAAAGACAGTTCCCAATCGGCAGTCTGGTCCTTAGAGCAGTCTTCTACAACACAAAGGAGCGCAGCAGTGGGAAGCTTGCTCCCAACTGGGAAGGTCCGTATATCGTTGAATCAGTAGGAGGCAAAGGTTCTTACAGACTGATCTCACCAGAAGGAGATAGATTGCCTCGAGCTTGGAACTCTAGACATCTCAAGTTGTTCTATCCATGATGTAAATTCTGTGATGAATAAAGATCTCTTTCAAATGATCAAATGTGCAAGTGTTCAGCTTTTCAATTCAAGTTCTGAAGCAGTTTCAAATTATCTACATTCAAGTTACCAAGTCTTTTAACAAGTTTGGGTGTTGAGTTGCGACTCAACCCCTTACTAAATATTAAACTGACCTTCAAATTTCAAATATTCAATTTCAATCAATTTCAATATCGTCTAACAGGTTTGGGTGCTTGAGTTGCGACTCAACCCCTCACATTCAAATGTTACACGAATTCAAGTTCAATTTTCAAGTTGCAATAAGTTTTGGTAATTGAGTTGCGACTCGACCCATTACATTCGAAAAGTTGTATCTATTCCAATGCTATCCAGTACATGATATTAAAGCTATCCAGTACATGATATTAAAGACATTCATCTCAAGAGATTCAATTTTCAAACACCAAAAAGATCTTTTGATTATCAAAACTTGCCAAGTACAACGTTGAGCTACAACATGTCAAAAGTTTACAAGTGTAAACAATAGAGAAAAAAGTAGAGATACATCAGGGCTTTGCTACGCTTGGAGCGCGCGACTTCTCTCCTTCAGATTCGCCGCGAGCCTTGCTCGCAACCGAAGCTTTAGAAGATCGGACACTGCTGATATGTACCCTGAGTGCCTCTGCCGCTTTCTCGGCCGTTTCCTTATAGCTCTTGCATTCAGACAGCGCATGCTCCAATGCCTTCCTGGAAGTCTCCTCTCTGGCAGAAAAAGCAGCATGTTGAGCAGCAAGTCGTTCTTTCAGCTCCTTGATCTCGTTGTCGCGACCACAGGACACGTCCTCAGCCTTGACGAGCCGATTCGTCAAGGATTCAAGTTCGTGACTCTGCGCCTCGCAACGGTCCTGCAGCCCCTTGATCTCCAGCTTCCCCTTGCGAAGATCCTCGATCTTGGCCTTGAGAGAGGTTTTCTTCGAAGTTAGGAGCTCTCTCAGCCTCTCTCTCTCCTCGCTCACAGCCTTCAGTTCGGCTGTCAAACGGGATACCTCAGATGCGGCCTCCCGTTCTCCTGCCTTCCTAGAGAGAGAGCTTGTGATTCTCAAAACTGCTGAGCTCTGCAGATGGATAGAAAGTTAGAATTATTCCAAAGATACAACTCAAATATTCGATCAAGAAGATACACATACCACTACATCTAGACAATCGAAGGCTTCTTCAAAAGTAGCTTCCGGAATATTGCAAAGCTTCCGGATCACGCTAGTAGGGTGGTTGATGTCAACATCACCCAAGCTCTTTACCTTCGGAGTTGAGCCAACAGGCGTACCTGCAATCGACACAAGAGTTCAAAGTGTTAGAGTATTTTCGAGCTTCAAAGACAAGGCAATCGAAGCAAGTTAGTGCAGATACCTGAAGCCTCGACCTGAGGAGCCTTTCCCTTCCCACGGTCGGAGCTCTTACCCTTGGGGGTCGACTTCTCCTTGATGGGGGTTGGCTCTGACAAGGGTTGGGGGGTAGCCTCACCCACCCGGCTTCCTCTCTCCAAGTGAGCAGGAAAGGGAACATCCCGAGGAGGTGAAGCTCCCCCTTCATCTTCTCGCCCGCTCGAATTATCGAGCCCTGCCACCATGGCAGCTACCTCCTTAGCCAGAGATCGTGAGGGGGGTGGGGGTTGTTCAACCTCCACACCCCCACTTGTAGTTGCCCCTTCGAGACGGGGAACCTCGGGAGGTACCTGATCGAGGGGTGTAGGGTTGCTTCCAACCCCACCACTCCCCGATATCTTGATCTTGAAGCGAAGCGGGTTCTTTTTCAGCTCCCCAAAATCGTAGGTAGGAATCACTTTAGGGCCATCGCCCGTTGCGTCCATTACCCCCTCCATCTTACGAGCCTTTGCCTCGTCTATGAGGATCGGCTGCGAATCCTCATCAGCACCACCAGTGGGGGTGGGAGGAATTGCCTCCTCGCCACCCCCATGTCCTTGACCACCATCAGTGGGGGTGGGAGGAATCTCTTCCTCACCACCCCCATCTTCATCATCATCATCTTCTCCATCTTCTTCCCCGTCGCTGCCTGTGCCCTCATCCTCCTCATCTCCGCCTTCCTCCTCCCTCTCTACCTCCTCTTCTTCATCTTCCCCCTTCTTTTTCTCCTCATCCTCCTCCTGTTTGATGGGGATTTTTCTCTTCTTCTTCGCCGGGCCCCTCTGAATCACCAATTTCTCCTCTATGGAAAGTGCGCACCTGGCTCCATAAGCCTTCTTCTCGAATCGAAGCCTTCTAACAATTTTTCCAGACTGAGGGTCCTCGTAATCTGAGTAGATGACCTCATTATCTTCGTAGCGAAGCTTCGATCGATGGAGGAGGTTGGCATTGCCGTGTCGAACCGGGCAATTCGAGAATTGCTTCCAAGATCGAGTCCCGCATGTCAACTCTAAGAAGAGGTTGTCAAGGGCCCCTACTCGCTCTGAAGGCCAAGAGAGAGCTCCTCCTGTGCAGTACATGTCGATCTCTTCATGCACCTTGTATCGGGGAACCTCCGGAACAGACATTGGAGTCCAGGCACCAGACACTGACAGCAGCCAGTCAGTATAAAGTTTGTCGAAGCCAATGGTGTCAGTAATCGGGCGAAGGGCAGTGACACCTGTCAAGTAGTAGAACGGGCTATCCTTCCTCCAAGCCCATCGGTAATGGTAAAAGAAATACCCCAGCTCGATTCGGGGTTCTTCACCTTCAGGGAGGCTGGAGTAGCATTCCCTACGTTCCTTCTGGAAGTCCGACTCTACGCGACAGAAAGCGTAGATGATCCTCCAGGAGTTCCCGGTAACCTGCCCGGGACAGAGACCGGACGTGTTCAACAACCTCGTGGCGAAAGGCGGCAGCGGAAGGCGCAGTCCACAGTTGAGCTGGCCGATCGTGACTATGGTTCCCATCACTTGCTCTTTGCTCGCCCACGAGACAAAGATTGTCCGCCTATCAACGCCAAAAACAGTTAGAACTCCAGGGAGCGCTGGTCGAGCCTTTCCCTCTGTGAAACATGCCAGCAACTCCTGCAGCTTCTCCCTCTTTAAATCTGTAAGTTTACTGCCAATGTTGTACCCAAACTCAATCTCCGCCTCCAAAGGTAGCTGCGGGCAGAGGACAAACTTTGCCTTGGGGATCTGCTCTAGCCTTGACGGTGCAGAAGCGAATCCCACTCCTTGGTGCCTCTTTCCCAGTTGGCCAAGCTCGATCAATTCGGCCCTACCTTTGCCTCGGCCCTTCGGAACAGAAGAGACCTCGACAACTTCCTTGCCCTTCCTCTTGGAAGGAACTACACTCTTCTTCAAACTGCCCGAAAACGCCATTTGACCGATCGAAAGGAGACGAATAACAAGAGAGGGGAAGCAAAGAGTCTGGACTTCGAAAAATTCTAAAAGCGTGAGGCGAAAATGACAGCGAGAAAGACTTATATACCTAGGATAAAACGGTACGCAAATCGAGAAGACACGTGTCTTCACCATATCAAATCGCGTGTTTTTACAGGTACACACGTGGCATCCATCCATAGCAAACGCAAATTCAGGCGAACCGTCGGACCAGACGAAGCGTCAGACCCACCGGTCCACGTAAACCAACGGTCCAAGCAAACTACCGGTCTGAGTGAACCGGACCGCCGGTTCAAAGCCACATTCAGGCAAACTGAAGATTCAAAGTAGAAAAAATCAAACTCCATCGATATTCAAGACTGCCAAAGATCAAAGGAGAAGAACAAGCTATACCACTTCCTCAAAAGTACAGATTCAGGACTTTAACCTTGACCGGCTGATTTTAGCCGTTCGGTCAAACTTGACCGATCGGTCAAAATCAACCGATCGGTCGATTTTCTACTAGATCTGGCAAAAAACTGAGGTTTTTTGCCGATCACCCAAACCTTGACCAGCTGATTTTAGCCGTTCGGTCAAACTTGACCGATCGGTCAAAATCAACCGATCGGTCGATTTTCTACTAGATCTGGCAAAAAACTGAGGTTTTTTGCCGATCACCCAAAACCTTGACCGGCTGATTTTAGCCGTTCGGTCAAACTTGACCGATCGGTCAAAATCAACCGATCGGTCGATTTTCTACTAGATCTGGCAAAAAACTGAGGTTTTTTTGCCGATCACCCAAACCTTGACCGGCTGATTTTAGCCGTTCGGTCAAACTTGACCGATCGGTCAAAATCAACCGATCGGTCGATTTTCTACTAGATCTGGCAAAAAACGGAGGTTTTTTGCCGATCACCCAAACCTTGACCGGCTGATTTTAGCCGTTCGGTCAAACTTGACCGATCGGTCAAAATCAACCGATCGGTCGATTTTCTACTAGATCTGGCAAAAAACTGAGGTTTTTTGCCGATCACCCAAACCTTGACCGGCTGATTTTAGCCGTTCGGTCAAACTTGACCGATCGGTCAAAATCAACCGATCGGTCGATTTTCTACTAGATCTGGCAAAAAACTGAGGTTTTTTGCCGATCACCCAAACCTTGACCGGCTGATTTTAGCCGTTCGGTCAAACTTGACCGATCGGTCAAAATCAACCGATCGGTCGATTTTCTACTAGATCTGGCAAAAAACTGAGGTTTTTTACCGATCACCCAAACCTTGACCGGCTGATTTTAGCCGTTCGGTCAAACTTGACCGATCGGTCAAAATCAACCGATCGGTCGATTTTCTACTAGATCTGGCAAAAAACTGAGGTTTTTTGCCGATCACCTCAGTTTTTTGCCGATCACCCAATCCTTGACCGGTTGAAATTGACCGTTCGGTCAAACTTGACCGATCGGTCAAACTTGACCGATCGGTCAAAATTGACCGAACAGTCAAACTTGACCGATCGGTCAAAATTGACCGATCGGTCAAAATTGACCGATCGGTCAAAATTGACCGATCGATCAAAATCAACCGATCGGTCGAGTTTCTACTGGATCGGTCAAAAAACCATGTTTTTTGACCGATCACCCAATCCTTGACCGGTTGAAATTGACCGTTCGGTCAAACTTGACCGATCGGTCAAACTTGACCGAACGGTTAAAATTGACCGATCGATCAAAATTGACCGATCGGTCATAATTGACTGATCGGTCAAAATCAACCGATCGGTCGATTTTTCTACTGGATTGGTCAAAAAACCATGTTTTTTGACAGATCACCCAATCCTTGACCGGTTGAAATTGATCGTTCGGTCAAAATTGACCGATCAGTCTTTTTTATGCTAAACACTCGGCAAGCTTCTTTGTGCCTTCTTTGACAGGGGGTTGATATTTTTTGCACCAAATCCAATCCAGCCAGAACGAACTCTAGCTAACTTGGAGGGGGTAACCGTGGGTGCAAATTTTAGCAGAAGATTAACGACTACCGCGGAACCCACCGGCCCTGCCTGGTGGGCCCACGAGGACTACCGCGGGACCCACCAGCCCTGCCTGGTGGGCCCGCGAGGACTATCGCGGGACCCACCGGCCCTGCCTGGTGGGCCCACGAGGACTACCGCGGGACCCACCGGCCCTGCCTGGTGGGCCCACGAGGACCACCGCGGGACCCACCGGCCCTGCCTGGTGGGCCCACGAGGACTACCGCGGGACCCACCGGCCCTGCCTGGTGGGCCCACGAGGACCACCGCGGAACCCACCGGCCCTGCCTAGTGGGCCCATGAGGACAATCGCGGGACCCACCAACCCTGCCTGGTGGGACCAAGAACCTGTGGAATCCCCCAGAAGACGGTAGTGAGGCCCGCCAGCTTTACCTGGAGGATCCCCAGATGCTGCAGCAGAAACCGCCTTTTACCACCAGAAAATTCTATAAATAGCAGAGCCTTCGAATGTAAAAGGATCGAATCTAAGATCCGAAATCCATTTTCCACTCTGAGATCTGATTTTCAGAACCAGAGCTCTGGAATTTCTATCTTCTCACCCTTCACCTCTACTTGATCATCTTCTTGTCTGTGAAGAGATCAAGAAGGCTTCAGTAGCACTCGGCCTGTCGAGGTTACTTTGAGAAAAGTGTTAATGAATTCGGGTTGCACCCTATAGCACGGAGACGTAGGCTTCGGCTGAACTCCGAGATCACTTCTCGTGTCAAACTCTCTCTCTGATTGCATCTCTCTGTTTACATATCAAAAACTTCAACTTCGATCAACAGATCGACCAACGATCTTCGACGTCAACTTCAATTCCAATTGACTGGTGAGGCGAGGTCTTCGGGTCGGCACGAAGATTTTCCCCCACAGATGTCAAATGAGTGTTGGATTATCTGAGGGATTTTTCCTTTTAGATGAATTAATCACACAAGCTTCAGTTATGTTATCCTGCTTATGATTAGAGTTAATTACATAGAGACCATTCTGTATCTTTTCCTTACAAACAAATGAACCATTCAATTTAATTGACACACCAGAAGCATCAAATAAAACTGAAAAACCTTCATTATTCAATAAGGAAACAGAAATTAAATTACGTCGCAAGGACGGTACATAAAGTATGTCTCTAAGTAATAAACTTCTTCCATCAAGGAACTGCAAGATGACATCTCCAACTACTTCAGCCTCTGCTACGGCCTCAGTTTCCATGCTTAGGATTATCTCCCCATCACCCAGTTTTCTTGTCTCCTTGAACCCCTGCAAATTATTGCAAGCATGGTTAGTGAAACCAGAATCCACAATCCATGAAACTGGAGAACAACTGGATGCTACAAGGGATTCCACTATGTGGATTTGAGATATACCTGTCTCAGCCTTCTTGGGAGCCGCACGGCAGCCGCCCTTCCAGGGCCCCTTCTTGTCATATCGGAAACATTTTCCTTTGGTCTTCGCCGGACCATTCTGCTTGGGAACCTGCAACTGCACCTGGCCCATCTTCACGGGCTTCTTAGACTTTCTTTTCTGAAACTTGCATTTGGCTTTCAGAGAAGAATTCCGCTCTACGTTCAGGGATTGGGCTCCTGCCTTCATCCCGTCCTCTGCCGCCTGGAGCGCCGCTAGGAGCTCTGCGTTAGACATCTCCAACCGGTTAAGGTTGAAGTTGGTAACGAAGCCCTCAAACGCTCCTGACAGAGACACGAGGAAAATATCGGTCTGGATCTCTGCATCCAAGATGATATCGAAGGAACCAAGCTCGTTCACATAGCCAAACAACTTCAGCATATGATCCCGAACTAAAGTCCCCTCTGCCATCTTCATGGACACCAATTTCTTGATGGTCAGGTAACGAGTTACCCGACTACGACCCTCGAACATTTCCTTCAGGTAGAGCATCATGTCTGAAGCAAAGGCCATGTCTTCGACTTGCTTCTGAAGGACGGTCTGCAAGGATGCCACAATGTAGCACTTGCACATCTCATCAGTATATAGCCAGTCTTTCCATTCCTTTAACTGGGCCTCAGTTGCACTTGGTCCCGGCATGGTCGGTTGAGGGGTACTTAGGGCAATTGTGTGTTTGCCAACCCTTAGGACGAGCATCAGGTTACACTTCCAGTCCTCGTAGTTTGGTCCCGTAAGTTTGTTATCATTAAGTATAGAGGCAAGGGGGTCGAGCTTGGTCATGATTTCTATAAACAATGGTTTAAGACAATAGTTAGGATCTACTATAATCTATTTCATAGAATTTAGAAATAGATAATGTCTACTCCAGCCGCTATGTCTTCACCACCTCAAGTGGAGACATCCAGGAATCTAAATTCCCTGGGCTGGAGCACTGAGACTATCGGCCCTGAATTGGAGACAGCATCTCGGTGAGAGCATGCAACCACTTCTGCCAACGGGGTTTTTACGACCCAGTCTTCATCAGAATTACCCACGGTAAACTGAAAGACCTCCCAGTCTCCTTTTGGCCAGCTTTATGTGACCCGCGTGCGCAGCAACAGCGGCTTCACACAAGCTTTCGGATGCTTCCCACAAATATAGGTGGTGTCGACAGGGGGGTTCATAGGCTCCCGCGGTGCAGGATATAACCGTCACCCACTACCACCGGCATCCCCCATGTCCCGAAGGAAACCACTAGGCGAACCAGCATGGAAGGAAACACAGCTCTCACCCGGTGGGAATATCGAACTGCGTACCTCCCACCCAGACCCTTAGCCGGTTGATTGTGGAGGCCAGGGGCTCCCCTTTGGAGGGAACCTCTTACACATCCCTTCTTTATGAGGTTTTATGCATATCTAGAATGGTCACGACCTCCTAGACATAGACCCTTGTCTACCATGCTCTCACTAGGATTACAAACCCTCCCGCAAAGCATTAGTATCCTCGGAAAATATCATACTCCCTACCTTGAATACTCAGCTTTTGCCTTTTTTGCAAGGATCACATTATATAGATTCCAAGGATCCCGATACTTCACTAGTTTGTCCATAATCCTAAGATCTGGAGCCTAGCCTAAGGTCAACGTGGAAAGGACTCACACTACGATGACGCCTCGTTCACAATTTGATGCCTGATGTCATAGTAGAGCTCATCTCATTACAGGTTTCGATGCTGGCCAAATAGGGACATCCGACAACCTCCGCCGAACCTCAACCTAATGGTGGCATAACCAAATCGTGATGAGTTAATACTACCATCAAACGTCATCTAAAAACGGGTATCACACAGTGAAATCCTAACCTAACTTGGTCGCTAGGACCACGTGGGGAAAGGGCATCCCACTAGGGTTATCATACTTCTTATGGAGACATTAGTTAATTATCTCTAAATAAATCTAACACTGCGTCTATCTCGGTGCACAGTACTTGGCTACCTGAACTACCACGAGGGCGGTTACCGCCTTTCCTTTTAGCTAGCCACCGGATTCGCACGTGTTAGAAGCATATAGAGACACCGATGAATCTATAATTTTAGTACTAACCCTAAGCCTAATCTAGAAACAAACTCACAAGCAAGAATGATAATCACATTATCATCGGGGTTCTCTAAATACTGAATAAAGAGAAACAACAGAGAAAGCATCCAAACTGAATCAAATCCAGGGTCCGACCCCTGAACCTGAATAGCACAGCCAAGATGTCCTGCTCTTCCGTTCTGCACGATCTCTAACAACGATCCCCTTCATTGCCAACGTGCACGCTTTCGCCGGGTCTTTGCACGCCATGGTACCGCTTGCCCGAACCGTGGATATAGCATCATCTCCTTCTTTCTGTGACCGAAAAACTAACACGCTCTGAGCAAGTGCTCGTTCGTGTACAATTTCACTAGAAAGTAAAGAAGACAATCCTAGAAACATGGCCAGGGAACCGAGGATGGTCAATCCCCACCCTCGCCCATCTAGAGCCTTACAAATCCACAATAATAATCAATGCAAAATAAAATCCGGGGTCCGACCCCCGGATGCATGCAATCATAGATTATTATTCAGTGCGGCACCTTCAAAAAGACGATACATAGCACAATCCATATGCATGATCTACGCCGAACCCCGACGAAAACATATGTCATCATATATTCACATGATGTTTTCACGAATTCATGCATGAAACATACACCAAAGCGTGCTCTGATACCAATTGTTGGAATTGGATCCATGTATCGGAGTCGCAGCGGAAGCAAAAAATCTGAAGATCATACGGTGTATGTTTCATTACAATTCGTGATACAAAACAATCTACATGCAAATCTATGATCTTAGCATATGTGCGGACACCCTAGAGGCATACTACGATCTACGGAAGACATGCATGCATCTACTTAGGTATTTAGATTCATCATACCTTATGGATCTATGATCCGGAGATTACAGAACGATGAAGAACCGCACTTGAATCGCAAGGGAAACTGTCGGATAGCACCTTGTCCTTTGCGAATTGAAGAATCCTCGAAATCCCGTCTCTGAGTGCAAGGATTTCGAGCCGACGGAAGAATCCGTTGTGAAGACGATGGCGAGCCTCGCGATTTTCTCCTCCTCTTTCTCCTTTCTTACTTCTCCTTCCTTCCTCTTCCTTCTCCCTTCATCTTCCTCTCTTTTCCTTGGCCGAAACCACAAAGAGGAGGACTAGGGGTCGGATTTTTGGAGGGGAGGGAGTAGAAGAATTAGGGCCGGCCCTCCCTCCCTATTTCCTTTATAGGGCCGGTCTCCCATGGCTCCAAGGAGCCTAGGGCCGGCCCCTAGGTGGATAGGGATGAGGGGGGGTCGGATTTAGGTCTTCCGTGTGTCTATCGTGAAGTCCGGACGAAAACGCCCTTCACGAAAAGCGGAAAACTAAAAGTGAGACTGAGTGAGGTGCGCTACTCGGAATCGAGTTCCGTCAGCGCCTGTGAGCTCCTGGAATTATTCTGCTCAATCTAAGATCCATATTCAATATGTTCTGAGCCATATTTCAGTATTTACCAAAATACCCCTACGGCCCGTAACACATGTGAATTAGGTTCTTTGGCTCCGGGCTTGCGCTCCATCGCGCTACTTCGCATCCAACGTATCCAACTAGGTCGGGGAACAATTCCTATACGCAACAACAGGGTGGAACCTTCAGGGTTCGGGATCTCTAGCTCCAACCGGATCCCTAATTAACTGTTCCGGTGACACACAGAAAGTTCCGTCAATCAGCCCTAATCCGATTAACCCGCGTAGCCACCTAGAGTGCGACGTGAGTTGAACTCTAGTGATCCTAAACTTATGTTACTCCCTCGTAACCCTGTTCTCTACTATACTCCGATAATCCTTATCCCTCCTATTACTGGTGCCATGATACGACTCGGGAGGTGGGGAGCACCGTCAGATCCCGATCGATCATCTGACTAGGGTTTGATGACTTGTCATCTATAACACCACACACCTTCCGGTGCTATGCCTAGCATCCGGAACATCGTCAGTCATACTGACAACCACCAGGATTGGGTTAACTGTGTGGACAGATTGACTCATCAAAACGCACCCATCAAACACTGGACGTCGGATAACTTGTAGGGATTACATGTCACTCAAGCGCCAGCCGGGTAACCCAACGTACCGTGGTATTGGACTATGGAAGGTTCGCACACGTTGGCACATCAAAGCACCACTCAACTGGTTGGCCCAGTGAGCATGGTCTCTCAGGGTTAAGGACAGATTATCTTTAGTAGTAAGACGGTTTCTGCACCAATGTCTGAATCACTGAACTGTGCACCGTCTTGGTTCATGTTCAACACGATCATCGTGCTTGGTTAGGTGAATGGGAATCCCACGTTATCGTGGTGGAGACTTCACCACATCCTCTACCTGCCAACAGCTTATGCTCGGTGAAGCGACCAGCATCACCAAAGCTGTGAACTAGTTCTAGGTCTACACAGAACTGGTCCACTGGGTCTCCCAAGCATGAATCCTCCATGCGCCTCAGTGGCCTACTGTGTTCCCTAGTGTCCTTTTATTATATGAGTATTATCATACACCAGAGTAGTATTCTAATTAAAGCAATAACCAAAGTCATCTTTATTCATGTTAATACAGAAAATCCACGCTAAGGACACACGAGCTACAACAAAAGACACATAACTCTGGTCCCCTTTCCTCCCCCTTGTACATATG
Source organism: Chamaelirium japonicum (assembly GCA_947650365.1). NCBI lineage: Eukaryota > Viridiplantae > Streptophyta > Magnoliopsida > Liliales > Melanthiaceae > Chamaelirium > Chamaelirium japonicum. The sequence goes on along the minus strand of OX393550.1, from coordinate 96,092,087 downwards.
GGCTCCTCTAGTGGCTGGCGGTTTTGTGTTCGTCTCGTTGGAGTTACGTGGCTTTCCACTGCTCGGCTCGTCTGCCTTGCTTGCCTTCAGGGGCGTGATTCTCTAGTCGATTGCGATTGGAGTGTCTGATCTGGCCTCGGCCCGGTGGTTGGTGATTTTTTTCAGTGGAATTCAAGATCGGCTTCTCTCCCGGGTGAGGCGGTTCCCAAGGGATCATGGCGTTGGTGGCGATGTGGCGGCAGATTGGACATCGTCGGCGGCCATTGATATAAAGGTTTCGAGACACCCACTGGTCTAAAAATATATATATATAAATAAGAGAAAGAAAAAGAAAAAAAAAAGATGGAAAGAAAAAATAATAATAATATATGATGTAGTTAACGGACGGCTGTGATTCGTCAGAGTCGGGTGTGGCATGTTGTGGACTTCTGTTAATCAAGTGGGTTTTGCAGTAATTGAGATTAGATTAGGTCCCAAGCCAAACAAGATCTTGATTTGGGTCAAAACTGACTCAAGCCCATCTTGGGTCCAATACACTCGGGTCGAAATTATGTCAAGAGTCGGGGTCATATATCAGCCGGCCAAAGTAAGCATAGAGGAGGAATGATTGTCATTTTTTCCTTTTTTTTTTTTTTAACTTTGTCCATTCCTTTTTTGAGTATTGCCTTTTGTAAACTTTCTTTTCAATAAATTGGTTCTTCCGCTCTTATTTTGGAGATGTTCGACTCTCAGTATGGGCACAATGGAGCGAACTTTCCGTCAAGGCTGTTGTGCCTTGTTTGCATGCCAAAGCTGGTCATTGATGTCATGTTCATAGATTATGGAATTAATAAATAGCAACTACTGACAACCAGGAGGTGGGCTTGGAAGCAGCCATCCCCTCCCCCCATTTTGATCTCTAGACTTTTTTGAGCCCTTACTCTAGTGCCCTGTCCTACAATCGCATGGCGGTTCCAGCAAAAACAACAAAACTTCTATGAAGCCTATAATCATTAGGAGAATTTTTTATCTTTCTATAACTTTGAGTGGGAACGGAAGGGCTGTAATTTTCTTTGTTCTTCAACCTAGTTTAGCCCTATAACTTTCGGTTATACTTGTATTTTTCTTCTGTTTTAATTAGGGTGTTATTAAGAGACGGCTAGGGTTTAGAAGAATAATCCTACATCTCGTTAGGTCTTATCCAACACACATATATATACAATGATGTATGTAGGGAATAAGTCATATACACTGAGTAAACGTGTATAGCCTACAATATACACACACAGACTAACACCACCCCTCAAACTCACAGTGGGTTTAACTCTGAGAGTTTGCTAATAAGAAATCGTAAACGGAATGAAGGATGCAACTTTGTGAAAAAATCAACAATCTGCTCTGTAGATGAGACATAGGAGAGAGATATAGTCCCGGCTTCATACATCTCCCTAGAGAAGTAGCAGTCAAGCTCGATGTGCTTCATCATCTCATGAAAGACCAGATTGCTAACAATCTGTATAACACTCTTGTTATCACAATGAAGGGTTGTACATTTAGAAATCTCAACGCCTAGATCCCCAAGGAGTCGTCTAAGGTGAACAATTTCCTTAGTGGTAGTAGACTTGGCCCAGAACTCTTCTTCAGTACGGGAGAGAGAAACAATCTTATGTTTCTTGCTCTTCTAGAAGATAAGAGAGTCACCAAAAATAAGCAATATCCAATAGGTGACCGACCTGCTAGTAGTCGGGTTACCAACCCAGTCAATATCCGAGTGTTTACTAAGAACAGGAGTAGAGGTCGAGGAGAGAAGAAGCGACTAAGTGGTGGTTCCTCGAAGATACCGAAGAGTCCGTAGAAGAGCACCATAGTAAGGTGAGCGAGGTGCATCCACAAACTGACTAAGGATGCTAACTGCATGAGCAATATCAAGCCGAGAAATGCAGAAATAGACCAACAAGCTCTCTGCATCTGGTAGGATTAGGAAGAGGCTCTCCATCTAGGGGTCGGAGCTTCACATGAAGTTCAAGAGGTGTATCAATAATCCAAGAATCAAAAATAGCAGCCCGACTTAGATTGTCAACATAGTTCTTCTGCTGGGAAAGCAGAATCCCTTACGCACCGTGAGCAACCTTGAGGCCTAAAAAGTAACACAGAGTACCAAGATCCTTCATTTGGAATTGACTCCTGAGATCATGCTGAAGAGAGACGATATTACCAGAATCATCGCCCGTGAGGATCATGTCATCCACATAGAGAATAATAATGGCATAGTCCTAAGAGAAAATCCTCACAAAAATAGAGTGACCATGGAAGCTCTCAACAAATTCAATCTCAGTAATTACTCGATGAAAATGCTCAAACCAGGCACAAGAGACCTGTTTGAGTCCATAGCCAACGGAGATGATAAATATGCTGGAGCGGAGTGCTACAACCTGGAGGAAGCTACATGTAGATGACCTCTGAGAGACCACCATGAAAAAAGGCGTTCTTCACATCTATCTGAAGCAAGGACCAGCACCAAACAACATCAACAGCCAGAAGAGTCTGAATGGTGGTCATCTAAGCCACCGAAGCAAAAGTCTCATCATAGTCAATCCTATACTCCTGAGTGAAATTTCTAACAACAAGACAGACCTTATACCGATCAATGGAGCTATTAGGGCGATGCATGATCTTGAAGACCCACTTGCAACTGATGGGCTCAACTCCTGTGGGCAAAGGAAAAACCTCCCACATTTAAGTCTGCTCAAAGGCTAGAAACTCCTCGGCCATGGCTTGCTGCCACACAGGATATTGTAGTGCCTCTCGGTAAGACCTAGACTCTCTATCAACGTGAATGGCAGTAAAATAGGCATGAAACTGAGGTGAGTAGATTATGACTGCAGCAAAGCCAATACGGTCAGGGGAGTAGTCGAAGTGGTCAGGTGGGTGACGCTCACTATATAAGCTTGAGCTATCACCAATGACATATAGAAGTCATGTCATCAGTAACATAATAGAAGCTATGTCATCAGTGACATTATTGAAGCTATGTCACCGGTGACATATAGAAGTTATCTCATCTGTGACATAATAGAAGCTATGGCATTAGTGACATATAAGCTTAAGCTATATCACCAGTGACATATAAACTTGAGCTATGCCACCAGTTGATGCAACTCGAGGTGATCTCTGTGTTCATTGCAGCGAGCCTTGATGGATTCGCTTCCATAACTTTTTTTTGGGAGCGCCCGAAAGCCTCTCGGAAGTATGGTAAGTCATTAGACGTTATTGTCACCAATGACATATAAAAGTTATGACATAATATAAGCTTGAGCTATGTCACTAGTAACATATAGAAGTTATATCATCAGTTACATAATAGAATTTATGTCATCAGTTACATAATAGAAGTTATATGAAAATTAAATTTATGCAATGTTGGGGTGCGTGTAGGACAAAGATAGGGAGAGGTATCATATGGGGTTTGAAGTAGTAGTGATAGATCCAGTTTGCGAGATAGCCCAAAACGAACCATCAGCAGTGTGGATCGGAGGAATGCGAGCAGATGAGCAAGAAGTAATAACAGAGTGATCCAGGGTCATGTGGTGAGAGGTCCCAGAATCCATAATGCAAGGTGCAGAGGTACCTGACGTGGCAGAGAAGGCATAAGGAGCTAGGGCAGGCTGTAGAAGAAGCTGTTGAAGTCACATCTTGAGACGCTGAAGTCGATCCGTCATAGTAGCATCAATTGTAGTTGCTCCAGCAACAACAGCAGTGGGGCGATCACGACTAGCTGGCCTAGCAAGCTTCTCTGGATGAAGCAGCCAACAAGAGTCAACTGTGTGCCATGGCTTGCCACAGTGGGTGCATCGCCAAGTGTCAAACATGCCAGAGGAACGAGAGTCACCACGAGAAGGCACAGTAGTAGCAGCACTCTAAAGAGGAGCAGCAACAAGAACACCCTCGAAGCTGGAGTTCACAGGGGCCCCGCGAGTTGCAACAGTGCAAAGATGCGTCTCCTCAGTAATAAGTTCAGCGACGGCAGCATCAAGGCGAGGAAGAGGACCCTAATGGACTATGTGTCCAGCGAGGGAAGAAAACTCAGGGCGAAAGGTCATCAGAAAACCGATAGAGCTGTCGCTGCTCCCGGAAGCGCTGCCACTCACGCAAGTGAGTATCTTGAAGGGATGAATCCATCGCCTACAGCTCGCGCCAATGGCCGCGCATAAGATTATGAACTGTTGTATCGTCTACTCACCCTGCTGAGCAGCCTGTACCTGGGATAGAAGCTGGTATTGCTCTTGCCCCGCTTTTCTCAACAAAACTCTCTGTGAGGTGAGCGCAGAGCGCTGCAGCAGTGGTAAAGGCGACAAAGTCGGCTCAAAGAGGCCGATCACCAAAGGCAATAAGAAAAGCCCGGACTGGCCTATCACGTTGCCCCAATGTGACTGACAGTCTGGTGTGGTGGATCCAGACACTCTAGAGACGGTGGAGGCTGAGGCAAGAGTCGGTGTCAAGCCATTGAGGTGATCTGCCAGAGCACGACCATCAAGGACACTCTAGACAGTGGCAGATCACGTTGTTCAGTCCGCCATCGTAGCGAGCGAAAAGTCTATCGAGATCGGAAGAAAATCCCGAGTTTACTCAACGGTGTCGTCATTGACGCCTAAGGCCGAGAAGTGATGGCCGTAGAGGAACAGACTCGTGCTCACAGATCTGTTGTTTTATGTTAAGCCTCTTCCTTTTGGATTTCAGCAAAGCTTCTTTCTTTTGAATTTCTTCAACACTTCGATACCAGCATGCTGCGAGCACCGCACAGCGCTGCAACAGAGCCGAATCGCACAGGTCCGGTGGAGGGCAGTGACTGCACGGCAACAGGTGTCACACGTGCCGTGAGGCTGCACGGCGTCGGAGGGCTGATCGCACGGCGTCGGAGGAGGGCCGATCGCACGCGTCGACGGATCAAGAGGGCTGCCTGACATCGAAGGGCCAGATCGTCGTGCATGGAAGGAAAAACTGAGATCAGCACAGATCAAACTAGCTCTAATACCATGTTACCAAGCGAGGTCCTTAGTCAATGATGTGTGTAGGGAATAAGTCCTATACATGTATAGCCTATAATATACACACATAATAACATATGAAATTTTGCTTATAGCTCTTCAAAGTTAGGCTAATTATATATTAACTCCTGACTATTTTATATTTATATATCGATCCCTGAAAATTAGATTACATGTCCTAATCAGCCCCTCAAGTTGACTGAGGTCTATTTGGAAGAAATATTCCTTGTATTGCGGTGGTTTGCCTTTACCGGATAGACTTTACCTATCGATATGTGAATATGAAGTGCAAAATTCAATTTTAATTATGGTCCGGAATCATCCTCAATCCGAACCCCCTATTTCCAAGGGTTTTCTGACAAAAAAAAAGGGTTATTTTGACTTTGCCCCCCAACTTTTGCCTTGAATTAGACTTTACCCCCCATTTTTCATTAATTAGACTTTACCCACCAAAACTAACTGTTCCGTCAGCTCACCATCTAAGAGAAAGGGTGAGCTGACGGAAAAGAAATAAAGTTTTGGGGGTGAGCTGACGGAACAGTTAGTTTTGGAGGGTAAAGTCTAATTAATGAAAAATGGGGGGCTAAAGTCTAATTCAAGGCAAAATTTGGGGGTCAAAGTCAAAATAACCCAAAAAAAAAAAACATTTATAAACACGCAAAGCTTCCTGTCCTTTTTCAATATGGGACTAAACAAAATAACCGACGGTGGCACACTTTTAAGTTTTAAAACTTTTCACTCGGAATAAATTTCAGAAAATTGGCAAGGAATTAATTCCAACAAATAAATATCAAACAAGAAATGTATTACTTTGCACTCCAAACATATTAAATAGAAAAACATAAATGAGAAAAAAAAATTAATAAGGATGGGCACAGGTGTGGCCGATCAGTTGGAAGAGGGGTTCGACTCCTTTTCATTGATGATCGTCTCCCCTGTGCGTCGCTAACCCTCTAGGGAGGGACAAGAGGCGATCCTAATTTCAATGACCACAATTTATGACCATGGGATGAACCCTAGCGGTATGCCACTATCACCTGCCGCCGTCGACCACCCCCGCTGATCAACGGACGCTCTCAGCCGCCCAGTCATCCCCCACCCACCGCCGCCCTCATTTGTGGCGGTGGCAGTGAGTGGCGGCCTACGGGTTGCAGCGGGCGAGTGATGGTCGACTGAGGTGGTGGTTGTAGACGGTGGCTTGCAAGGCTGGTGGCCAGCAACGTCAGGAGATGGTGGGCGGCGGCCAGTGGTGATAGCATCCCCCTAGGATTCATCCAGTGGCCACAGATCACGGCCATTGAAATTGGGATCGCCACTTGTCGCTCTCCAAAGAGTCAGCGGTGGAGAGGAGTCGACCTTGGAAAGACAATGTGATGTAATCATTCCAACGGCTAGTTTTTTTAAAAACTAAAGTGGGTATGGGGGAACGCCACCAGCTGTGTGTGTGAGAGGGAGAGAGAAACAGAAGGGCACTTTCGAGCCCACAAGGATGTTGAGCTCCACAAAGTGAAATCAGAGCCATGATTAGACCAGATTTTATGAACCAAAGCTTCTATTCCACTCCAATGCACCTAGGGATCAGTTGCACCGCCGAAAGGCGTTCCTGCATTTACAGCTGTCCGATCGAACGTTATCAGCGGCCCGGCCCTGCCAGCGCCAAAGTGGGCCATACCACCATCCATCGCCTTCGAAATCACAATCGACGGCTGCTGGTGTCGGCGATGTCGGGGGCAGATTGAGATGCTGATGGAGTCACCCATTTGTGATCTCTGATTGATATATAAGATTTTGTTAGTGCCCAACAAGCTGATGAATGAGGTGAGACTTCTGCTCCAAGCAATGGTTTCTGCTTAGCATGAGTACAGAGCACCCCCACCACAGAGCTCAGCTGTCTGCTATGTCTTTATAGCTAATTCCATGGTGTACATCATCATCATGGTATGGAGTTTCATTTACCTTCCCCTCGAGAATTCAATGTCCCCGTCCTTCGGCTCATCCAAACAATCGTCTCATCATCCATCTTAAAATTGCAGAGTTCAGAGTGATCTCTGCTATGGGCAATGAGATGGGGAACCGAAACATCAACGGCCTGCAAGGTATCTCTTCCTTGCATTCTCTACTGATTTGCTTCAGGTCTTGCATCTCCATTCAGTCTTTATGTCGGAAATTGTTCTGCTTCAAAGCAAGACTACTACTTAGATTACAAAAACTATCGAGCCTTCGGAATCTTTAATCTTATCAATTATCGTGGTTAATTACGCAAGTTACTGCCAGATTCGACTTCAAATGTCTTCACTTTCAATTAGCCTTAATTTCAGTTCTCCGGTTTCAGAGCAACAAGACAGCGAAAGTGTGGCCGCAAACAAATCTTGGAACGCTTCGGTTCATTCAAACGATGCAGACGACAAAGGTCGGTTGACTTCGTCGATGGAAATCGAGGATTTCGACGAGAACACAAAGTGGGAGGATCATATCAGAACGGCAACTACAGATGACAATTTGATTGAAGGAAATGCATCCAAGAGAAGAGGTTAGCAGCTACTATCATGGTGGATTGTTAAATGCTATCGATTAGTCCTAATTTCGGTTCTGCGGTACCAGAGCAACAAGAAACTGATATTGTGGCCACAGACAAATCCTCGAAAGCTTTGGTCCATTCAAACGATGCAGACGACAAAGTTCAGTTGACTTCACCGATGGAAATCGAGGATTTCGATGAGAACACAAAGTGGGATCATATCAGTAAGGCAACTACAGATGACAATTTGATTGAAGGACATGCATCCAAGAGAAGAGGTTAGTAGCTACGATCCAAAATTTATATCACATGTGGTTCCTTATCATGGTGGATTGTTCAATGTTATCGATTAGGCCTAATTTCGATTCTGCAGTTCCAGAGCAAGAAGAAACTGATAGTGTCGCCACAGAGATTTCCTTGAAAGCTTTGGTTCATTCAAACGATGCAGACGACAAAGGTCGGTTTGTTTCATCAATGAAAAACGAGGATTTCGACGAGAACACAATGTGGGATCATATCAGTACGGCAACTACAGATGGCAATTTGATTGAAGGACAGGCATCCAAGAGAAGAGGTTAGTAGCTACGATCCAAAATTTTGACAACACGTGGTCCTCATCACGGTGGATTGTTAACTGCTATCAGTTAATCCTAATTTCGGTTCTCCAGTTTCAGAGCAAAAAGAAACATATAGTGTGGCCACAGACAAATCCTCGAAAGCTTCGGTTCATTCAAACGATGCAGGGGACAAAGGACAGTTGACTTCATCAATGGAAATCGAGGATTTCGACGAGAACACAGAGTGGGATCATATCAGTACGGCACCAACAGATGACAATTTGATTGAAGGGCAGGCATCCAAGAGAAGAGGTTAGCAGCTACGATCCAAAAAATAACATGTAGTTCCTTATCATGGTAGATTGTTAAATGCTATCAATTAGTCCTAATTTTGGTTCCCCAGTTTCAGAGCAACAAGAAACTTTTAGTGTGGCCACAGACAAATCCTTGAAAGGTTCGGTTCATTCAAACGATGCAGACAACAAAGATCAGTTGACTTCAACGACGGAAAATGAGGATTTCGACAAGAACACAAAGCGGGATCCTACAAGTTCGGCAACAGATGACAATTTGATTGAAGGACAGGCATCCAAGACAACATGTTAGTAGCTACGATCCAAAATTTCAATAACATGTGGTACATTATCATGTTGGATTGTTAAATGTTATCTCCTAATTTCGGTTCTCCAGTTTCAGAGCAACAAAAAACTGATAGTGTGGCCACAGACAAATCCTCGAAAGCTTTGGTTCATTTAAACGATGCGAATGATAAAGGTAAGTTAACTTCATCGACGGAAATCAAGGATTTCGACGAGAATAAAAAGTGGGATCAAATCAGTACGGCAACTACAGATGACAATTTGATTGAAGGACAGGCATCCAAAAGAAGATGTTAGTAACTACGATCCAAAATTTAGATAACATGTGGTTCCTTATCATGGTGGATTTTTAAATGCTATCAATTAGTCCTAATTTCGGTTCTGCAGTTTCAGAGCAACAAGAAATTGATAGTCTGGCCATAGACAAATCTTCAAAAGGTTTAGTTAATTCAAACGATGCAGACGACAAAGGTCACTTGACTTCATCGATGGAAACCGAGGATTTCGATGAGAACACGATGAAGGATCATATGAGTATGGCAACTACAGATGACAATTTCATTGAAGGACGGACATCCAAGAGAAGAAGTTAGTAGCTATCCCAAAGTTTGATAACATGTGGTTTCTTATCATGGTGGATTGTTAAATGCTATCAATTAGTCCTTTTTGGATTGTTAAATGCTATCAATTAGTCCTTTTTCTTTTTTTGCAAGCAATTAGTCCTAATTTCGGTTCTACAGTTTCAGAGCACCAAGAAACTGATAGTATGGCCACAGATAAAACCTCAAAAGCTTCGGTTAATTCAAACGATGCAGATGACAATGGTCGGTTTGTTTCATCGATAAAAATTGAGGATTTTGACGAACACACGAAGCCAGACCATATCAGTATGACAACTACAGATGACAATTTGATCGAAGGACAGGCATCCAAAAGAAGAGGTTAGTATGATCCACAACATAAATAGCTTCTAGTTCCTATCATGGTGGATTGATAAATATAAATGATAGAAGTATTAATCGATCAACTTTATTTGTCTAGATCGATAACTTCATGTAGATGCAGATTCTATATCAAACTACACAGGATTGAAATAACTGGGTACTAATTTAGTTAAAAAATTAGTACTTATAGGTTTTCGAATTTGCTAATTTTTGAAGGATATGGAATCTATGTCATGGTGAACATCCTCACAAAAAAAATCAGTAAAATCTAAAACCAGTTGATCATAAAAATTATAGAAAATTTTTTTGCCATCTATTTTAAACGTTAATTTTAATAGCATATTTGATGCCCTTATAGATTTTAGAATTTGTTGATTTTTTGTGAGGATGGTCACCTTTCATAGATAATGCATCCTTGAAAAATTAGCAAATTCTACAACATATAAGGGGATCAAATACCGTTCAGGTGTAGCAAGGACGCTACACCCAAGTCTAGGATATATATATATATATATATATATATATATAATATATATATATATATATATATATATATGTGTGTGTGTGTGTGTGTGTGTGTGTGTGTGTGTGTGTGTGAGAGAGAGAGAGAGAGATAGAGTATTTAACGCATTAAACAACACATTAATTATGAGTTTGATTGGAACAGTGAAAGAAGAGATTACTTCAGATCTTGGCAGTTCATCAGAAGCAGCTGAAACAGTACCAATCCCTTCCAAGGATCTGAAATCTGATGAACGGGAACCTGCCAAAGATATTTGCTATGAATTCACTGCCAAAAGACCCAAGGAATGGAAGATTAGCAATGAGGACATTGCAGAAAAGAGTGATGAGTTGGGCAATGCAATGGTAGAGAAACTGAGTGAAAGTGTTACTCCTGATGCGAACCCAAGTTTTGTGGACAATATGCAAGGCTTGACGATGGAAGAGAGTGAATCATGTGAAGAGATGGTATTGTTGGGCAGTGGTATCATTGAAGGAAACACCGAAGAAGGTAGAGTGCAAATAGGCCTTGCATTCGACCAAGTTAGGAAAGAAAACACACCACTACAACAGGAACCAATCAGTTCTTATTTAGATGCCGTTGACATCGAAATCAAAAGATTGCTTGTGGAAAATTATCAGATAATCATTGATGATCATGAAACATTCAATAAAGAAGATGGATACGATGGAAATCAAAACCGGACTAGTACTAAACATGAAAAAGAAACATCACATGAAGAATCAACAACAAATGATTTTGAGATTTATAGTTTTGAGATTCAAAATAGAGCCATGGATCTTAGTCAAGTAGAAAAACAAATGAAAGAAGATAGTGGACTGGAAAAATCAGTGATAAAGCTGGTTGAAGCTGATGAGAGGAAAAATTTAAAGAGTAGACACGAAGAAGCACATGATGACCATCCAAGTTTGATCCCTGAGAAGAACAAAAATGATTCAGAGGGAGAGAGGGAGATTCTGAAAATGGAAACTATTACTTCAGTGGTAGATATATTGGTTGCAGATGAAGAACGTGAGGAGAAAAGGGACAACATACGTAAGGGATCTAATAACGAAGACAAACTAGTGGAGAACAATCAAACCAATGAGGGCCATTTCTTTGTCTGTTCCCTATTTTCGGCAGATCCCATTGTTAGTAGAGAGATGGACCAGATGGTAGCAGAAACAGGAGAGTTAAATGCAGCAGGAGAAAATAGTACACAAGTAACTATTGTAAGAATGCGTACAGATGACAAAAAACTGTTGGAGAACAGTGAAATCAATGGGGTAGGATTTTCTGCATCATTCTCACATTTGTTTGATCATGTTGATGATGTAATTGAAGAGATGGTGAAGAAAACAGATAAAATGAGTGCAACAGGAAATACTACAGAAGAAAGAAGGAAACAGCTCGATGGAAAACTTGGTGATCCTATCGAAGCATGCTATGCGACAATAAATGAACCACCAAATTCATCAAAATCCGGACCGTCTGAACAGAACAAAGTATTGATATGCGGTCAAGAATTAGAACGAAAATATGCTGCCAAGGAATCGGAAATGCTAGCAAATAAGGAAGGATTAACAATAGGTGATGCAAGCGAATGTCTCGATGTCTGTTCAGAAACGCCAAATATTGCGGATGTAACTTTTGTCTCAGACTTCAAATTAGAAAACAATAAATATTTGCAAGATGAGACAAGTCCATCGCTGACCGAGATAATAGTTCAAGAAACCGAAGTTTCAAAAATGGAATATAGTGGCTTGCTTCTTGATTCTACCATGCAGTCTCAGAATAATGAACGGGAAAGCATTCCAGCGTGTCCTGCCGGTATGTGTGTTTCAGCTACCGCACCCAAAGCATTAGACAACAGTGGATGGTTCAGAGCTGAATCAGATCAAGAAAAGCCAAATTCACAGGCCACCGGTTGTCTTGAAAAGTTAATGGAAGAAATTGTGGTTTCAGAACCACAATCACTAAAAGAGGATTCTGAAGATAGCCTATCACTCAGTTATGCATTTGTAAGATGTGATCCTGAGACCAGAGAGAGATCAGCGAGCAGCATCAGTGGGCTGGAAGATAGGGACGAGGAAGCTAAGCCGAGTCCTTCACTAGATATTAAGCAGACCTTGAAGGGTGGTGGCTTTGACTTTGAAAGATGTGTTCCTGAAACCAATAAGAGCATACCAAAATACCATATTGAAACAAGCCAAGAGGCCATCAGCAAAACCAGTGCAGAAACTGCAGTTGCAGAGCTTGAATCCACAAATGAAGAATCTGATAAGAGCCCACTACTTTACCAGAAAAGTCAAGGGGAAGGCTCTGCATTGGGAAGAACCGATTCTGGGAAGCTGAGGAGTCCACTTGTAAGCCTCTTAAAGGAGGAGGTCTATGTTTTGGAGTCATTTGAGAAACAAGAAGGCATTGTTCTGAAGAATACAGTGGAAGAAGTGTGGAAATCTCCTGTGAAAAGAACCATTGCTGCATCTCCCAGAAAGAGAGAGAAGCAGAAGCCTAGATCTACCCTTTTCAGCAACTGCATGTGTTGTACAACAGCAATAAACTAAGAGTATGTACTAGTTATTTTCACATTCACATTTTTTCAAACTGTTTTGGGTTGAAGTTTTTTAATTCTTTTGAGTGGATTGAGAAAGCCTAGTCAGGCGAGAGACATATTAAGCTTTCTAGATAAAGCCAGCAAGACCTTGGAGAAAGTAATTGTACTTTTTGGTTACCTTCAATGTGTGCTGTTTTCTTCCTTTACAAAGATTTAGAGCAATGAGATGTCTTATGTAATGAAACTTATGATGTGGAACCAGAGAAAATATCTAATGAGTAATGAATAAATGTTTCTGAGGTTATTGAGAAAGGTTGTATTAACACCTACCCTATTGTAATTTTGGTATATGATGCTTGGCATAAAATGCAAATCTTGTAGCATGATTGAAGAAAGTGAGTGCTGCATTCATGATGACAGAGATGGATAGTTTCAAAGAACATAAGGAAAATTGTAGTGGAAGTATACAACGTATAGAGAAATTAAATCAACAGAAAGAATTAGCCCACCAGAGTGGCTCTATGGCCCACAAGAGAGCTCACTATCATGGCATCTCTGAGATGTGTCATCAGTCAAACCGTGTGTGATGACTGATCATAATCCAATCTATAGTAGAAAGATTAGCCCACCAGATAGATCACTATGGCCCACCATCAGCTCATTATCAAGCCACCTCTGAGATGGGTCATCAGCCAAAACGTGAGTCATGAATGATCCTAACCCAATCTATAGTGCAACAAACGAATGCTACTTGATGCAAGTTCTAATCATTAAGTCTTAATGTTCAATCCAATTGATGGATTATTTTTCGAGGGGGACAATCAATCTCAGAGCGGTGACGGTTTAGGTGGATTCTTTCCTATATAACAAGCAGGGGGCCTATATAGCCATCATTAGAATGGTTGGCTCAAAAAAGGAATTCGGCCAGCAACAGTGTAGTCAAGGCGATGCCTAGGCGATTTAATCTGCCTAGGCGAGACCTAGGCAATAAAAATTAAACATATTAAATAAATATAAGTCATATATATACATAAGTAATTTGTGATTTTATACATAATAAAATTTATTTTCTAGAGATAGATATGGTCGAAATAATACTATTTGATAATGGGTATGATCCAGAGCGTAAGTAAGCTACAAAATCATTATTATTGCAGCAAATACAAATCACGCATCAACCACAATGATTATACGTTGCAAATATTAATCACATATCAGCAAGAGCAACATAACCCTATCATAGCCATAAATTCAAGCAAATATCATAAGCAGAAATATAATCATATTAGGTAATCTATTATTTTTTGGAACATTTCACAACCACGTATCCAAAAAAAACAATTAAAATTACAAATCTAAATCACCTAACCATCTACATCATCGTCACTCTTATATGAATAATCTTATATGTCTCTTTCGTCTTTTTCCTCTTCAAACCCTGAGAACATGGACACAATAATATTTTTTTCCATTAATGATGGCATGGTGTTGGCTATCTATAAAGCAACATGGATCTATAAAACCAAACAGGATCCATGAAAACTCAATTTGAATCCAACTAATTTTAAAAAGACCAAAAAAAAAAACCAATTACAAAAGTAATTGTCTATAGCCCAGCGCCTAGGCGACCGCCTAGACTCCACTGCCCGCCTAGCCCTTGCCTAGGCGGTCGGAACTCCAAAACGCCAAGGCGATGGCCTAGGCGACGCCTTGACTACACTGGCCAGCAACGAAGAGAAGTACAAGAAAGGAGACCCAAAAGTCAGACTTCTCAGTCAGACCTCTGGCAAATTCGACTACTACGTCATGTATCAAAAGTTTCTACACCAATACCTTCATCATTCACCAACTCCATCACCATCACTGCCTCCATCATCATCATCTCCATCTTCACCACCTTCATCTTCATCAACTCTACCAATCACCATTTCCATCTTCATCTCAACCTTCACCTATATTTTATCAACTTCAAAAACAAAATTGTGACTCAAAACCCAGAAGAAAACAAACCCAAACCATTTCCATTTTCCTCCCTGCATGTATCGTATTGTGTATCGTATGATACATTGATACTAACAACCATGGACCATATATCAAATTCAAAAATCTTGCTTGCAAAGGTTATGATTGGCACTCCTGAACTCTACTTGGTCCAAATCTGTTAGAGAAGCAGGGGAGAGATCACTTTTGACCAAGTCCGATAGAAGACCCCATAGAGAGCCTTTCAATGCTCAGTGAAACTCTATAAACCAAAGGATGGGAGATTTGGGTGGCTATCTTGCTCAGGTATTTCAAGACAACATATTTAACTTTTAATTCCGGTTAGACTATTGTCATCTTCCTCTGCCATTATGTTCACTCAACTGGCTGGAAGGGTTGGAGAGTTTTGGTGGTTGGATACGGTTTGATGGTTCCCCACTAGGGATCAAATGCATGACGGCCTCTGCAAAATATCCCACTTGTACACATCCTCCGTCCCCATTCCATTCTTGCCATCAGCAAAAAGTAAAAACCACCAGGGTATATGAAACTTTATGGCCATGACATTTGGCCCATCAAAAGACACAAAAAATCAATGATGTATACAGATCAGTTGCTTTTGGGAGACCAATGCTTGCATTTTGGTTATGTAACAACTAATACAACATATTACTCCAATATAACCGAAAACTAACAGATAATAATATGGGTACTGCAGATTCCAAAGACCATTAAGCAAATAACCTGCCCATGCATTCACATAAATAAACAAATCTTAAAGAGAATTCTCCAAGGAGTTTGACCTTTTTAATGATGACAAACACTATTAAGCATGATACTCAAGCGCATATCAATCAGAATGTTAAACAATGAGTTCATTGCGATATAGGAATGCAATTAGATACTCGTCTAAAAGAAATCTCTCTTGATTAACATAAGAAGCTTTCATAGTAGGAAATACATTAAAGAAGGGCCTAAATGTCATACAGGCTAAAGTTGATTTATTATCACAAACTATTCCGCCCATTGCGACTTCAAGACTCACTAGCATTAAGCCACTCATATAGGCAAACCTTTAGGTACTATCTGATCTTTAATCCACATGTAAATGGGGACCAAAACAAAATATGCCGCTGCAATGGTACCTAAAATGAATCGCAAGAGGAAGGCAAATGGGTTCACAGGCTTCTCCACATCCTCAGTCTTTGGACCAAGCTGCAAAAAAACCCAAATAATCTCACAGCCAGAAGATTGTAACAGATACTTTTATAAAAGACAAAATATGCAACTTGTATCATGTCTATGAAGTTGGGGAACTTCATATTTTCCATTGCAATACTCCTTCGAATAAATGGAAGCATCTAATAGTCTCGTTTGGCTTTGTGGGGATAACTTTGTATGAAACCACTTGTCCATCTTTGGTGAAGGCTGGGGAACGTGAACACCTTAAAAAGTTGATTACCTTTTCTGGCAAAACATATTTATGATTCGCATTGCTTAGTGAATGTTGAACATAAGATCTTAAAGTCAAACATGATAAAATATGAAGAATTCATGAAGTACTTACTTTAAGATGATAAAATGTGATAATTTTCCAATTTCACGTGTAATAATTTGGGAAGCTCACGTGTTTTGGAAGATTCATATAAAAGTCACATTATAAAACATTATTTGCCAACCCCAAGTAGAGAGGACATGGCTTGCTGGTAATGGTATGGATTGTAAAACAATAAACCCATTTTTCAAAAGTACGCATAATATGTATACCAATCTTATGACTTAAAATTGACAAAATGCTAAAAAAAAAATTGTGAAGCACTTCGAAGGGATATCCAATCTGGTTATTTCCAATCTATAGAATCATTTTTGGATTCAAGTTTTAGGCAAGTCGAAGAGTAAGATGAGATATAGCATGAGTGTAAGTAGACTAATGATAGTTATCTCAAGCACCACGATTGGAGGCAACTCAGTGGAATGAGCTAAAATTGACCATGGCCAGTAAATGTTTAGTATGCTACTAAACAAAGCTGAGATGAGTGATGTTTTAAGACACTGGATTTTTGCATATACTAAGAGGACTTCATTATTGCGTCCAACAAATCAGATAGCTCAAGTTCTTCTTTGAGTTCTTTCTATAGGGATAGCAGAATACTAACAAGAAAATGAAGTAGAAAAACTAGGAGGTTAAAGAGCTTAAAGTTCTCTTCCAAATTGAAAATTAAGATGATCAAATAGTTACAGACCAATGTTACATAGCCAAGGCTACCAGATTCAGTTTCGTTCACATGTTGAGACACTTAGTTCTTCACATGCAGGCACGCACTATGTTAATAAAATAAATCTTACTAGCTGTGGATAAATGTATTAGCGCCACTTTCATCATCTCAATCTCAAAAGGAGCAGGGGAAATCAAGGATTATCCTTTGATCACCTATTACCATCTACATGTTGGCACTATCGTATATATGGTTCTTTGTTTACAACTTAAAAAATCCCTTAGATTATAGGGTGTTGTGTTAGGTGTTTTGTGTGGGTGGGTTGGTGGATGGGCGGTGGTGGCGAAGAGAGTAGTGTGTGTGTGTGTGTCGGGGGGGGGGGGAGGGGATTGTAGTAGGGGACCACCCAGAAAAAGGGCGGAAACCATGGGGCTGGTTTTACCTTTTCTATCAAAGACGGCATACTTGAGCTTGATGTGCTGCTGGATAAGGATGAACAGGTCGCCAAGCATGTAGGGGTCAAATATGATGAGGGTGTCATGGAGCTTACTTTCGTTTGGGAGGGTGCTCCAGAAAGCACTAATGGCGGTCAAATCCTACCCTGTCACGTCCTCCAAAGCCACCCCTACCCTGTCACGTCCTCCAAAGCCAGGTAGGCGGCCATGAATCTCGTAGAGAAGCTTCTCAGGTTATCACGGGCTCCCATCACCAGTCCGAATAGAGACTCGATGCATTTCGGGGGCGGTTCGTTGCAATGGTACTGCTCAAAGAAGAGACAGGATAACGCCATGAAGCTTGGCACTAATCTGGGTGGAAGTTCATGGAACCAATTAAGGTTCGAGCCTGTCAAACTGCTCAAAAAATCTTGGCAGAGGACGTGGTCTTGGTCACGAAAGAATAGGACCTTTCAGTAGGCGAGCAGGTGGTCGACCAGATCTTGCAATCAGTCAAGCAACTCGAAGCAGGGCAGCGTCCAATGGTGGGGGAAACCTCCCTGGCGGACTTCACGCGACGTGTTAGCGTTGGTGTAAGGATGTCAGGTCGGAACAGGGAGTCTCCACATGTCGTCCTCTAATTGGTGCAGGTTAGTGCCGGCGTCGGACGAGGAGCTGGTCAGGGGAGTAAAACATGTCGCTCTCGTTTTCTAAGCATCACGCTTCGAAAGCCGGGTCAACAACTTATTTGTGTCAGCCCTGTGGATGCATCGCCTGACACATGCCCCGCCGCCTGACACCTATACGGAGCTATGCGACAATCACGTTATCATGCGCCCTCACTTTCGTTCGAGAAATCCTCAAGTGTTGTGGGTTTGGGTGTTCATCGACGGCTGTCTCAGGAGATTGTCGCGGGACAAACCCTCAACTTTGGGCCCATCGATGATGGCATGGGTCATCGTCTGAACTCATTCCCTGGTGAGCTCTCAGGCGACATTTGGGTCGAGCCGTTGCCTTCTAAAGGCGAGCGACCCGACAACGTCAGCATGACAACCTCAAGCGGGTCATTACCTCCGTCAGGGTGGGCAACCTGATAACATCATCTAGGCGGGCTCGGACCTCCTCCGATTGAGCTACCTGATCATGTTAGCATGACGTCATCCAAACAGGCTCGAACCACCTTCGAGCGAGTAACCTGAGAACGTCAATGTGATGTCATCCGAGCAGGCTCAAACCATCTCCAGACGAGCTACCCGAGGACATCAGCGCAACATCATCTAGGCGGACTCGAACCACCTTCGAGCGAGTTTCCTAATGACATAGGCGTGAAGTTATCCAGGCAAGCTCGGGCCACCTCCGGGCGAGCTAACTGAGGACGTCGGCATGACGTCATCCAGGTAGGCTCAAGCTACCTAAAGACATCAATGTGATATAATCCAAGCGGGCTCGGGCCACCTCCGATCTACGGGTGAGCTACCTAATGTCGTCAACGTGACGTCTTCCAGGCGGGATCGGGCCTCCTCCAAGCGAGCTACCTGATCACATCAACCAAGCCGGCTCTGAGATTCTTTCGAGTGGGCTGCCTGATGATGTCAGCATGACGTAATGCAGTCAGGCTCGGAGTTCCTTTGGGCGGGCTATCTGATGACGTCATCCAGGAGGACTCTGGGCTTATTTTGGGCAGGCTACATAATGACATCATTCAAGCGGGCTCTTACCTCCTCTAGATGGCTACCATCTCCTCCAGGTAATCGGGAAAAATGCTACCCTGCTCTTCCCTTGTTTTTCTTTGACACCCTCCCTATCCCACCATATAGCAACCTTACATGAGGCCACACGGACCATAGTTACCAGATCGGGCGTTTTTTTGAAAAAAACAAGTATAAAACACGTATCGATCCGAAGTCGTAGCAAACAGAAAAAAAACGT
Source organism: Chamaelirium japonicum (assembly GCA_947650365.1). NCBI lineage: Eukaryota > Viridiplantae > Streptophyta > Magnoliopsida > Liliales > Melanthiaceae > Chamaelirium > Chamaelirium japonicum. Next base: position 96,072,827 of record OX393550.1, on the reverse strand, counting down.
TCGTACGCGTTTTATACGCGTTTGAAACGGGAAAAAAGTGTATAAAACACGTCAGGTTTGGTCTTGATTTAAATTGGATTCGGGTTTTATTTTGTTCGTGCTTAATAAACGCATATGCTATATGTTTTTAACTTTTTATTACTTAATGTTGGAAAATGACATATATACATACTTGGTATAATTTTAAAGATTTTTTTGTTTTTCCGATGTTTTCACGTTTTTTTTTTCGTTTTTTTCGTTTTCATCGTATCTTTCCGATTTTTTCCCTTGCCGTTTTTTTTTTCCGTTTTCCGACTTCGTAACTATGACACAGACAACGAGCAGGTAACCTTTTCAGGCACCAATAGATTTTTGTTACTTCCGGCAAATTCAATACGCCATAAAAGGAATTATGTTAAAGAAGATTCAAATCCTAACTTCGATGCAGGCAAACAAATGGAAATATTTGACCCATTGGATTTAGGTGTGAGAAGCAAAACAGCAAAGTCGTGACCAGTGTGTCACTTCAGTATTTACCACAATTCAGTGCCATCAAAGTTCTTGGGGCCAGATTGGAACAAACATGTCTATGCCAATCAGACAAGGTTCAAATCTATTTCAGGCCATTTCTAGGGAATTGGAAATTTAGGAGTGACTCCTTTATCGTCATCTAAGTGAGGCACTGACTAAATGCATAGAGTGAAACAACTGCCCTTGTTCTTCATGCGTAGTCAACTTATGTGATATCAAATGCATAGCACACAGAAATAGAATTGTGTATCCTTTGTAGGTAACTTGGTAAAATGTGTTTAATTGTTAGTACTTCTTTTGAGGTTTGCATATCTGAGGTATCATAATACTAATAGAGAAGTAGATAAGCAGGAAAAAAAACAATTGATTGTGTAACGATATATGATGACATGAGATTTATTCCTTTATTAAAAAAGGCAGCCTGTTTAATGTGATCCTGATCAACATGGTATTGAAACAAATAGACCAGAATGATCAACAAGACGTAATGCAAGAGCATCTCATTATCTGAAAAGCAAAAGAGAGATGATGAGAGAGAGAGGGAGGGAGAGAGAACCTTAAGAGGAGAATCGCCAGATTCTCTTTTCACGCCTGTCACAGAGCATCCCATAATTAAACCATGGCGACGCACACCACGGTACCATTTGGGACCGATTCTTTTCAATTTAACATCTTTAAATCCAGCCTTTTGGAACCACTCAATGTACTCTTCTTCCTTAGGGAAGAGCATCCACATGTCCGCAAAGAAGCGAGAGAGCCAAAAGGTTGGGTGTACTGGACCGATCACACAGGCTAATCCTCCGAGTTTCAAGACTCTGTATGCTTCCTTGATTCCACGTTGTGGATCAGGCCAATACTCGATACTGGAGAATGACAATCGCATAATGGTGGTTAAAGTAAAAGAAATGCTTGCACTAGCAACTAAAATAATCAAGAATGAGCCGCCATTATTCAATAGTTAAAAGTAAAGAATCATCATAAAGAGAGCATGAAATTAAATGTCGACAAATTTGCAACAAAATGTCCAAATATATCCCTTTTTTTAGGTTCGAAGTTCCAACATAAAAATCATCTGTAATTTCCGTATTACCAAATTTCAGTTCAACATCACGAAATATGGGCCGAAATGACTGACATTTGGTCGAAATCCACCATTCCGTTTTTTCAGGATAATTTCACTGAAATTACATCTTTTTAGCAATATATTCCATCTTTTTCAGTGAAAACTTCCATCTTTTCCCCCCATTAATTACTTTTTCCACAACATACCTATAAAGTAGACGGACTTTTGATTGAAGTCAATCGAAATTCGATCGAATCCCACAAATTTCCACCGAAACCTTCCCTCTAAAAAACAAAATTTCCAGACATTTGACCGAAATCCGACAAACTTCCTTTTTGACCGATAGAGTGTTAAGGAATCCTATAGTAGGTAGAGGGATGATGTGGCCGATAGAATTCAACTAGCATATCTTCCAGCGGACCGAAATATAAAGATGGCAATTAGAATCATACCTTCCGGCGGAAATGTATCGGTCGACAGAATCGGTGGGGAACGGAAGGTCCTCGGCATCGCCCTCAATGATGGTGCACTCCTTCAGCGCCTCCTTCTGCCTCGCCTTGTCGAGCTGGTGCGGCGACTGATCAAGTATCGTGACGTTCTTGGGGTCTATGTGCTTGATGATCCCCAATGTGGTGAACCCAGTCCCACCCCCCACGTCAACGACCTTCATCCGGCGGTCGAAGAGGTCGGCGGGCTCGAGGGCCTCGTCCCGCATGTCCTCGGTCCAGTGCCCGGGGTTGATGACGTGGTCATAGACTATGGAGAGGAACCTGTAGAACCAGAAGGCCTCCTTCTTGTGCTGTATGAACCTGGGCTGTGAGGCCGGCCGGGAGGAGGAGGAGGAGGAGAGGCTGCATCTGGGTAGTGGGGAGCCGGCCCTTCTGCTGCCACCAAGGGCCGGCAGGGCCATTTTGATGGGGAGGGATCCCCCATGGGGGCGAGACCCCAAGAACCCTAATCCATTTGGAGCCCGCCCCTTGAGGAATTTGAGGTTGTCAGCCCCATTGAGCATGAGCGAGGAAGCCATGAAATGGTGAAAGAGCGAGAACCCAAGAGGCAAAACCTGCTCTGCTCCTTGTATGATCACTCCATGGCTAGGGTTTCAGTACAAATTTCTCAGTGGTCTTGGGCGCGGGTGTGGAAGATTGTAGAGAGAGAGAGAGAGAGCAAGCGAACACCACAGATTTTCAGAAGGTAGAGATAGGCCGCGTCTATTGTCCAGGTTTGATCGCTACGAGTTGTATGGGGCCACGGAGGAATGGCTTAATACCCTCATCCCACCCAGTAATGCTATTTAACCAACGTCATAGCTAATCCCATTACCAACATGCATAGGTGGTATCTCTTGATTGGATGGAGTATTGGCCAAGGGAAGAATCCTATAAGGGAATGCCACCACCACCGGCCGTCGTCCATCATTGGCGATCCACCACCGGCTACGACACTGCCGACAACCACCCCGGCGAATACCCGCTGCCTGATTGGCTGGACTATTGGCCAAGGGATGAATCATAGGGGAATACCACGACCATCGGCCACCGCCCACCATTGAAAATCCACCACCGGCCATGATGCTGCTGGCAACCACCCCCGCAAACCATCGCCCGCCCGCTACCTGATTGGCTGAACTATTGGCCAAGGGAAGAATCCTATAGGGGAATGCCACCACCACCGGTCGTCGCCCATCATTGGCGATCCACCACCGGCTACTACACTGTCGGCAACCACTCCCGCAAACCATCACCTGCTCGCTGTCTGATTGGCTGGACTATTGGCCAAGGGATGAATCCTAGGGGAATGCCACGACCATCGGCCGCTGCCCACCATTGGAGTTCCACCACAGGCTCCGATGCTGCGGGCAACCATGCCCACGGACCATCTCCCCGTCCGCTACCTGATTGGCTGGACTATTGGCCAAGGGATGAATTCTAAGGGAATACCACCACAACCAGCCGCCGCCCACCAATAGCGATCCACCACTAGCTACAACTTGCGGGGGTGGTTGCCAACGGTGGCGATGGGTGGTGGCCGACGGTGGCGATCGTTGGTGGTGGCAACCCTTAGGGTTCATCCCATGGCTCATAGTCCCACCAATCAAGAGATGCCAACTATATAGGTTGGCTATGGCGTTGGTTAAATAGCATTACTCTCATCCCACCCGTCCATCTAGGTTTGGTCTTCCTGGATGATGGACTTACAGGGGTCAGTTTGGATGATTCATCACAATGTGATTGGAATTTGGTGGAACCATTGCCCATTTGCCAATTGCCCTACATATCGGCCGGAAGTCCTCAGATCTTTTCTTATATGATTTAATTATTTAAAAAATGTCAAATCTCCCGAAGGGCCTCAATCGTTGGATTCCCTCCATCTAGCGGATGATTTTTACACATTTAAAAGGTTTTGCCACAGTAAATGAACTGTTTGACCCTGTATTTCGATAAACCCTTACTTAGTTTTCTTTAGCGTTGAGTCCCTTCATAACTTTTTTTTGTAGGAACCAAATTTTTGTAGTAACTATTCGGTAGTAGTGAAATCACTATAGAAACTAAATTGATAACTATAATACCTAAATTGATACTCCCGGTCGAATTGTTAATCTACTATAGTGATTTCACTATACCAGCTACAGCGATTTCACTGTATCATAACTATTCAGTTGGGAGTGATTTCACTGTAATTACAGCAAAATCATTGTAGTAACTGAATTGAAACATTGTTGCCTTAATTGATACTTGGTTGGTAATGAAATGACATTTTTATCATTTGAAGGGGTTGAAATAGTCAACAAGGACTTGTTGTAAAACGTGTCATGTAAAACATGTCTTCTGTGGAATGGGCTAGAGTTCAAATGGACATCTTGTACGGATTGGAGCTCAAAACCATCTCTTAGAAAGGGGTTTTCACTAAGTCCACTATATTATTTGTACCAGAGTAAATGTATGCTACATGAGTAATTTGTCATATATTACTGCATAGATATCTTATCAAATCACAATCACCGGCCGTCAGAATGAACATGAGGGACTACTGTGACGACCAAGATCCAATAGGCCAAGAGCCAAGAGCCAAGACTTCTGAGGCGGGAATGCCAAGATGGATGAGGTGAGGTGAGGTGTACAAGGCCATGAGTTAGCCCCACATCGCCTTGAGAGAAGGAGATCCTAAGTTGCTTATATAATTTCCCCTCCCAAACATAGAAGACGCGTTTTAAAATCGTGCGCCGCTACGGATTTCGTAAGAACTCCGTAGTTAAGCGTGCTCGGGTGAGAGTAGTACCGGGATGGGTGACCCCCTGGGAAGTTCTCGTGCGGGCACGGGCAAAGCGGACAATATCTTGTGTGTTTGGGGCGGATGTTACAAAATGGTATCAGAGCCGGTTCTCCTCGCAATGGAGGGGTCTAACCCTACACGAGGACGTGTAGCCCTAAGAGGGGTGGATTGTGACGACCAAGATCCAATAGGCCAAGAGCCAAGAGCCAAGACTCCTGAGGCGGGAATGCCAAGATGGATGAGGTGAGGTGAGGTGAGGTGTACAAGGCCATGAGTTAGCCCCACATCGCCTGGAGAGAAGGAGATCTTGAGCTGCTTATATAATTTCCCCTCCCAAGCATAGAAGACACGTTTTAAAACCGTGCGCCGCTACGGATTTCGTAAGAACTCCGTAGTTAAGCGTGCTCGGGTGAGAGTAGTACCAGGATGAGGAGAATGAGCCTGAATGTGAAATCGAAATAAATTATTTATATTATGGCATATTTTTATGACATATTTTATGGCAAGGTTTTTATTACCCCTTAAATAGTGATCTTCAAAAACCATGAATGAAGCATTCGATGGTTGTGATCATGAGCCACTTTAGGGATACCAAGGGTCACGAGTCAGATCATTCGATCGTTGCTTCATGACCATTCCAATTCCCAATAGTGCAAATGTACTTCTCTTGAATCTCTTTAAGATATTAATTTTCGCAATAACTATGTTCGGTATATTACATTATATATATTCATCCCCATCTAACCCTCGAGTTTCAATAGAAATATAGGGAGAAAGGGAAGGTGTATTGTGGTATGAGTATGGGCCAGCCGTTGTTGTTGGCAAGCAAAAAATAGAGGGAGGTTAAGGGGAGGAGTGATTTTTCCTTGCACACAAGGAGAATCAAGAGATGTGAAGTCTCTCTCTCTCTCTCTCAAACGAGAAAGATCTATGTTGTTGAGTTTGGAGTCAGGCCTCTCTCTCCCTCATTTCTGTTATTGGGTTTGAAAGCAGGATATTTCTCTCATCGATTTATCAATTTGTAAATTTGTATATCACTATAAATAAATTATTGTTTATTTTATCGAGATGCGATCGAGAGAGTAGAATAGCAAGGAAACAATGGGTCAGGGGCAAGAGCAACCATCACAAGTTCACCCACGTCATGGTCCTAAGCTTATTGCTATGGGTATTAAGTATTTATTAAAAAAAAAATTATGATTGCTTTGGTGCTTCAGTTGATAACACGACTTGATGATGATCTTATTTATAATTGTTAAAGTTATGTTTCATGACCTCGATGGCCTCCGAGGCATGGCCCGGGTTTAGACTAGTATATACTAAAATGGAAGTCTCTCTCCCGTGTTGTGACACGTGGACGTCTCTTAAAGAGTTAGAATTCTTCTTTTGTGTGTGAACATGGCTCTCTGTTAAGTCCATTTAAAAGCCTACGATAAAGATGATAAATTTTCATTTAATGGCATTTAATGATCATTTGATGTTAATCTCTCTCTCTAACAAGTGAATCACACTCAATTCATATTTTACACTTCTTCGAACAGTTGTGATGTCGTCTTTGCCAAATGGCGTGCATCAAGCACATTCGGGCATTGCCCGGGTTTCTTACTAGTATCTATACTAAAATGGAAGCCTCTCTCCCGTGTTGTGACACGTGGACATCTTTTAAAGAGCTAATTCTTCTTCCGTGTGTGAACGCGGCTCTCTTTTAAATCCATTTAAAAATCTACCATAAAGATGACAAATTTTTGTTCAATGGCATTTATCATTTGATGTTAATCTCTCTCTCTCTCTCTAACAAGTGAATCACACTGACTTCAGATTTCACACTTCTTCGAACAACTGTGATATCGTCTTTGTCAAATGACGTGCATCAAGCACATTTGAGCATTGCCCGGGTTTCTTACTAGTGCACTATAAGTTGAAGCCTGAGTCCATCCCCTACCCCCTTCCTATTTTTGTGGAAGCTTCTCTCTCTTCCTTAGAGGCGAGTCCATCCCCTTCCCCCCATTATCTCTGCCTCCATCTCAAGATTCCTATATCATTGCTTTACTTCCATATCTCCAAGTGTCAATCCAAGCTCCTCTCTCCTCACTCTCTCTAATCCTTTACCACCCATTACCTCCGCAAACCCTAGCTCCTCCAACACCTATTCTCCTTCTCAATTCTCCCAATCTCCTCCTCTTCCAAGATCTCCATTTATCCAAGCTCCTCTCTCCTCTTTATTCTCTCTAACCCATTTGCCCCCCCCCCCCCCCCCCCCCTATTCTTGAACCCTAAATCCCACAACCCTAATTCTCCTTCTCGAAGCCCCCCCTTTGCCATTCCCCTGCTCGTCAGGCGATCCTATCCCTCACCCAATCTAGCTATACCACCATCCCACTTACTATCCCCTTCATCCCGCCACACCTCCCCCTTCGCTAATCCATCAACACTCAGGCTCTTTCTTCCTTCCTCTCTACGAAATCCCCACACCACCCCCACTTCCCAATTCCACTTCCACCACTCCACACACTTCTCACTTCCTCTTCCACCCCTCCACCCACTCTCTCATATCTCATATCGCTTGTTCTATCCATCCAATACCCTAAACTACCCCTACCTGGCAGGACCACAATGATGGAAGAGGAAGACATAATCTGCATCCTGCAGAGGAAACTCAAAGAAACGTCTATCCAAGCGTTCATTCAACTAGGGGAGGAGGATGAGAAGGACTCCATAGAATGACAATCTTCAATGGTAGGAAGAGTCCAGTCTGGTAGAAAATTTTGAGTTGCTGGGTTCAAAGAAAGCATCCTAAAAAGCTTGGAATATGTTAGAAAAGATGAGTATATCTGAATATTATGAAGCATCATTTTTATCTTTAAGTATATAAGCCAGAGACCATGGAGAAGATCTGGAATGCTGGACCTTGGTGTTTCAATAGAGATGCGCTCATTCTCGACCGATGCACTCCGTACATGCAACCAGAAGAGTATATATTTGATTATTTGGAAATTTAGGTCCAAGCTCACTCTATCCCTTCAACAACCTCACAATCACAATAGATAAAAAAGGTTGTCAATCTCCTTGGAACTGTAAAATCTATTGATCCAACATCGGCTAAACAATGGTACCGATTCACAAGATTCAAAGTTCAAAGTTCAGGTGAGCATCATCAATCCGCTAAAAGCTGAAGTTTCTGTGACCCTTGCCAATGGGAAAGAAATCAAGGTAAACCATAATTAACTGTCAAGGAACCCATTACTTGACTTATTTTTAAGGCCAAATTCCGTCAACTATACCAATGTTAAGAAAAGTTAGGAATAGTTGACGGTATCAGAACTGACCACTATTCATTATTACTTGACGGTTTTTTATTTTTTTTATACTAAAATAATCTGACGTTCTCCATGAAAATGTCAAGTATAAGAAGTATAGATGATAGTGTTTCGAAACAGTCAAGTATTCTTGTACAAAAACGTCAAGTAATACTGAAATACTTGACAGTTACATGAAAAACCATCAACGTACTATACCTCACTTCCTTAACGATTTTATATAGTTTTATAGCCAAAAGATAAATAAATTTGACTGTTCTCTACAAAGCTGTCAAGAATTGTGAAGTATACTTGATGGTATTATAGAATACCGTCAACTATAAACGATCATTGTTGATAGTTTTTGTAAATTGTCGAGCATTTCATAAAAAAAAATAGAATAGTTGACAATTTCCTTAAAAACAAAATTCGCTTGTATTCCTTAGTAATTGATGGTTCCATGATACGCATGCATGTACAACAACTCTAAGGGCCGATCGCACTTCATAAAAAAGAGTTTCATACAGATTGAAACTACTACATAGAATAACTGGTCAATTCATTAAAGAGATCAATGTTTTATACAAACTACTACCTATAACACGAACTTCTGAATTAATTACAGCAATTCATACAAGAACTGTTCAATTAAAAATAGGACAAGTATATGGAAAGGAGCTAAAAAAACTACGAAATAAAAGAGTCTAGTAAAAGATGTTTATCATCCTTCACTGTTTCTTAACCACAAAATTCCAAGTGAACCTCTCACTAGGAGAAAATTCCAAGCTCCTATTCATCTCACATCCTGTCATTATGTTGGGTCTTCTTGCTCCCTTTATGATGCCTATTATTATTGATCTCCTCACCGATGACCTGGAGCTTGGGTTCGACCTTGCGTACCTCCAAGCCCGTGTTTAGGCTCAACTTATTGATGTGGCAACTATGTGCTCGGGCAGCTGCGTTTCCCCAATGACCTTTATATCCTTAACATCAAGTACCATTTGTGTGATGTTGAAGTTAAACCCAATATATTTGAAATTTTTGCTTCAAGAAGAAAGATGCATACTTAGCTTTAAAATTAAATTTATCCATTGAACTTAAACGATAAGAAAAAATATGTAGTGGATTATTAGGAAATTATCGAATCATGTACAAGCTAGATATTATAATTAAACGAACAGATAGATGTTGTAGATGTTATCTGCAGCGTCTTGATTCGAACTCCGTTGGTTGTACCATATGAAGTTCAGTAGTGTTCACCTTCACATTAATTAGGGACTTGGGCGAAGGGGGATTTGTCATGCAAACCATCAGTGCGGAGACAGGATAATACCAGACAATACAGCAGCAAGATGGGTCATGAATGAGATATTAATTAGGAGCCATCTTTTAGGTGGTAGTATTGATCATGTTTGCCAATCCATGGAGGTCATCCAACACTTAAACTTAGTAGTCCGAGCTGAGAGCTTATATCCAGTATCCAACCTTTTTATTTTCCAGAATGGACAAGCAAGTTAAGTTAAGAAAGTTCAATGCAACTCAATCAAGAACTATATAGACGGTTCAACGATAAAAAATCACCACACCGATTATATTTTGGAATACCTACAAAAGAGTGAAGTTACCCAACTGTCTTAGGTTCCAGCGGAATCACACAAAATCTTGGGGGGATCAAAGGAGCATCGGCAAACGATTCATCAATGGGTGCAAACACAAGTTGAGCACATGCACCAACTGCATTCTCGTCAACTCCACTACAAAGTTGTTAAATAGAAGAAAGAGATGAGACAAACTAAAAGACAGACCTAAATATCTGAGTTGACTTCAAATCGCATGAAACAAACCTGTAGTAAATACATGTCCCGAGACAAAACAACATTATCATGATTAAACCCATGACCTTCCAACCTAATCACCTCCAAGAGTTACAAATGAAAAGGATTAGGGAAACATATAGCATGTGATGACAATTAGACATCAACTAACAAGTCATGGAAAGTTTAAACTTCTCACTATTTATTTTGAGTTGTTCATTTGAAAAAAAAATGAACATAAACGGATGCACATATCACTCACTGTATGACTCTCAACCTCAGCTACCATATCAAGTAATTTTTTAATATTTCAAGGTCATTGGTACATTGATCAAGTGCAGCTTGAACTATTTCTACTAGGGATGCACACGGTTCGGTTTGGATTGGTTCCGGGATGAACAAGGAACCTAACAGAACCTAACGGTTCTCAAATATTTGGAACCGAAACCGGACCATTGGAAGCAAGGAACCGAACTGAACCGAACCATATAAAACCGGTTCGGTTAGGTTCTCCAGTTCCACTAGTTTTCTGTGCATCCCTAAAAGTCAGAATGGGTCCATCATTGGGGCATATAGAAATAAAAAAAATATTTTAAAACCAAGGAAGCAACAAGTAATCCTGAAGTCAGAAATGATACTGTTGTAGAGATCAGTAGGGCTCGTTGCATAATGACCCGACCTGGATCACCCGAATTACTTGACCCATGAATGCATTATGCATATACATGAACCGGTTCAGTTCAGTTCGGATAACCGGCACCCAGAACCGAGAACCGAATCGGTCTTATACGATTCTGCACTTTGGGAACCAGAACCGAACCTATCCTGCTAGAAACCAAACCAAACCGTATGGTTCGGACCAGTTCGGTTCTCTGATTCCAGTATTTTTCTGTTCACCTCTAATCTATACAGTACTAGCAACATCATCTAATATGCTTGTTTCAAACTGCATTTTTATTGTCGGATACCCACTATAAACTGCTTCTCCATGCCAGATCCATGTGCGATAACTTTCATCGATATTATGAAAATATAAATGAACTCTTATATCTTGGGGAGTCTGATTTTCTAAATTCTCATATCTTAAGCATGTACATCGTATGTAATTAGGATCATTCGCATTAAGTACTGCAAAGTTTATAATTTTTTTTAATTCCATCTTTATATTCTCGTGATCTTCTACTTTTAGACATCCAAGATCTATTCATTTTGAATTGAATATAACTAAATTTCTATAAACATAAAAAAAATATTAGAATATGCATAAATAAAATGTGATAACGAAGATAAATAATATACAATTTTGACAATCTTGTCTAAACTAGAAACAAATAAAAGTATACCAACATTTAGAAAATATAATGGGTAAGATCTTCATTAGTCGTGCATATGCTATATTTAATCTCGTGTATTATATTTCTTTATCAAATTGATATTTTAAATTATTCGTGCTTGAAGCTCAACTCTTTAATTGATGATGTCAAGACTCTCAACAAACATTAGGCTCGGATTAAGAAAAAATGAATTTTCAATACTCAAAGAAAATCAAGCATCATATATAAAGTGACTGGACTAGATACAAAGGCACCAATTTAAAGATTTACTGACATCGCTTAGTTGCTATCCAAAATATTTGCACGTAGCAACTATGGATATATGGATTCCAAGTACAAAAATATGGTTCAAATCCTAATTAGTTTATGGTTCATAAGAGTTTGAATCAAATAAGACTGGTAGGAGGTTGATATGTAAAGTTTGAAGTGGTTTTTATTTACAATTTTGTATGGAATGCCAAGTCTCAGATCTGATTTTAGATCTATCGTAGTGTTTTAAAGAGTAAAAAAAAAAACATAGGGTGAAAGATATAATGTCAAATATAAAAAAAGGATAAGATTCGAGTCGAGTCTTCAAGTTAATCGACTCGGTGGACTTTCGAGTCGAGTCCGAGTTTCAGGTTTTTGAACAATGCATGAAACTATCCCCATTTTAAACTAAAGTAAGACTTGATCTAACATGAAGCCTAACTGAAGCCCTAAATCATATCAGATTGAGATGATAACAACCTCCTTAATAATGTTTGTCATCAATAAGTGTCTTAAGTTGCCTTAGAATAAGATTATGAGTCTAAATTGTTATAAACAACTACAAGAACGTGTTGAACTATTGAAAGTTAGTCCATTGAAAGAGGTGTCTATCATTAGGAGCATTACACAAACATTTAGAATATTGTTGATATGGAAGGTGAATGGAAGCAAGGTCTAGTTACATGGGCATAAAAAAATTGGGCAGGAACTAGTAGTTGTGAAACAACATGAGCTTCCTACAAGTTCCGACATCCTAATAACATTAGCTTAGCCATATGGGCATGATTGAGATGGTAACGCTCATGGGTTAACTCAAATGGAATCAACTAAGAACCATGGCCTTCAACATAATTATCAACTATGTTTTCACTTTGTAAAGCCACTTGCAACTAGAAGGGGTATTCCACCCACAAAGAGGAATAGAAGAAAAAAAAAACAGATAGAAGAATGCGATTGACAAATAGGATGCAAGTTCTTAGAAGTAATTACGTGTCGCCAACACATGGATCAGCCCCTTATTGGGGATCAACATTGCATGAAAGGGCAAAATCATCATTACAAAAGAAAATCCAAGAATAAAAAATATGACACAAACCTAAGTTACTAGTGAGATTAAAATGGGCAATTAAGACTGTCATCCAGGACCATTCTGGCTCAATCTTGTTGGCAGGTGTAATTCATCTAATTACATATTCTGTGCAGGTGGCAGAATCTAAGGGCCTGTGGGAAGGCCTGCTTGCTGCAATGACTGTGTTCTCGGGACAATCTCTGTGGATAGAAGGAGATTCTCAATGTGTGATCTCACAATTGGCTTCACCCTCCACAACATCCCTTCTTCTTCATGACTACAAACTTCTCTGCCAGAAGCTCGGGCATGTCCGGACCTCACACATATACCGGGAAGGCAACTTTGTGGCTGACTGGTTTGCCGGTTATGCTCAAGCGATAGAGCAGTCCGGGTTCTGGACATCAAACTTCCCCCCTGATGACATGTGACGTGCAAGTTATGATTGTAGCCCTTGCTGTTACGCCCGATGGTTGCACAAACAATGATGTAACTTTTACGTTTTATTAGTGTAAATCCAGTACCAAAAAAAATAATAGTAAATTAGGTAAATAATAGTGTGAGTTGGTGAAAACTCCTTTTTAAGAAAATGCTTTTAAACTGAAGGACTTTGAAATACTGTGGACGAAATTGCCCTCCACAGCATTTCAAATTTTCTTTGGTATGCCACCGAACCAGTGACCACCGCCGCCGCTGGAGCTGCTCGTTGCCTCCGCCGCGCCGCCGCCGAACTGAACCTAACCCTAACCATCGAATCACTGCCTCCACTGCTCGCCGTTGCCGCCGAACTGAAACCCAATCATCGAACGTCGCCACTCACCGCCGAACCAAACCTAACCCTAACCCTAACCCAGATATATACAGGCCATGGGATGAACCCTAGACCTGAGATCTAGCCGAACCGCCACCGGAGCTCGCCACGCCCTCGCCATCTCAGCTACAGCCACGGCCGGAGTTGCTCGCCGACGCCGTTGCTAGTGTCCATCCCCTGCTGCATTTGCTGCATCCGTCGTCACGGTCGCCGCCGGAGGGGGAGAAAAAATAGGGTTAGTTTCGGGTTTATCATGAAATACAGGCCGGGATTTTACGCTAAATGAAACTATTTTATGTCCTGTTTATAAGATGAAATTGTTGTCAGGGACCTCTCCCACATTACCCCTAAATAATAGGACAGAAGAAATTTATTTTTTCTTGATTATCGGGACCTTAACACGACACGTTTGTACAGTCGCTATCACCCAACCTCAGATCTTACAACTACATGACCGGAGGGGGGCTGACGTTAGGCGGTTGCTGCGGGATTATCTCCGGCGGGGTCGGTGGCACAACATCCGGAGGAGGCTGACGAGGCAGGAAATCCGGCGGCCGCAGCGGGATCTCCGGCTTGGGCGGCGACGGCACCGGTGGTCCGGGGAACTCCGGCCCAGGGTTAGGGTTCGGCATCTCTGGCGGTGGGTCGACCACCCCGGGCGGAGGGTCGATGATCGGCACCTCGATCGGAGGAGGAGACGGTGGCTCGCGTGGCGGCGGCGGCGGCACCTCCGGATGGGCCGCGGCGCGACACGCAAGGGGCGAGGAGAGCCTGGAGAGGTGAATAAAGCTCGGGCGGTTGCGGTTCTTGTTGGGTAACGGCGGCGATGGTTTGAAATGGAGAGGTGGGGGCGGGTGGCGGAAGCTCCTCGCCGTGGCTGAGCAGTAGAAGTGGGCGGAGGTTTTGAGGATTCCAGCGGAGATGGCGGAAGGGGCCATGGCTTAATGGTGGCGCTTTGGTGCAAAGATCATATATAAACGTGGCAATGAGATTGAGGGAGCATGGACTGACACCTTTCGGACACGTGGCATCAGTGTGTACGTGGCAAGCCTGCGATGCAGCGATCTGTCGACCGTTAGCAACGGCTTTGACACACACAATTAATCACAGCTATCCGACGGTGTGCACAGCATGTGGCCCATGATACAGTAAGCAAAACTCATTCAACCTTCTTCTTAAGCTTTATTTCCAAAAGCAAGGGGCTATAAGTTTTCTAGAAGCCAACTTCCTTCTAGTTTGAAGGAAGGGCAAGAACAAGGGCATTTTTTTCCAAATATTATTAAAAAATAAAATATTTAGTTAAATAGCTGTTGATCAAAAGTTTTTATCATTCTAGTGCTCTGGCCGTCACGTAGTAGATCAGTATCGTAAAGCGCGATGCAATTTTTTTTTTTTTTTCAGACCAAAGTTAAAGTCGATATCCAGGTTTGCGGGTTTAAACCCGGTATTCTGGATACCGGGTTTAACCGGAGCCCCCTTATAGAATGTTCTTTCACACTTAGCCGTTTTCTTGTTGGACTTCAGGTAAACCCGGTATCCACAATACTGGGTTTAAACCCGGTAACCCGGACACCGACTTTACCTTGGCTCAGGATAAAAAAAAATATTCTGGCGCGCTTTAAAGTGCTGACCTGCCACATGGCGGTCAAAGCGCTAGAATGGTAAATACTTTTGATCAACCGCTATTTAGCTATATATTTTAGTTTTTAATAATATTTTGAAAAAAAAGGCCCAAGAAGAAAGAACCACATATTCTTGACGAAAATAAAACTTCAAATATTATACATTGAACTTTTTTTATAGTATCAGAGCCAGATTCCGATCATGTGACATGTGGGTTATGGGCCCACCATCACATGCATTTATGCTGTGCTCAATTCCTCTTGATAGCACAATATTTTTCCGATCTGCACCAATGTGCGGGGCGATTAGGCTCTATATACGGTTCTAGCAACCAAATAGTTAGGAGTACGTGCATACCCGATGCACACGACGGGTTACATATAGTATCTCAGTAGTCGCGGGGGAGTGCTATTCATGGGACAGATGAGATATATTCATGGCATCGTGCCACGCATCCAATGCCTAATGTCGCTAATCGCACGGCCACAATGTCAATGTGAATCTCGCATGTTGGGGAGCATTTTCAATAAAAACAATGTGTCTTAGGATCCCCATTAGCCTACTTTTAAATGCTAGTGTAGTTTAGCCTGTTAGCCATTGAAATCCTGCTCTTCCGTTCTGCACGATCTCTGACGACGATCCCATCATCGCCAACGTGAACGCTTTCGTCGGGTCTTTGCACGCTATGGTACCGCTTGCCCGAACCGTGGATGTAGCATCATCTCCTTCTTCCTGTGACCGAAATGTTGGAAATTAATCCATGGTCGAGGCTCACAGCGGAAGCGATTTTGCGATCGAAAGACCGTTCATGGTGCACGTTACACGATTTAAACTTTCATCGAAACTAATCTACATATGTGTGCATGCATATGCATGTGAATCGAACACCCTAACGGCAATCTAGCGTAATGATTAACAAGCATGCATGCAAATCATAATACTCGCTAGATTTACATGTTAGATTACACATACCTTTCGTACGGATCTTTTAACCGCGGAGAATTGTCTTCTTTGTCGATGGAGACGGAAGATCGTTCGCAAAGATGCCGATGGTACGATTGGAGACGTTGCCTTCTTGTTCACCCGATCTCACACGATGCAGGGAACGTCGCTCTCGGATCTCTGAGTGCCTCCGAAGAACAACCCTTCTCCTTCTTCAGAACTCCACGCGAGGAAGACGAAGTTGCAAGCGGGAAACGGGAGATGGATTCGGGAGAGAACTAGAGAGATGAGAGGGGAGGGGGGGTTCGGTTTTTTTTAACCCTAGGGCCGGCCCCCTATAGCCCTTTATATAGGGCCGGCCTTCCCCTTTGGATAAGAATCCAAGGGGATAAAAACCTCCCACAATTATCTCTCCATTATCTCCTTTTTATCTCTCATTTTTATCTCTCCACGTATTTATCCGTTTTCCCACTTTTTAGGACTCGATCTTAACCGATTCTTAACCCTATCCCTATCTATATGGCCGACCCTATAGATGAGGGATTCTTATCCCTACAATATAGGGCCGGCCCTAGCAAGGTCTCCCACTGCTAGGGTCGGCCAACAGTGAGGTCCGGCGGAGTGAGGTTTTTACCAAAACGCCATGATGCCTCATTTTGATCATTTCTAGCGTGCAATACCTAGCGGCCATTACTTAAGTGATATCTACTAGTTACCTACTATTAACTGAGGCCACCAGAGGGTACCTCTAGCAAAGTCAACTAGTCAACTTGCAGCATACCCCGGTGCATCGCACCTATGCAGCGAAGTTCACTTATGGCTAGGGATTACTACATGCGACTCTGTACTAGTCTCGGGCATAACCCTTAGTACTCGTATGTAGTTACGCATCTACCGTGCTCTAGTGCCAAGCACACACGGAGTGTATACTTCTTTCTTCCTCCTAATACTTATGGTGTTCCGAGGAGATGGTTCAAGAACCGTACATAATGTTGATAAGGTGGAACCATCAGGGACCGGGGTTCATGGCTTCCAACTCAAGCTCGATCGACACACTACCCGAGTGTACCATCGATCCTCTGAGCTCGAGTTAACCTGCGTAGCCACCCAGAGTGCGACACAGGCTGCACTCCAATTCACCCAGACTTACTATGTTCTCCATCATACCCCTGCTCTCCGCTTAGTAGTGGTAAACCCGCTGTCCCTCCACTTGATGCCATGATTCACTTTGAGCGGTGGAGACTACCATCAGACTCGAATGACCATATGACTTGGTTTCTTCCAGGTTGACCTATACATCGTACCTCTGATTACCCCGTCGAGTAATCGAACCCGGTCAACAGTCAAACTGGTGACCACCGGGCCTGGGTTTGGTACAGTGTAAGTCATACCAAGGAACGCACCTCCCTTCAAGGGTGTGTGTAACAACCCGTAATTTTGAGAAACTCTAATGCTTTATAATTAGCAAATTCTGTATTTTATCCATCAGCCTTGTTTTTATTTGGAATTTGGTTTTTTTTGTTTTATCGGGCTACCGATTGTGATGGTTGTACTAGACTGGTGCACTCTTGAGAGAGAGATCCACAAAGTTCTAGGGATTCGGGTGGTTTCGATTCGTGAATTGTCGGATATTAGCGATTTGTAACCCAAATGGTATTTCTGTCTTGTTCTAAAAACTGCTATTTTGTTGATCTTCAAAAATATATAAAATTAGTATTTTTAGATTTGTCTTGTTGAAAGCTTTCCGATGAGCATTTTTGTGGATTTTTCTGAATATTGAGTCAAAAGTTATTGACGTTTTACGATTGATGGATTGTGGAGGCTTATAGCGGATCCGAACCTAACTTTTGGATCTTATTGTAACCAACCTGACTTTAATCGCTATCAATTAGCCGGCCTAACGGGGTTTCTTTATTTTCGCTTGGGTTTGGTGTTAATCAACGAACGTAGATTTTTTGATCGGACGAATCGAATTAATCCTATTCCCAATAGGAGTCCTCATTATTGAGTTTGCACTCAATCCCTAACAGCACCTACACCTTCCTCCACATGAAACCCATCTGCCACTACTACAAATTCATGAATACCCTCACATTCCCATGATGGATGCAAGCCCACCCATGGATTTACCTTTGACTTTTACTCCTATTGATGTTTTGAAACTCTTTTATTAAGCCAGCCTATTTTTTTTTTCGGCTTGCTCGACCTGGGGACCCTAAACCCTTAGCACGTGAGTGCTTGGGAATCCCCACTTCCTTTATAGGGTTTCTTTTCGGACTCTTTTCTTTCTTGATCGAGATCAGATGGTAGACAATGAATCAAGAGGATTTTAGGTTTCAACCTCTCACGGTCTTTCCCGTATTTAAAACCCATCTAGGGCACAAACCTCATTATTCAAAAAGCCCCTTTCCTCTGTTGTTCTGATCTGGCCGACCTTGTCCCCGCTATGTTCTACCTCGAGCGTCCAGTCCATGGTGAGCCTCCCTCCTCCTCTCTAATCTCTCTCTCTCTCTCTCTCTCTCTCTCTCTCTCTCTCGATCCCTCTAAATATTTTTCTCTCTCTAGAACTTCTCTCTCTAAATATTTCTCTCTCGAAAGATTCTTTCTTTAGAAACTTTGTTACATTATCACATAGATTTACGGGTGTTCTAATTTTGATTAATGTAGTACCCCAATCCAGATCATCTAGTTGCGATCCATCAACAAGGCAAAATCCCCTAGTGGTGGAGTCTGATTTTTATTCAGGTGACACTACTTGGGCTTATCACATGGTTTTCATTATTATATATGTTAGTTTTGTTGGTAAAACTAGTTATGCATATCTTTAGTTTCTTATAGGATGAAATTACATATAGTAATGAAGAAAATGAACTTTGTTTAGTTATCTTTTGCATCAGTAGATCACATGCATGCCTTTTGGGTTTAAATGAATAATTAGCTTGTTGGAGCAGTACCGGTTTAGATTTCATTTTGGTTCAGTTGGTCTTTTTAGCCCCGAGTGGGCTAATGTGGAAACTTTATTATGCTAACATTGTAGGGAATTGTGGGCCCTTTACAGTGGTTAGCCAAGGGCCTTAGCAACCTCCAAAGTGTGTAACTAAAGCACTTAGGATTAGCAATGAAATTAAATAAACACGAAAGAGGTTGGCTATCGTCCTGGGGTTCACGTTGTGTTCTCCCGAAGTTGAAGGGCCTCCTGGTATGCCTTAGGGTGTGACCAGTCGTCCTGTGGAATGTAATTCCCGAAGCAAGCAAGATGGGTATGAAGCCCCTCCGTGAAAGACGGGAAAACCTGTTTGGCCAAATATGGATATGTTTCTTCTTCTCTCTCTTTTCTCCCTCACCGGTATTGTCGGTTTGCGGGTTCCCCACCTCTCTCTTAGGGGAACGACACCGACAGGTCCACAATCATTAATTAAGCAAACTTAACTAATGTAATAGATCTATTATAGTGGGGTCACGCTCTTGACGTGTGCTAGTGTTGCTTTCGTTTTCTTTATTGTACTTTACTGTTTGAGTTCTCTAGTTTAATGTCATGGTTTGTTTCTCCGTATAAATCTAAAACTGATCTTTTCATGAGAAATGCTTATTTTCGTATGCCATCTACTAGCTAAGTTTTGTCACATTGACGCCTCCTGTGGTATAATTTTTGAGGCGCAGGTACTCGTCAGCAGTAGGGGTTGCAGAGTTACATCAGTTGCAGTAGTTACGTTGCCGGACGTTCCTGTGCAGCGTGGTTCCTTTCTTTCCAGTTCTGTGTCTTTTCTTTCTCTTCGTAGTAGTTGGACCTGTTCTTTTAGAAGCTCTGATGTAACTGGAATTTTTTTTTGCGGTATTAATGAACTGGATTGATTTGGTTATATTTCTACTTTAACTCTATTTTATTCGTTGTAAAAAAAAAAAAAAAAAAAAAACCTCTAACCCTCCGTATTTTTTTTATTAGCTTATTAAATTAAGCTGATGGAAAATACGGGGCGTTACAGTGTGGATGGCCTGCAGGAGTGACACGCTAATGCAACGCCAGCCGGGTAACCCAATACACCGTGGTTTTGGATCACTGTATATGGATCCTCACACATTGGTGCGCCAAAGCACCACGCAACTGGTTAGTCCATCAGACGTGATTCCTCAGGGTTTAGGACCGTTTTACCCTAAGCAGAAACATGGCTTAGTGTACCAGTGTCTGCTCACTGATCTGTACACTGTGTTAGTTTCGTTCAGCCACAGACACTGTGCCTGGTGATGACCATGGTGAAGACTTCCCATGAACTGTCATCGCCAACAGCTTATCATGATAAGGCGACCAACCTGATCATAGCTGCGAACTGATTTAGATTATATGGGACCAATCCACTCAGTCTTTAACTCAGTGGACTACCATATAACCATGGCTCTCTGTTCATTAAACGAACGCATAACTATGTTATGTACCATTATGCATCTCATATAATAATAACTATCAATCTTTATTAGACCAAAACTTAAAGTTTTACAAGCTTAGAACACATCAATCCTAACAAGAAAACTAACACTCTCCGAGCAAGTGCTCGTTCGTATACAATTTTGCTAGAAAGAAAAGGAAACAATCCCTGACTTAGACCCTGGTCTACCGTGCTCCCACTAGGATTACAAACCTTCCCGCAAAGTATTACTATCCTCGGAAAATATCATAGTCCCTACCTTGAATGCTCAGCTTTCGCCTTTCTCGCAAGGATCACATTACATAGATTCCAAGGATCCCGATACTTTACTAGTTTGCCCATAATCCTAAGATCTGGAGCCTAGCCTAAGGTCAATGTGGAAAGAACTCCCACTACGATGATGCCTCGTTCACAATTTGATGCCTGATGTCATAGTAGACATCATTTCATTATAGGTTTCGATGCTGGCCAAATAGGGACATCCGACAATCTCCACCGGACCTCAACCTAATGGTGGCATAACCAAATCGTGATGAGTTCATACTACCATCAAACGTCATCTAGAAACGAGTATCACACAGTGAAATCCTAACCTAATTTGGTCGCTAGGACCACGTGGGGAAAAGGCATCCCACTAAGGTTATCATACTTCTTATGGAGACATTAGTTAATTATCTCTAAACAAATCTAACACTGCGTCTATCTCGGTGCACAGTACTTGGCTACCTGAACTACCACGAGGGCGGTTACCACATTTCCTTTTAGCTAGCCACTAGATTCACACGTGTTAGAACCATATAGAGACACCGATGAATCCATAAGCTTAGTACTAACCCTAAGCCTGATTTAGAGACAAACTCACAAACAAGATAGATAATCATAATTATCATCGGGGTTCTCTAAACACTAAGTAAAGCGAAACAACAGAAATAGAATCCAAACTGAATCAAGTCCAGGGTCCGACCCTGAACCTGAATAGCACAGCCAAGATATCCTGCTCTTCCGTTCTGCACGATCTCTGAAGACGATCCCATCATCGCCAACGTGCACACTTTCGCCGGGTCTTTGCACGCCATGGTACCGCTTGCTCGAACCGTGGATGTAACATCATCTCCTTCTTTCTGTGACCGAAAAACTAACACGCTCCGAGCAAGTACTCGTTCGTGTACAATTTCGCTAGAAAAAAAAGGAAACAATCCTAGAAAACATGGCCAGTGAACCGATGATGGTCAAACCTCACCCTCGCCCATCTAGAGCCTTAAAAATCCACAAGCACAATAATAATCAATACAAAAAATAAATCTGGGGTCCGACCCCCGGAAGCATGCAATCACAGATTACTATTCAGCGCGGCACCTGTAAAAAGACGATACATAGCACAATCCATATGCATGATCAACGCATGTTCCAACTTCTGGATGCTTGCTTCAGTCCATAAATGGACCTTTGCAACTTGCACACCAAACTTTCCTGACATTTTGCGACAAAGCCTGGAGGCTGAGACATATAGATGTCTTCTTCCAAATCCCCGTTGAGGAATGCGGTCTTGACGTCCATTTGCCAGATCTCCCAATCATAATGGGCTGCAATGGACAAGAGAATCCAGATAGACTTAAGCATAGCTACTAGCGAAAAGGTTTCGTCATAGTCGATCCCTTCTCGCTGGGTATAACCCTTAGCGACTAGTCTAGCTTTGTAAGTCTCAACGGTACCATCCGGACCTCTTTTTCTTTTGTACACCCACTTATACCCAACAGGTTTAATATTGTGAGGTGGTGTTACAAGTGTCTAGACCGAATTTTGGGACATCGATGTCAGTTCTGCCTCCATGGCTTCCTGCCATGTTGCATAGTCAGAGGATACCATCACTTCGTCATAGTTCAGAGGATCATCCTCCTAAAACTCTGGATCCACCATAAAGGCTTCTCCAATGTATCTATCAGGAGCACTTGTGGTTCTCCCACTGCGACGAGCCTGCAGTGGTTCCAGAGGAGTCGATTCTACAATATCATTTATCTTAGTGGTATCGGCTCCCACTACGTTTTCTGTCTGCGTACTCCCATCAGTACCAAGCAATTCTTCAAGAACTACTTTACTGGTAGGCTTATGGTCCATTAAATAATCCTGCTCCAGGAATACGGCGTTCGTCGAGACGACAACCTTTCTATCCTTAGGATCATAAAATAAACCACCCTTTGTCCCTTTTGGATACCCAACAAACAGACATACCTTAATCTTTGACTCCATCTTACCTCGCTTGTCCTTCCGCACATATGCTGGACAACCCCAAATACTAAAGTGCTGTAGGCTTGGCTTTCGCTTCAACCACAGCTCCCAAGGAGTTAGAGGTACTGACTTTGATGGAACAAAGTTTAAAGTATATGCTGCCGTCTCTAGGGCATATCCCCAAAAACTAGGTGACAATGTTACATAACTCATCATATTCCGAACCATGTCTAACAAAGTTCGGTTTCTCCTCTCAGATATACCGTTTTGTTGTGGTGTCCCTGGTGCAGTCAACTGGAATACGATCTCATGCTCACGTAGGTACCCAATAAATTCATCCAATAGGTATTCACCTCCTCGATCCGATCGAAGAGACTTGATACTTTTATCCGTTTGCTTTTCTGCTTCAGCTCTGAACTCCTTGAACTTATCAAAAGATTCAGACTTCCGCCGCATTAGGTATATGTATCCAAACCTCGAGTGATCATCCGTGAGGTGATGAAATACTCGAAGCCTCCTATGGCACGGACACTTATGGGCCCACATACATCAGTGTGTACCAACTCTAATACCTCCTTAGATCTGCAACCTTTGGCTTAGAAAGATCTTTTAGTCATCTTGCCTTCCAAACAAGACTCACACGTCGGTAGGTTTTCTAAAATATCTGGACTTAAAAGTCCTACCTTAACTAACCTGTGAATCCTGTCTAAGGCTATGTGTCCAAGCCTTAGATGCCAAAGGAGTGTTGGATTATCTGAGGGATTTTTTCTTTTAGATGAATTAACCATACAAGCTTCAGTTATGTTATCCTACTTATAATTGAAGTTAATTACATAGAGACCATTCTGTATCTTTCCCTTATAAACAAAGGAACCATTCAATTTAATTGACACTCCAGAAGCATCAAATAAAACTGAAAAACCTTCATTATTCAATAAAGAAACAGAAATTAAGTTTCGTTTCAAGGACGGTACATAAAATATGTCTCTAAGTAATAAACTTCTTCCATCAAGAAACTGCAAGACGACATCTCCAACTACTTCAGCCTCTGTCATGGCCTCAGTTCCCATGCTTAGGATCATCTCCCCATCACCCAGTTTTCTTGTCTCCTTGAACCCCTACAAATTATTACAAGCATGGTTAGTAGAACCAAAATCCATAATCCATGAAACTGGAGAACAACTGGATGCTACAAGGGATTCCACTATGTGGATTTGAGATATACATGTCTCAGCCTTCTTGGGAGCCGCGCGGCAGTCTCCCTTCCAGTGCCCTTTCTTGCCGCATCGGAAACATTTTCCTTTGGGCTTCGCTGGACCATTCTGCTTAGGAACCTGCAACTACACCTAGCCCATCTTCACGGGCTTCTTAGACTTTATTTTCTGAAACTTGCCTTTGGCTTTCAGAGAAGAATTTCGCTCTACGTTTAAGGATTGGGCTTTTGCCTTCATCCCGTCCTCTACCGCCTGAAGAGCCTCTAGGAGCTCTGCGTTAGACATCTCCAACCGGTTAAGGTTAAAGTTGGTAACGAAGCCCTCAAACGCTCCTGACAGAGATGCGAGGAAAATATCGGTCTAAATCTCTGCATTCAAGATGACATCGAAGGAACCAAGCTCATTCACATAGCCAAACAATTTCAGCATATGATCCCGAACTAAAGTCCCCTCTGCCATCTTCGTGGACACCAATTTCTTGATGGTCAGAAAATGAGTTACCCGACTACGACACTCGAATATTTCTTTTAGGTAGAGCATCATGTCTGAAGCGAAGGCCATGTCTTCGACTTGCTTCTGAAGGACGGTCTGCAAGGATGCCACTATGTAACACTTGCACATCTCATCAGCATCTAGCCAGTCTTTCCATTCCTTCAACTGAGCCTCAGTTGCACTTGGTCCCGGCATGGCCGGTTGAGGGGTACTTAGGGCAATTGTGTGTTTGTCAACCCTTAGGACGAGCATCAGGTTACGCTTCTAGTTCTCGTAGTTTGATCTCGTAAGTTTGTTATCATTAAGTATGGAGGCAAGGGGTCGAGCTTGGTCATGATTTCTGTAAACAATGGTTCAAAGCAAAATTAGGGTTTACTACAATCTATTTCATAGAATTTAGAAATAGATAATGTTTACTCCAGTCGCTATGTCTTCACTACCTCAAGTGGAGACATCTAGGAATCTAAATTCCCTGGGCTCGAGCACTGAGACTATCGGCCCTGAATTGGAGACAGCATCTCGGTGAGAGCATGCAACCGCTTCTGCCAACGGGGTTTTTACGACCCAGTCTTCATCAGAATTACCCATGGTAAACTGAAAGACCTTCCAGTCTCCTTTTGGCCAGCTTTATGTGACTCGCGTGTGCAGTAACGGCAGCTTCATACAGGCTTTCGGATACTTCCTATAAATCTAGATGGTGTCGGCAGGGGGATTCATAGGCTCCCACGGTGCAGGAAAAAACACCGGCATCCTCCATGTCCCATAGGAAACCACTAGGCAAACCAGCATGGAAGGAAATACAGCTCTCACCCGGTGGGAATATCGAACTGCGTACCTCCCACCAGACCATTAGCCGATTGATTGTGGAGGCCAGGGGCTCCCCTTTGGAGGGAACCTCTTACACATCCCTTCTTTATGAGGTTTTATGTATATCTAGAAAGGTCACGACCTTCTAGACTTAGACCCTGGTCTACCGTGCTCCTACTAGGATTACAAACCTTCTCGCAAAATATTAGTATCCTCGGAAAATATCATAGTCCCTACCTTGAATACTCAGCTTTTGCCTTTCTTACAAGAATCACATTATATAGATTCCAAGGATCCCGATACTTCACTAGTTTGCCCATAATCCTAAGATCTGGAGTCTAGCCTAAGGTCAATATGGAAAGGACTCCCACTACGATGACGCCTCGTTCATAATTTGATGCCTGATGTCATAGTAGACCTCATCTCATTATAGATTTCGATACTGGCCAAATAAGGACATCCGACAACCTCCGCCGGACCTCAACCTAATGGTGGCATAAACAAATCTAACACTGCGTCTATCTCGGTGCACAGTACTTGGCTACCTGAACTACCACGAGGGTGGTTACCACCTTTCCTTTTAGCTAGCCAACGGATTCGCACGTGTTAAAACCATATAGAGACACCGATGAATCCATAAGCTTAGTACTAACCCTAAGCCTGATCTAGAGACAAACTCATAAGCAAAATAGATAATCATAATTATCATCGGGGTTCTCTAAACACTAAGTAAATATATCATGCTCTTCCGTTCTGCACGATCTCTGACGACGATCCCATCATCGCCAATATGCACGCTTTCGCCGGGTCTTTGCACGCCATGGTACCGCTTGCCCGAACCATGGATGTAGCATCATCTCCTTCTTCCTGTGACCGAAAAACTAACACGCTCCGAGCAAGTGCTCGTTCGTGTACAATTTCGCTAGAAAGAAAAGAAAACAATCCTAGAAAACATGGCCAGGGAACCGAGGATGGTCAACCCCCACCCTTGCCCATCTAGAGCCTTAAAAATCCATAAGCACAATAATAATCAATGCAAAAAATAAATCCACGGTCCGACCCCCGGAATCATGCAATCACAGATTACTATTCAGGGCGGCACCTGCAAAAAGACGATACATAGCACAATCCATATGCATGATCTACGCCGAACCCCGACGAAAACATATGTCATCATATATTCACATTATGTTTTCACGAATTCATGCATGAAACATACACCAAAATGTGCTCTGATACCAATTGTTGGAATTGGATCCGCTAATCAGAGTCGCAGCGGAAGCAAAAGATAGATCCGAAGATCATACGGTGTATATTTTATTACAATTAATTCTACAAAACAATCTACATGCAAATCTATGATCTTGGCATATGTGTGGACATCCTAGAGGCATACTACGATCTACGGAAGACATGCATGCATCTAGTTAGATGTTTAGAATCATCATAACTTATGGATCTATGATTCGGAGATGACGGAACGATGAAGAACCGCACTTGAATCGCAAGAGAAATTATCGGATAGCACCTTGTCCTTTGCGAATTGAAGAATCCTCGAAATCCCTTCTCTGAGTGCAAGGATTACGAGCCGACGGAGGAATCCGTTGCGAAGACGATGGCTAGCCGCGAGATCTCCTTCTTCTCTTTCTCTCTTCTTTCTTCTCCTTCCTTTCTCTTTCTTCTTCCTTCTTCTTCCTCTTTCTTCCTTGGCCGAAACCACAAAGAGGGAGAGAGGATAAGAGGGTCGGATTTTTGGAGAGGGAGGCACATAAGGCCGGCCCTCCCTCTCCCTATTCTCTTATAGGGCCGGTCCCCTAGTGCTACAAGCAACCTAGGGCCGGCCCCCTAGTGCTACAAGCAACCTAGGGCCGGCCCTAGATGGATAGGGATAAGGGGGGGTCGGTTTTTAAGGTTTCCAATGCCTATCGTGAAGCCTTGACGAAAACGCCCTTCACGAAAAGTGAAAAACTGAAAGAGAGATTGAGTGAGGTGCGCTACTCGGAATCGAGTTCCGTCAGCGCCTATGAGCTCCTGGAATTATTCCGCTCATACTAAGATCCATATTCAATATGTTTTGAGCTATATTTCAGTATTTACCAAAATACCCCTACGGCCCGTAACACATGTGAATTAGGTTCTTAGGCTCCGGGCTTGCGCTCCATCGTGCTACTTTGCATCCAACGTATCCAACTAGGTCAGGGAACAATTCCTATACGCAACGACAGGGTGGAACCTTCAGGGTTCGGGATCTCTAGCCCCAACCGGATCCCTGATTAACTGTTCCGGTGACACACCGAAAGTTTCGTTAATTAGCCCTAATCCGATTAACCCGCATAGCCACCCAGAGTGCGACGCGAGTTGAACTCTAGTGATCCTAAACTTATGTTACTCCCTCGTAACCCTGTTCTTTACTATTCTCCGATAATCCTTAGTCCCTCATATTATTGGTGCCATGATGCGACTCGGGCGGTGGGAAGCACCGTCAGATCCCGATCGATCATTTGACTAAGAATTGATGACTTATCATCTATAACACCACACACCTTCTGGTACTATTCCTAGCATCCGGAACATTGTCAGTCATACTGACAACCATTAGGCCTGGGTTAACTGTGTGGACATATTGACTCATCAAAACGTACCCATCCAATATTGGACATCGGATAACCTGTAGGGATTACATGTCACTCAAGCGCCAGCCGGGTAACCCAACGTACCGTGGTATTGGACTATGGAAGGTCCGCACACGTTGGCACATCAAAACACCACACAACTGGTTGGCCCAGTGTACATGGTCCCTCAGGGTTAAGGACATATTATCTATAGTAGTAAGACGGTTTATGCACCAGTGTCTGAATCACTGAACTGTGCACCGTCTTAGTTTCTGTTCAACACGATCATCGTGCTTGGTCAGGTAAATGGGAATCCCACGTTCCCGTGGTGGAGACTTCACCACATCCTCTACCTGCCAACAGCTTGTTTTCGGTAAAGCGACCGGCATCACCTAAGTTGTGAACTAGTTCTAGGTCTACATAGAACTGGTCCACTGGGTCTCCCAAGCATGGATCCACCATGCACCTCAGTGGCCTACTGTGTTCCCTAGGGTCCTTTTATTATATGAGTATTAACATATACCATAGTAGTATTCTAATTAAAGCAATAACCAAAGTCATCTTTATTAATGTTAATACAGAAAATCCACGCTAAGGACACACGAGCTACAACACCTCTTGCATCCCGTCACCGGCCCTCCTGCAGCCCATCGATCTTTTCTGGTCTCTTTCAGCCTCCCTTGCATGCTGGCCTGCCTGTGCCTTGTGCTCTGTCGGTCTGCCTATCTATGGCTTATATGTATTCCTACACTCTGCCAACCCTTCTGTGCTTTGCCGTCCTGTTGGCCTGCCTGCACCTGCACTTGTGCCCTGCACCCTGCACTTTATCGGTCTTCCTGCACCTTGCGCTTTGTTGGTACGCTTGCTCGCTTGCATTTGTGCCCTGTGCCATTGCATTCTATCAGTCCGTATGCGCTTGCATTCATGCCCTGTGCCCTTGCATTCTACCGGTTCGCCTGTGCCCTGCACTTTGTTAGTCTGCTCACCTGCACTTGTGCCCTGCACCCTTGCGTTCTACCTGTCTACCTGTGTCTATATTCGTGCCCTATGCCCTGTGCTCTACCGGTCCATCTACTCCCTACTCTCTATCGATCGAGATCTTCTTCCTCCTTCTGATCGAGCTTCTCTCCCTCCGGTATCTCTTTCCTTAATTGGCCATCGTCTTATATTCTCTCTCTCCGGTCACACTTATACTAGCCTTCGAATCCTCTCTTTTGGATCACATTTGTGCCGGCTTTTGGATCCTCTCTCTCTCCGATCACTAGTTGATAGGGAGATCCCACAAACAGTGCCAAACTGTGAGGAAGGATTTCGATCGTCATACGATTCCCCTCCAACAATTGATAGATGGGTAGAGCTTCAGGGATATACCGCGCTGTAGAGAGCTAAGCTATCATGTGCTGAGTTGCCATGCTAACACTGTAGAGTAAGAGAGAGAGAGAGAGAGAGAGAGAGAGAGAGAGAGAGAGAGAGAGAGAGAGAGAGAGAAAGAGAGAGAGAATAGTAGACACAAGATGTGGTAACGAAATTCAGTTGAAGCCTACGTCTCCTTGCGGTAAGACCCAACCTTCGAATCTACTATCTCTAAGAAAAGTAGAGCTACTCTTGACAGGCCGAGGAGTGCTTATACAAGTAGACAGAGGGTGGAGTTTTCTTGACTGGAGTCTGAATACCAGAAGGCTTAAAGAGCTCTGAAAAAATAGAAAGTGCAATGTGGAATAATGAATTCTGGTCCGACGTATTTGTCGGGTCTACTATTTTTAAAGGTTTGGGAATATCGAGGGTTTTGACAAATATCCGGAGGTATTTAGCGGGCCCCAGGCAGGCTGCGGATCCCACAGTCGTCTTCGTGGAACCCAAGCAGGGTTGCGGGTCCCACAATCGTCTCTATGGGCCCCAGTCAGGGCTGTGGGTCCCACGGTCATCTCGGTGGTCGCCAGGCTGGGCTGCGGGTCCCACCGTTGGGCGTTAGCCAGATTTTGCACCCATAATCTTCTGCACCCCGCTACATTGAGAAGAGCCTATGAGTTTCAGTGATATAAAAGGTGATGGCATGGTCGTTTAATTCCCATTGTTGCAGTGAATGGCTACTTAAGAGTCCATAGAGCCTTTTCTGGAATAGGTCGGTGCATGTTTGACCCCTACATGACGAGAGTCGAGTTTTTTCAATTAGGAAGAGTTGAAGCAACTATCACAACCAATCACTATTTTCAACTGTGTAAAGATATCGATGTCGTAAATCAAAATATTATTATCCCATGATGCATATTTATTGTAGAAACACTTTGGTAATTATTCCGCGTTGATCTAATGCTTCGTTTGAAATTTTAGTTATTTTTATTATAGGCTAACTCAGGTGTGAGACTTGTGTTCACACCAATTTATCTAATTGGTTCAGTATTGAAGTTATTGAAATAAATAGGCACTGTCAGATAACTTATCCAATGAATATGATCAAAGGAGATTTAAGTCGCAATAAAGAGGCGATATTACAACACCCAAGGATGAATGGATCGGATCCAAATGATGATCAAAGAAACCCTAAAAAGAAGATTACACACCCTTCTCTCTCTCATGACTCTTTGTGACTCTTTGATGCACTCAAAAAAGAAATTTTAAGTTCACATTATTCAATGACTCTTTTTGGGTTTCCAATGGAACTTTCTTAATAAGAACTTATTTTAAAGCTTGAAGAAGTTATATGCATTTTTGTTGAAGATATGGCTTGACTCCAGGTGTCATGCGCACAACCTAGGCCCCGAGATTATCGACTCATCTTTACTCGCTCGACGAGATTGAGTGCAAGAAAGTCGTGCACACGACTTTCCCAGGTCATTCACTTGGGGGAAAGCCACAAAGAACCAATTCGCCTAGCTACCTAGCTACTAGGAGGAAGTTTTGTCTGGCAGCATGGGGCGAACCAATCTTACACGATTTGGATTTACCTAGCTATATGGATTGTTTTGATGAAAATTTCGGGATATAGCCCTATGTACACCTATTCTCATGATATATAAAGAGATCTAGGGTTTTGAGAATCATGAGGGAACATTGTTTACTTTTTTTTGCAGAAAACATTATTTACTTAGAGAGAGGTTTGGAGAGGGTTTGGAGAAAAGGGAGGTGTTTTCGGTGAAAGAAGTTCATATCGTTGGAGTTGAGCGTTGCTTGTAACTCCGTTTGGTTCTTTGTTTCTATAGATCGTCTGATCATCTTTGCCCGTGATTTCTCCCACAAGGGTTTTCACGTAAATCTCTTGTCTACTCTCGTCATGATTTATGGTTGTTTCTTTTTGCTTTGCTATTTCTATACTTGTGTTGATTGCTTGTTCCACATCGATTCGTCGAAGAATCGATTTGTGCAATTGATCTTTGTGGACCCATCATGGTCAGAACAAATCGATATCGAATTGTTCATCCGCTATCATCTAGCAGGATCCTCAACAACTCCCCCCCCCCCCCCCCCCCCCCCCCCCCAAAAAAAAAAAAAAACTCTAGATAATTTTCAAAAAAACAGTATTGGATTCTTACACTATGGAATGCTAAAGGAATATTTGTAAAACCATAAAAAACAACTCAAAAAATATTCACCCTAGGCTTGAAAAAAGTTAAAACTATTTTTTTAACACTATGGAACTTATATGGCCTTCTCGGAATTTAAGAGGGAAAAAAAAACATTTCCAAAAAGGACTTATGTTGTTGGACTTCGTGCCAAAATTATAACCCGTATGCTATTGGACTTGGCACCAAAATTCGACGAGATGTGGACACTGCTAGAAAATGTGCGCTATATCCTCTGCCGTGTCCCCACACCACAGGTAGGGGTGTTCATCGGTTCGGGTTGACCCGCCAAACCGAACCGAACCGGTCTATTTGGTTCGGTTTGGATCGGGTATTTTTGACCGTTCGGTTTGGTTCGGTTCAAAAAAAAAAACCCCGCTATGGCCGGTTCGGTTCTGGGTTGTGAGTTTTTTAACCCGAACCAACCCAACCCAAACCATTGGTACTATAACCTCAGTAGTTACTATTCTACTGTGTACAGTCTCACTAATATTGTACATTACATGGTGGTGACCCTAATTACCATCATTCAATGCATTCAAAACTTTCAAGTGTTCAACGGTGTAATGAAACTGAAAAGTGAAGGGTGTTACCACATAATTACTAGCACCCCCAAATCCCAACTTATGAAATATCTCAAAAGTGAAAAATTAAGGGTAATTCTATAGGTGCAAACAACAGCACCCAAAATTAAAGGCTTAAAAATGAAATTTGAACCAACTCAGCGGCTCAACCATTCATGCCTCACGGTGTGATGACAAGCAATTTGAAAGACCCGCCGAACCAAACCGAACTTTTCCGGTTTGGTTTGGTTCGGTTTTTATCAAGGAATGGTTTGGTTCGGTTCCATTTTCTAGAGAACCGATCAACTTCGGTTCGGTTCCAAATTTATCAAAAAACCGAACCAACCCGAACCATGAACACCCCTAACCACGGGCACCCCATATCCCATTCCCAACCTCCGTCACAAATAGTCGACCGTCAGTAAAGCATCATGAAAAATTTTGGGGCGAATTACAAACAGTCCGTTTTAAGGGATTCATTTTAGGGTAGGTCCCGACAATCTTTTGTTCTAAACCCAGATCCACATTTCAGCAGATTAGTTGCAATAGCACTTTTAGTTAATGCATGACTAAAATAGCCTTGGTTAAGTTGCCGAATTCACCAACCTACCATTGTCTATATAACTTAATCCGATCTCTACGAAACGTACAGTTTTGAGACCTAGTGCGAGACCACTATAGCTGCCACAGTGATTTCAATGTAGCAACTATAGTGAAATCACTGTAGCATTATTGCGATTCCGTCGTAGCAACTACAGTGAAATCACTGTAGCGCTATAGTGATTCCGTTGTAACAACTACAATGAAATCATTGTAACACTATAGTGATTCCGCTATAGCAACTATAGTGAAATCACTGTAGCGCTATAGTGATTTCGTTGTGGCTGCTAAAAAACACGTTGTTGTAGTAAAATTATTGTAGCAAAAATATTACTCAATTTTATAGCAATAGTACTCATTTCAATTGAGTATTATTGGCATATATTTGAATATCTTTGATACAGTGAAATCACTGTGACTACTATAATGATTTTTTCATGACTGCTAAAAACGCTTTGCTACAGTAAAATTACTATAGTACTCAATATTAGTCACAATAATGCTCAATAAAACTTAGTATTATTTGAACAAAATTGAGTACTTTGCTACAGTGATTCACTGTAGGGAAGCCTTTTTAGCCGGCACAGTGAATTTCACTGTAGTAACTATAATAAAATTATTGTAGTAACCTGTGCATGGTACTCAAATATACAAAATAATACTTAATTCAACTGAGTATTATTTGCATAAAATTGAGTATTTCGCTAGAGTGAATTTACTGTAGAAATATCTTTTTAGCATCCACGATTAAATCAAGGGTTACTACAATGATTTCACTGTAGCAGGTACTGTGAAATCATTGTAGCAGTTACAGTGAAATCACGGGTTGCTACAGTGATTTTATTGTAGCTGCTACAACGATTTCACTGTAGCAGGTACAATGATTTTACTGTAGCAAGTACAGTGATTTCACTGTAGTAGATACAGTGAAATCATTGTAGCAACCCATGCCACTATTGCCATAAAAAAAACGTGTAATATATCATCTACCGTTATTTCATGTGGGAGGATACTATGGGTATTTATGGTATTTAAAAAAAAATCGATATCCAAAACGGTTAAGATCGGATCATTTGCAATCAAAACAATGGACAGAGGACAGCCTTTATGCAATAGTCATACTGGTGGACTTATTGTAAATAGGAACTTAAGATGGGACTAAATGTTATACGAACTCTGTTTTTTGGATATAACACTGATTTTCTCAAAAAAAAATTCACCGGAAAATTTGGACCCTAGGAGGGATCCTAGAACCCCATGAGGTATCACTTTAGACCCAACCCAATCGAAGACCCCATAGAGAGCCTTCTGATGCTCTCTGAATCCCTTTATGGTGATTTGGGTGGGTATCTTGCTCAGGTGTTCAAGACATCATACCTAACCTTTTCACTTCCGGCTAGACTATAACCATCTTCCTCGGCCATTATGTTCATTTTTTTTTGTACTTTGAAGGGAAGATCTCAACAAATCTCAGGAGGCACCACAGCCTAGTGCAAGCAGGAGGCGCCACTTACCAGTGCAACCACAAACAACCAAACGGCTGAACAAGAAATCACCACCATCAACCCCAAGGGGGGGAGCACGCCGCACATCTGCGGATCCAACAGATAAAAGAGGTAAATGCCACCAAACCAACTACCTCGCCGACCCCCGGTGGCGATAGGAACCCTATACTAAGACTAAGAAAAAGAAAGCATGCCAACAGTAACCCAAAAACAACCATCACAAAAACTAGATCCACAGCCGGATCTGTCTCCCTCGGTGCCGGCGAAGATGCAAAACCGCTCCTTGTCCCCAACCGCCGCGATCCACCACCGTGCAAAGGAGGGGGCTGAAAAGCTCACGGCATACACTGGCCGGGGTCCAAACCCACCTACGCCTCCACGAACCGGCCGAAAACCCCCGATCTGTAGGCGAGGGTGCAATTCGAGGAGGGGCCGCCACACGACTCTGATGCTGGTGAACACAAAACCCGGGCCGAAGGGGAACGCCTCTATTTACAGGGGTGAAGGGGGGCAGACGCCGCAGACCCTACCTCCGGAGGCCGCCATCCAAGAGCACCTGGCCTCCCCGAAGCCGGCGGTGGTGGCTGGGGAGGCCAAGAAGGGCGAAACCCTAGCCCTAGCTCGAGCGGAGAAAAGAGGGCTCTCGGCCATTATGTTCAACCGACTGTAAGGGTTGGGAGTGGTTGGATATGGTTTGATGGTTGCCCACTTGGGATCAAATGCATGACCACCTCTGCATCATATCTAGGGGTCGCAAGTCTTGACCTGGCCTGAACCTGATTAGAAGTTAGCGGATTTGGGTTTAGCCTAAATGGATTCAGGTCATAAATAGTATGGGGGAGGATTTCGGCCATCGTACGTGACCCTCCTTCAACAGTCGATTGAAGGTTTGACCCTTCGGAATGTGGCGCGCTTCGAAACGCTGAGTTGTGACTTGCTAGGCTGTCACACAAGCACTATAGAGTAGAAAGGTAGAGAAAGAGATGACACAGGATATGGTGACGAAGTTCGGCCAAAGCCTACGTCTCCGTGCGGTAAGACGCAACCTTTGAATGCACTATCTCTGAGTAAATAGTAGAGCTACTCTCGACAGGCCGAGGAGTGCTTCTTACAAGTAATCAGAGGGTGGAAAAGGAGTCAGAAAACCTGAAAGCCCAAGGGGCTCTGGAAAACAGAAAGTGGGTTTCTGGTCTGGAATTTCGGATCCAGAATCATTTACATGGTTTGCTATTTATAAGGGCTTAGTTTATCTGGGAAATATTCCAGGAATATTTTCAGGAATATCCGGGGTTTGGTAAATACCCGGGGGGATTTACCAGACCCCAGATAGTGCAAGTGGACCCCAGGCAGGGCTGCGGGTCCCACCGTTGGACTCGTGGGCCCCAAGCAGGGCTGCGGGTCCTAGCGTTGGACTTGTGGGCCCCAGACGGGGCTGTGGGTCCCACAATTGGGCGTTAGCCAGATTTTGCACCCACAGTTACCCCATCCCAGCTAGATAGGTGTTAACCTAGCTGGTTGGGATTTCCTGGTGCAAAGCCGGTCGCTCGTCTGCCGATCCTCTGTCCGGGGTTGGTCGTCATCTGTCTGTCGACCTGCTACGTGAGGCTGACCGTTGGGCCTGTCGACTCCCTACCAGGGGTCGGCCGGGTGTGCGTCTGCCGACCCATTGCACGAGGCCGACCATCGTCTGTCTGCTGACCCATTGCGTGGGGTCGACCATTGTCTGTCTGCTGACCCGTTGCGCGGGGCCGACTGTTGTCTGCCTGTCGACCCCCTGTCCGGGGTTGACAGCTGCTTGTCTGCCGACCCCCTGTCCGGGGCCAACTGCTATTTGTCTGCCGACCCCCTGTCTGGGGCCGACCATCGTCTGTCTGTCGACCTCCTGTCCGGGGCCGACTGTTGTGCGTTTGCCGACCCGTTGCGCGGGGCCACCATCATCTGTCTGTCGACCCGTTGCGCGGGGCCGATCGTCGTCTGTCTGCCGACCCGTTGCGTGGGGCCGACCGTCGTCTGCCTGCCGACCCTCTGTCCGGGGCCGACTGTTGTGCGTCTGCCGACCCGTTGGGTGGGACCGACTACTGGTGTGTTACCCCCTCCCAGTTGGGTAGGTGGTAACCTGGTTGACTAGGGTCACCAAAATAACTGCGCGCAAGTCGGTTCGGGCTAAAAAATCTAGGAGGCGTTAGTAAAAAGAAATTAGGGACAGGGGGTTTTGTGCAAAAAGTCAAAAGCAGGGGGTTTTGTGTAAAAAGTTAGGAGCAGGGGTGGTTCGTGCCAAAAATCATGGGGCAGGCGGGTTCTGTGCAAAATGTCAGAGGTAGGGAGTTATGTGCAAAAAGTTAGGGGCAGGGGGGTTTTTGTGCAAAAATTCTTAGGTAGGGGGTTATGTGTAAAAATTTGGATCAATTCTGTGTAAAAAATCAAGAGAAGTGGGTTTGGTCAAAGATTCTGGGTGGCAGTGTTTTTTTTTTGTAAAAAATCCTGGGCTAGGTTTATTGTTAAAAAGTGATAAAAGGGGTTCTGAGCAGGCGGGCGGGGCGCAGGCCGGCGGGTAGGCGGGGCGCAGCCGGGGCGCGTGGGCGCGGGCAGGGCGCAGCCGGGCCGGCGGGTGGGCGGGGTGCAGCCGGGCCGGCGGGCGGGAGGGGGGCGGCTGCGGCGGGGGGGGGGGGGGGGGGGGGGACTGGTGGCACCCCTCTCTCTCTCTCTCACTCACTCTCTGACTCTCTCATCTCCTTCTTTCTTTCTCTCTCTGTCAGTCTCTTTTGTCGCTTTCTTACTCTTCTCTTTTTTTTTTTTTTTGACGAACATGGGGAACGCTCCGGCGCTCTGGAAGATGAGACGGGGGAGGTAGAGGTCGGCGGTGAGGTCGGCGCTCCAAGTGAAGAGGGAGTTGAAGTTGAGGCAGTCCGGGCAGAGGTCACGGAGAGCACCACGGGAGGTCGATTGTGGCGATAGGGTCGCAGTCACACGTGGTGAAGTAGGTTGCCGGTGACTGAGATGTATGAGGGCGGCTGCAATGAGCCGACGGTGCCGGAGAAGGAAGGGAACCCTTCTCTTTTTCTGAACTCTCTCTGATTCATCTGACAGCACCCATGTGACTCCACGTGAAGGTGGCTGCTTTATTTTGAGCAAAAATCCTAGCCGTTGATGTCATCGAAGTGGGAAGCAATGGATTGGAAGCAAAGGGCCTCTTGATCATATGCTACGTCGAATTGTGTAGTGGGCTCTTGACTCGGTGGACTGTGTTGATCACATCCCACAGACCCTCTTGATTGGAAGTGTAAAGGGGGGTTGTGGGGTGTTTGCCTTTCTCTAACTCTCACCTCGTCTCTCTAACCCTCACCCCCTCTCTAACTCATTTGGGGATGGTGAGCCGAGCCGTTCCACCACGAGCCGAGCTGAGCCTTGGCCTGTTTGTGCTTATCTTGTAACCGAACAAACCCGAACGAGCATGTCGGCGCACATTTTTCAGCGTCGACCGTCGCACCTGCCGACCCCTACCAAGGGCCGGTCGAGGGTGCGTTCGCCGTTTTGTTGTCTGGTGACGGGCGTCGCGTCTGCCAACGCGTTGTCCGTTATCGACCGTCGTGCCCATTGTCGTGTACTTTGTCGAGCGTCGAGGCAGCGACGATAGTCTTGGACTTTGTCTTCGAATGCCGAGGCAAAGGCCGCCTTGGGTTTTGCTTTCGAACGTCAAGGTTGTCACCTTGGGCCGAGACGATATCGCCGTCTTGGGCTTTGTCTGGTGTCAAGGCGGTGAAGCTTGCCTCTGACTTTGTCTTCGAATGCCGAGACAAAGGTCACCTCGGGCCAAGATGGTGCCGACGTCTCAGGCTTCGTCAGATGCCGATGCAACGAAGTTTACCTCGGACTTTGTTTTCGAATGCCGAGGCGAAGGTCGCTTCGGGCCGAGACGGTGCTGATGTCTCAGGCTTCCTCTGGTGCCGAGGCAGCGAAGCTTGTCTCGGATTTTGTTTTCGAATGCCGAGGCGAAGGTCGCCTCGAGCCGACGTCTCGGTCTTCGTCAGGTGCCTAGGTGGTGAAGCCTGCCTTGGACTTTGTCTTCGAATGCTGAGGCGAAGGTCGCCTCGGGCCAAGACGGTGCCGACGTCTTGGACTTCATCAAGTGTCGAGGAGGTGAAACCTACCTCGGACTTTGTCTTTGAATGCCGAGGTGACTGTGACCTCGGACCGAGACGGTGCCGACGTCTCGGTCTTAGTCAGGTGCCGAGACGGCGAAGCTTGCCTCGAACTTTGTTTTCGAATGATAAGGCAAGGTTCGCCTCGGGCCGAGATGTTGCTGACGTCTCGGGCTTTGTCAGGTGCTGAGGCGGTGAAGCCTGCTTCGGACTTTGCTTTTGAATGCCAAGGCTGTCACCTTGGGCCGGGATGATGTCGCCGTCTCGGGCCTTATCTTTGTATGCCGAGGGTGGAACCTTGGACTTACTGATTGACGGAGGGTAAGAATCCGGAGTACTCAACATGGTGCCATTGTATCGCTTTGACTTAGGCGAAACGCCGTTTCAGTCAAACCTACGTATTGAGACACGTAGCTTTGTACCGTTGCAGGTTAGTCGGTCGTGTCGCAACACGAACCGAACTAACTGTGGTGGGGCACTAATGCATGTGTCCTTACGTGACAACGGGAGCACGTGCGACGCCAATGATTCGGAGTACTCAGCGTAGCGCCCTTGTATCGGTTGGACTTAGGCGAAGCACCGTTTCAGTCGAACCTACATATCGGGACACGTAGCTTTGTACCGTTGCAGGTTAGTCGGTCGTGTCGCAACGCGAACCGAACTAACTGTGGCGGGGCACTAGTGCATGTGTCCTTACGTGACAACGGGAGCACGTGCGACGCCAATGATTCAGAGTACTCAGTGTAGCGTCCTTGTATCGGTTGGACTTAGGCGAAACGCCGTTTCAGTCGAACCTACGTATCGGGACACATAGCTTTGTACCGTTGCAGGTTAGTCGGCCATGTCGCAACGCGAACCGAACTAACTGTGGCGAGACACTAATGCATGTGTCCTTATATGACAACGGGAGCACGTGCGACGCCAATGATTCGAAGTACTCAGCGTAGCACCCTTGTATCGGTTGGACTTAGGCGAAGCATCGTTTCAGTCAAACCTACGTATCAGGGCACGTAACTTTGTACCGTTGCAGGTTAGTCGGCCATGTCGCAACACGAACCGAACTAACTGTGACGTTGAGTAGAAGTTGAGATAGAATTTGATAGTCTTCGATATAACTTGAAATAACTGTCATTTGATTGATAACTTGGTAGATGTTACATCATGGATTTCAGATGAGGAACCTTCCGAGTTGTTGATAGTCGGTGGTCTTTTACTCTGATCGGTCGATGGGCTACTTTCCTTTGGTATTTGTGGTCTTCTGAGGCTCTGCGGGTCTATCGCCTGCCCGTCTTGACCTCTTGGAGGTTCTATCTTCCTCAACCTCCGCGTTGTGAGCTTGAGTTGTTGGTCTCGTTGGTTCCGTATCAGAAAGACGCTTCTTGAGATTATGTTTTTTGCGAGCGACTTGATTGTCCTCTATCTCGATCTCCTTTTGAATTCGATCGAATAGCACTCCGAGGGAGGCAGGAGGATTACGGATGAGGTCATTGTAGATGTGGAGGTCAAAACATAGAGCATTCTGGAATGCAAGCATGATGGCTTCATCGTCAAGGTGGTGTCCGGAGAGCACAGCATGCTCGTTCCGGAACCTTCGAAAGAACTCCCGGAGGGTTTCATCTGATCCCATCCCGAGCCGGTAGAGGGAGTCCAGCTTTTTCTCTGGCTTGAGGTTCAGCTGATAGTGTTGAACAAAGAGGTCTGCCAGATCCCTGAATTGACTTACGGAGGCCGTAGGGAGGTTGTGATACCAGTCCAGTAACATGTCGTCCAGGCTGCCAGCAAAGGTGCGGCATAGAACCTGGTTGTCTCTATCATGTGGCGTTAACGCTTGCCTGAAGACGAGGATGTGCATCGTCGGATCTCCAGTCAAGCAGTTGAACTTAGGGAGAGCGGGGGCTTTCCAGCGTCGAGGAAACATGGTGTAGAGAATATGCCGATGAAGTGGGCCTTCGGAGGCATGATCGTTCCGTCTATTGCCTTTCTGGTCGGAGAGGCGTCTTGGAGGAAGAGGAGGTAGAGAGGGCGTCGGAGTCCATCCTGTCATCCGATGCCCGACTGGGGTTCGATTGCCATTGTAATGTTGCCGAATTTTGGAGCAGTGTCGATTATTCTGAACATCTCTCCTGATGTAAGTATCGGAGGATGACTCGGAGCTCAGAGACTCGGGATGGCGAGCAGACTCATTGAGACGCTCCCAGACAGTCGGCCTGGGAGGAACAGGTGAGGGTCCTCTCGAGAGGGATTTAAGAGAATATCGAGGGATATTGATGGTGGATCGTTTGGAAGGAGCGAAAGATTGGTTGACCGATCGACGGACGTTTGCTCCGTCGTTGATGCCGGCGGTTGACTGCGGGGGATTGATTCTTGCATTGACAGTGATTTGTCGGAGAGAGTCTCTCTCAACCATAAGGGCAGCGTTCTGCTTCATAAGAGTGAGGAGCTGGAAATCATCTGCAGTGATCTGGTATGTCGCTTGAGCATTGGCACTGGGAGAGATGTGAGCTTTCCCCAAGCACTGAGGAGTTAGGTCGGCGAGTTGAGGTGACCGTCGAAGTTGAGCCTGGGTGGCGCGATCAACCGACGGGTGACTCCTCGAATTGGCAGCGAGTTGTTGTTCCGGATGTTGGCTTGTTACAAACCGGCGACTCATTGATCGAGTCGTCGGATGCTGAGCGTCTGGGTGCATGCCACTTTCCTCTGGCTGGTCCATCGGTGTCTTCGCCATTTAAGTGTAGCGATGGAGGTAGACGGGTTACTCGAACAACCGGTACTTGCTACCGGAGGAGTTAGGAAACTTGGACGTTGCAAATTGATAGGATTCGGATCCCACAGACGGCGCCAAACTGTGGGGGAGGATTTCGGTCGTCGTACGTGACCCTCCTCCAACAGTCGATTGAAGGTTTGACCCTTCGGAATGTGGCGCGCTTCGAAACGTTGAGTTTGTGACTTGCTGGGCTGTCACACAAGCACTATAGAGTAGAAAGGTAGAGAAAGAGATGACACAGGATATGGTGACGAAGTTCGGCCGAAGCCTACGTCTCCGTGCGGTAAGACGCAACCTTTGAATCCACTATCTCTGAGTAAATAGTAGAGCTACTCTCGACAGGCCGAGGAGTGCTTCTTACAAGTAATCAGAGGGTGGAAAATGAGTCTGAAAACCTGAAAGCCCAAGGAGCTCTGGAAAACAGAAAGTGGGTTTCTGGTCTGGAATTTCGGATCCGGAATCATTTACAGGGTCTGCTATTTATAAGGGCTTAGTTTATCTGGGAAATATTCCAGGAATATTTTCAGGAATATCCGGGGTTTGGTAAATACCCGGGGGGATTTACCAGACCCCAGATAGTGCAAGTGGGCCCCAGGCAGGGCTGCAAGTCCCACCGTTGGACTTGTGGGCCCCAAACAGGGCTGCAGGTCCCAACGTTGGACTTGTGGGCCCCAGGCGGGGCTGTGGGTCCTACCATTTGGCGTTAGCCAGATTTTGCACCAACAAATAGGTTAACCCGACTGATCCGTTTATTTAATGGGTCGGGTTTGAGTTTATACTTATAACCTGATTGTCCGATTTGACCAATTTACTAAATGAGTTGCGTCAACACGTCAATAATCTGACGTGACCTGACCCGACCAAAACCAATCGAACTTAGCCCAACCTGACCGGTTTAGATGGGTTTTGTTGACCCAACCCAAGCCAAGCTGACCCAACCCGATCCGTCCTGTTTATCAAACGAGTTAAACGGGTCGGATCGGATCAACCCATTTATTGGACAGATCGGGTTTGAATTTAAGTTTTTGACCCGAACTCGACGCAACAACACATCCACATCCCCCTTCCCCCATTCCATTCCTACCATTACCATAGTTCAGCATGATACTCAAGCTATCAATCAGAATGCCAAACAAACCAAATAACCAGCTGCCCATGCATTTTACATAGATAATCCAGTAGAAAATACATAAAGTAGGAAATACATTAAAGAAGCTAGGGCCTATGCGGCTTACACCCTAAAGTTGATTTATTATCACAAACCAGTCCCTCCCTTGCCACACCTCATCACCCACATAAGGGCTGACCAATAGGAAATGCATTAAGACACTCATAAGGGCTGACCAATAGGTATCATGCTGAACTATGGTAATAAGTGCTTTTATTATTGAAATTGAAAGCGCGTACAAGAACTCGAATAAGTTCGAGACAATTACATTAAAATAAAAAAACATAATCTTAAACTTGAGATCCCTTGAGTTGCCACAAATGCTCGATCAAATCATTTTGAAGTTGGTCGTGGGTTTCCCTGCTCTATATCCGATGATGATTCTGGATAAACTCCATCAGATGCACCGTGTGCTCGTGAGAAGCTTCTACAGTTGACGTTATATCGGGGACGTCAAAGTCGAGATCGTGGTGAAGATCTTGTTCATCTTCAACAATCATATTATGCATTATAATGCAGGCTGTCATGATGTCTATAAGCACATTCGGCTGCCAAAAACGTCCTAGTCCTCTTACTATCGCAAATCGGACTTGCAACACTCCAAAAGCTCGCTCGACATCCTTCCGTGCCCCCTCTTGCTGTTGAGCAAAATACTTATTTTTGTTTCCTCGAGGTGCTGGGATGGTCTTCACTAATGTTGACCATGAAGGGTAAATCCCATCGACGATATAGTATCCCATATTATAGTCATGGCCATTGATTGTAAATTTACATAGGGCAGCTCTTCCCTCTGCAAGTTACCTGAAGACCGGTGAACGATCGAGGACGTTGATATCATTATGCGACCCTGGCAGCCCGAAGAAGGAGTGTCAGATCCATAGATTTTTGCTAGCTATAGCCTCTAAAATAATTGTTGGCTCATAAATATGGCCAGTGTACATACCTTGTCAGGCTGTTGGGCAGTTCTTCCACTTTCAGTGCATGCAATCAATGCTTCCGAGCATGCCTGGAAACCCTCGTTGTTCACCTTCTGCTAGGAGTCGTTCAATATCTTCGTTATTGGGTGAACGAAGTTACTCCTCCCCAAAGACGTTGA
The DNA here is from genome assembly GCA_947650365.1 of Chamaelirium japonicum. Lineage (NCBI taxonomy): Eukaryota > Viridiplantae > Streptophyta > Magnoliopsida > Liliales > Melanthiaceae > Chamaelirium > Chamaelirium japonicum. Next base: position 96,029,679 of record OX393550.1, on the reverse strand, counting down.
TGACCGCTCGAACAAACCTCTGCAAGCTCTCGATCGAAGTACTTTCTCCGATCCGAACGTAGTCATCCACGGAATCGGTTGATGCTCCATACATGAGCATCTGCATAGCGGCGGTAATCTTTTGAAGACTGGATAGTCCTAATTTTTCAGCATTGTCCCTCTTTTGGACGAAGTAGTTATCGTGGTCCATGATTGCATCGTGGATCCGCAGGAAGAGAGGACGACTCATCCTGAATCTCCGTCGGAACTGGTAAGGAAGGTAAGTTGACTGATCGGCGAAGTAATCCTGTAATAGCCGATTATGGCCTTCCAGTCTACTACGATCAAGCACGGCGTGGTCTGGTACAGAGCCGCGTCTTCTACGTCGGCGTGAACTTTCAGCTTGCTGCTCTTCCTCGCACGCGGTGGCTCCCAGAAGAAATAACATTCTACGGGTGGAGCTATCGTCGCTGCTGCTCGACGTGTTGTCGGTGGGGCTCAAACTGGACATGGTGTTTGGAGAGTGGATGGTTTGCACAAAGTTTGAATTTGTGATGGTGTGATAAGAGAAGCCTCATCTTTATATAGAATAAATTCCAACGGATAGATATCTATCCGTTGGTGGTGGTAATGTGTGCCACCTCGCATGCCGTGCCCAACGGATAGAAATCCATCAGTTTGGCTCTTGAAATGCGAGACACCTCTCATATCGTGCCCAACGGATAGAAATTTATAAGTTTATCCCTTGAAATACGTGTCATCTCGCAGATCGTGTCCAACAGATAGAAATCTATCTGTTCAGCTTTTGGAATGTGTGTCGATTCGTAGATCGTGCCCGACAGATAGAAATGAACTGTTTATGGTGGATATGTGAGCCGCATTGCGGATCATACCCAACGAAAATAAATATAACCGTTAAAAGTATTATATATTTTTTAATAAGTTATTCATAATTTTTTTATAATTTTATATATTTTTTTAATATTTAAATTGATGCGTGGAAAAAAAATTAAGATGGGTGGGGTTTGGAGTAAATTTGGAGAGTTTGGATAACTTGGAAATGGATAGGGTGTTTGGTGCAAAATGGCTCGGACATCTGGTTCGGAGACCGTTGGAGCTGAACCTCTCAACAAGGAGGTCTCCGATGAGGTGGCAGCAAAAAGCCGGCCCCACTTGCTTCGGAGGTGCTCCGAGCTTCGGAGCCCGTTGGAGATGCTCTAACCCGTATGCTGTTGGGCTTGGCGCCAAAATTCGACAGAAAAATAGTCAGGCGTCGGTAAAGAACCATGGAAAATTTTTTACAGAAAAATTTGGACAGGAGGGATCCTAGAACCCTATAAGGTATCACTTTCGACCGAGCCCGATCGAAGACCCCATAGAGTTGGGCTGGTAATTTCGGACCCGACACGGCAGACCCGACACGAAGTTAGCAGGTCTGGATAGGTGCTAAACGGGTTCGGGTCATAAACGGGTCGACATGATAGACCCGTTTCATAAACAAGTCGGGTCCAGATTTAGGGTCTGGACATGGTTGACCCGGGAAGACCCGTTTAAAATTCAACGGGTCAAGTCGGGTCGGGTCTACCCGCAATCTGATACTGTAATATATAGTATCAACGGGTCTATCGGGTTAGGTCGGATCGAGTTGGATCGGGTCAACTGAGTAAACCCGTGTGGTAAACGGGTCTAACGGATCTTATTAGGTCTACCCGTTTATAAACGGGTCGAGTACGGGTTTAGGATCTAGACACGATTAGTTAAACAGACCGGGTCTGGGTATAGGGGTTTTGGACATGACCCGAAACTAGACACGGCACGAACCCGACCCGACAGGACCCATTGCCACCCCTTCCATAGAGAGCCTTCTGATGCTCTGTGAATCCCTTTATGGTGATTTGGGTGGGTATCCTGCTCAGGTGTTTCAAGACATCATACCTAACCTTTTCACTTCCGGTTAGACCATAGCCATCTTCCTCGCCCATTATGTTCAACCGGCTTTAAGCCTTTAAGGGTTGGGAGAGTTTTGGTGGTTGGATATGGTTTGATGGTTCCCCACTTGGGATCAAATGCATGACCACCTCTGCATCATATCTAGGGGTGGCAAGTCTTGACCCGACTCGAACCAGATCAAAAGTTAGTGGGTTTGGGTTTAGCCTAAATAGATTCAGGTCATAAATAGGTTGACCCGACTGATCCGTTTATTTAATGGGTCGGGTTTGAGTTTATACTTATAACCCGATTGCCCGATTTGACCAATTTACTAAATGGGTTGTGTCACATTAACAATCTGACCCGACCTGACCTGATCAAACTTAGTCCAACTTGACTGGTTTACATGGGTTTTGTTGACCCAACCCAAGCCAACCTGACCCAACCCAATCCGATCCGTCCTGTTTATCAAACGAGTTAAACGGGTCGGGTCGGATCAACCCATTTATGGACAGATCGGGTTTGGGTTTAAGTTTTGACCCGAACTCGACGCAACAACACATCCACATCCCCCTCCCCCCATTCCATTCCTACCATTACCATAGTTGAGCATGATACTCAAGCTATCAATCAGGATGCCAAACAAACCAAATAACCAGCTGCCCATGCGTTTTACATAGATAATCCAGTAGAAAATACATAAAGTAGGAAATACATTAAAGAAGCTAGGGCCTATGCGGCTTACAACCTAAAGTTGATTTATTATCACAAACCAGTCCCTCCCTTGCCACACCTCATCACCCACATAAGGGCTGACCAATAGGAAATGCATTAAGACACTCATAAGGGCTGACCAATAGGTACCATCTGATCTTTGATCCACATGTAAATGGGGAGCAAAGTGTAATATGCCACTGGAATGCTACCAAAAAGGAATCGAAAGATGAAGGTCAATGGATTCACAGCCTGCTCCACATCCTCAGCCTTTGGACCAAGCTGCAAAAAAAAGTAAAAATCCCAAATAATCTCAGTCAGAAGATTATTTTCGTGATAAAATGTGATAAAATATTAAGAATTCATGGAGTACTTACGTTACGAAGATGATAAAATGCGATAATTTTCTAATTTCTTGTGTAATAATTTGAGTGATTAATATAAAAGTTACATTATAAAACATTAATTAATTATTAGTCCATCCCAAGTAGATGGGATATGGCTTGCTGCTTATGGTATGGATTATAAATAAACAATCTAATAACATAAAATTATAGCCATTACACCAGTGATTGCACACCGTTCGATCACCAAAATTAAAATTGTTCATGTATCTTTCCACGTCATCTTTAGCAAATAGGGGTTTTAACAGTATTCCTCAATAATGGTAGTTGACCAACCCTTCCCCAATTAATTGGGGGGGGGGGGGGGGGGGGGGGGGGGGATTGGAAGGTATGCTCTAAGAGTAGGGGTGGCAAGGCAATGGGTCGTCTGGGTTCGGGTTCATGTCAGTGCTAGTTTCGGATCGTGTTCAAAACCCCTAGACCCGGTCCCGGATCCGACCCATTTAACTAATCGTGTCTAGATCCTAAACACATACCCGACCCATTTATAAACGGGTAGGCCTGGTAAGACCCATTAAACCCATTTGCTACACGGGTTTATTCAGTTGACCCGATCCGACTCGACCCGACCTAACCCGATGGACACACTGATACTATATATTACAGTACCGGATTCCGAGTAGATCTGACCCGATCCGACCCTTTGAATTTTAAACGGGTCTTTCTGGGCCTACCGTGTCCAGACCCTAAACCTGGACCCGACCCGTTTATTAAACGGGTCTATAGTGTCGACCCGTTTACGACCCGAACCCGTTTAACCCTGACCCAGACCCGCTAACTTCGTGTCTAAATCTGATTTTATAGCTGAACGGTCATATTTTATAGCCGTTGTGCAACTTTTGGGTTGTTTGAGAGTTCATGTAGAGCTGGTTGTCATCACTGCTTTGTATTTTTTTAACAATTTTTGAACAAGAGATGGGGGCTCAACACCCCAAAAGCCCACGTGGATGGGAGATGGGTGGTCAGTGAGAGGTACTGACTGAATACACAGAGTGAAACAACTGCTCTTCTTCTTCAAACCTAGCCACTCAACTTATGTGAAATCAAAATTAAATCCACATTATGCAAAAATAAAAGAGTTGTTGTGTGAGATGTCATTGACAATAGATCCATCATATGAACAGGACATCGAATTGTTTCATTTAACCTATAATCCTTATCTTTTATTTAGCCGGATCTAAATTTTTTAAAAAACTGAACCAATCCGAACCATGAACACCCCTAATTGAAACAAAATATAATAGAATGATCAACAAAACACACAGTGCAAGTATCTGAAAAACAAAGGAGATCGACGATAAGAGAGAGAGAGAGAGAGAGAGGGAGGGCGAGAGAACCTTAAGAGGAGACTCCCCAGATACTGGTTTCACGCCGGTCACCGAGCATCCCATAATCAAACCATGGCGGCGCACGCCACGGTACCATTTGGGTCCGATCCTTTTCAGCTTAACATCCTCGAATCCAGCCTTTTGGAACCAGTCGATGTACTCTTCCTCCTTAGGGAAGAGCATCCACATGTCAGCGAAGAAGCGAGAGAGCCAGAAGGTCGGGTACACCGGACCGATCACGCAGGCCAATCCTTCAGGTTTCAGGACCCTGTATGCTTCGTTGATCCCACGCTGAGGATCAGGCCAATACTCGATGCTGGAGAATGGCAAACGCATAATGGTCGTTACATAAGTCCTTTTTCAGAGATGACTTTTAGTTGCAGGACACCTTAATTTTCTAAATACAAAAAGCTCAAGTCCCTCCTGACAGATATATGCTACTCTTTCTGGATATGAATGTATACTTGTAGTGGCCTTAGTTAATATAGCAAATTATGGTGTCATACAGCTATGTGCGTAGACATACCTTCCGGCGGAAACATATCGGTCGACGGAGTCGGTGGGGAAGGGGAGGTCCTCGGCGTCGCCCTCGATGATGGTGCACTCCTTCAGCGCCTCCTTCTGCCTGGCCTTGGCGAGCTGGTGCGGCGACTGGTCGAGTATCGTGACGTTCTTGGGGTCTACGCTCTTGACGATCCCCATCGTGGCGTAGCCGGTGCCACCCCCGACGTCCACGACCTTCAGCCGGCGGTCGAGGAGGTGGGCGGGCTCGAGGGCCTCGCCCCGCATGTCCTCGGTCCAAGGGCCGAGGCTGGTGGTGTTGTCATAGACTATGGAGAGGAACCTGTAGAACCAGAAGGCCTCCTTCTTGTGTTGTATGAACCTTGGCTGTGAGGCTGGCCTGGAGGAGGGGGGGGGAGGACCTGAGGGAAGAAGCCATGGATTGGTGAAAGATCGAGGCCAGAACCCAAAGAGGCAAAACCTATTCGATCTGCTCCTTTGGATGATCACTCAATAGCTGAAGCCTGAGCCTTGTGGGTTCATTTATACGAGCTCCCAGCCTCTTACTGGACTTATTAATACACCATGACCAGCCAACCAATTTTATTTCCCACTTGGGTATGTAGTGTATTTGAATAATATGCTAGCCACGTGAAGAGGAGAGCTAGCTGGCATCTCCTGATTGGCGGGACTACGAGCCATGAGATGAACCCTAGGGGGATGCCACGTGTGCAGGTGGTGGCAGAGGGCGGCCGGTGGTGGGCAACGACGGGGCCGGTGATGGACGGCGGCAGATGGTGGCCGACGGGGCGGTGATCGGCGTGGTGGCCTTGGCGGCCGGCAAGTGGACGGTCGTTGGTGGGGGTGGTGGCCGGTGGGGTCGTGGCGGCAACCGGTGGTGTTGGTAACTTGGTAGGTTCATCCCATGGCCCATAGTCCCACAAATCAGGAGATGCCAGCTCTTCCTCTTTGTTAAATTTCCTCATCCCAAAGCCTAGGCCGTAAGGGGACGTCCACAAGGGGGTTTATTAAGCAGGTGATGTATTTGACTCCTATCAACTGATGATCGTCCCCCTATCGATCGTTGATGATTTGGGGAGCGACATGTGGCGATCCGAAATCGTGACCATGGGAAGAACCCAAGTGGGGATGTACCACTTTCGGCCGCCGCCCATCACCTGTCGTTGTTGCTGGCCACCATCTCGGCCACTGCTGTTGCCGGCGATCACCCATGCCAACATTCGATGACCACCACTGCAAACCACCAGCCACCATCTATGTGGGACTTTCCTTAAAGCCGTTAAGTGGATTGTCCCTCAGACTGTTCAAGCAGCGTTGCTCTTCCCAATTATCAGAAGAAAAACAAAAAGGAGCAATGCTATTTAGCCAACCTATTTGCCAACATTTCTTTCACCAACCCAATGTGGTATTCAATAACTGCGGTCCCTTTTGGTCAGGGCAGAGTGCGATTCACTGACCAGGCTGGATGTAACTGACGACTTTGATCGTGCCACATCAGATTGGTGAGGAAAAGTTGGCACAAGTACACCCAGCCTCGCAAAGGGGCATCCAAGCAGAAGGTGGGTTGAAGTTTCCTCCCCCGAGTTGTAGAAGGTACAACTTGCGTCCAACATCGGTTATTCAGGAGAGTCTCCTCCTGTAATTATATATATACATGGACATAGACTCTAACGAAGAGCAGACAATTGGTTCTCTGACACCGTGTCTAACACATCTCATTACAGCCGCCTCCCTCCTCAATCCCCAACAGAGCTGTGAGTTAGTCGAAGCACCTCACTGCTGGTTCCATGTGATACATGTCGGTTGATCCCGATCGACATGGACCACACCATATCGATTGGATCAATCGACAATAAATCGATCAAGAGCGACCGACACGATGTACATATCAATTATGTATGGGATATTGTAGGGACACATTCATCATTTGTTTCTTTGTTAAGTCGGGGGTGCTGGTCAATTTGTGGGGTGCAAATTAAATAGCGGGGGTGCTAAGTCAATTTGGGGGGTGCGAATTTGATAGCAACACCCCACCTTTCCTCCTTCCTAGCATGAAGCTACAGTACGTGCTTCAATTAGAGGTCCTGACCTACCGGATAAGGGTGTTCACATAACCCCCAACAATAATAATAAATGACATGTACACCTACATAGTATAGTAGCTTTGGACCCAGAAAGAAATTAAGGCAAGTACATGGACCCCCCTCCAAAAAAAAAAAAAAGTTTTTTACAAATCAACCACTCCAATCTTCTCTATTTATATATACACCCCTAGAAAAGTGATGTTTACATAAAAACATTTCAAATAATTCAAATATTACATATTAAATCCTGCAGTTAGCTGACATCCAAAACAAGAGAATATTTTTGATTTCATCCTTAAGATTTTACCTAAACTCTGTAAACACCCCTCAAATGTGAGAATTCTTCGGATTAGGTCGAGGTTAAATTTGGATTATATATGTGTTTATTTTGGATTAAGTCCATGTTCAATAAAAATAGGTTAATTTAAGTAATTAAAACTATGGATAAATCAGTTGTTTTTTCTTTAGGTTAATGAAATAACAGTTGCATGAAGGAATATTTCAGAAATATTTTTTTATTTTGGATGCCAACTAACTATAGGGATGGATATATAAATATTGGATGATGCAAAGGGTTTATATGCAAATATTGATTTGACAAAGTTTTATATAAAAATAGAGAAGATTATATGGGGCGATTTATAAAAACCCAAAAGTAAAAAAATTACACATAACCCCACCACTCTTTTCTTTTGGAGATACAATGAATGTACACTGGAAACAAACCACCAAGTGATTTCCCCTTAAAAAGGGCCATAATGGGGCAGCTAAATTGCAGCGTACGTCATGTAGCAAGTGTAGTTCCCGTTATACCTTTTTAACGGATAGCGTGACACACTACGATCGGGCTGTAAGCAAGGTCAGCAAATCAACAGGATAGCCAAAATTAGGACTGTCAATTGAGCTAAGCTAGCCTGATACCCGCATGTTCGGTCCGAAAGAATTTAGGTCAAGCTTTATGTGAGTGTGGGCTGGGTTGAACTTGGACATGATTACCATCTTGAACTTGAGTTCGGACCGAGTTCATACCATGTTAAGCTCGATCCGTTTTAGGTCCGAATCCGAAATAGTAAGGGTGTATTAATTAGTTTATTAAACAATCATCTCTCGATATATTTTGCATATTTAGAAGATAAAGTTATGTACAATTTGGTTTTTAGTGAGAGTTGCTATTGTTTGAAATCTTGTAGTTTTGATAGCTGTATGTATGCCTACGATTTTAAGTTCATACAAAGAGGCTAGGTTTTAGTGAAATTGTATGATGTATTGTTACTTATAAATTTTTGGAGCATAGTGAAATTTTTTTATGAGTTTTTCTCTTACAATGCTCTTTTTAAGACTGACCCGGACTCAATCCAAAATCCAAGAAGTAAAATAGGCTAATCATGATGGTAAAACTTTGGACCAAGTTCGGATTAAGAAGGGCCACCTAGTGTTCAGGCCAGATTTGGATAGACCTTGATTGATCCACCCAGTCCGATTGACCGACCTAGCCAAAATGCTCTCTCTAGTCCTGCCAATCAGGAGATGCCAGCATTCCATTCAAATGGAGTTGTCCTATCAGCTTGTCTCTCCCGTGATAAGCATAAGTTAAGAAATATTATTTAACCAACCCCATAGCCAACCCAATAGCCAATCATGCATACATGGTTGTTGGCTATTGTTGCAACTCTTTAATACTCTCTCCCAATCTATACTATATACTAAAATGGAGCCCTCTCTCCCGTGGTGTGACACGTGGAGCTCTATTGATGACAGAAAAATCTCTTATCCTTGTGTGAACATGGATATCCCTGTGTGTACCCGATGTTTACATGCATTATGAGGAGAATGAGCCATTTATAACAATTTAATGTCATTTACTGATTTACCCCATTCCATAATCCTCTCACCAAAAAATTTGAAAGTTTTTTTTCCTCGGGATGTACCCGATGTTTGCATGCATTATTGGATTATGAGGAGATGTTTGCATGCATTATGAGGAGAATGAGCAATTTATAATAATTTAATATCATTTAATCCTCTCAACCCCAGATTACTCTCTCTCTCCCTCCCTCATAAATCTCTCTTCTGTCATTTGGAAGGCAAAGAAATCGTGAACTTGCCGGTGTGTGAACACAGCCCTATCTCATAATTATTTATAATTTTATAGGGTTATTTTGACTTTGCCCCCCCAAATTTTGCCTTGAATTAGACTTTACCCCCCATCTTTTCATTAATTAGTCTTTACCCCAAATCTAACATTCCTCTCAAAATTTTATTTCTTTTCCATCAGTTTATCTTTCCTCTTAGATGAATAAGTGACAGAACAGTTAGTTTTGGGGGGTAAAGTCTAATTAATGAAAACATGGGGGGTAAAGTCTAATTAAAGGCAAAATTTGGGGGGCAAAGTCAAAATAATCCTTATTTATATTATGGCAGATTTTTATGACATATTTTATGATAAGATTTTTATTACCCCGTAAATAGTGATCTTCACAAACCATGGAAGTCTCTCTCCCGTATTGTGACACGTGGACGTCTTTTAAAAAGCTAGAATTCTTCTTCTGTGTATGAACGCAACTCTGTTTTAAATCCATTTAAAATTTACCATAAAGATAATAAATTTTCATTCAATGACATTTTATGGTCATTTGATGTTAATCTCTCTCTCTATCACACACACACACAAGTGAATCAAACTCACTTCAGATTTCACATTTCTTTGAACAATTGCGATGTCGCCTTTGCCAAATGAAGTGCATCAAGAATATTCGGACATTGCCCGGGTTTCTTACTAGTAGCATCTAATACGGGAGTTGAGAGAATGAGATCAGTGCTAGAGAAGTACCATTTAACCAACCTCGTAGCCAACCAAAACCCAATAGTCAGCCATGCATACGTGGCAGCATTTACTACTCTCTTTATTGCCCTTACGAATGGTTGGCTATTGGGTTGGTACATACATGCCGGCCAAATCCCTCCTAAGGACCTCAGCCGCTGGATTCCCTCCATCCAACGGTTGATTTTACACACCAAAAAAAAATTTGCTACAGTAAACAGGCACTCCAATGGTTTCTTCAAATCACTCTCCATATTTTTTTGAAAATATCAAATACTCTTATTTGCATTTCGACTAACACAACAAATGAAAAAAAATATTTCAGAAAATTAAATAGTATGGATAGCATTTGTACAATTGTTTTATTCAAATCAAAAGGAACCCATCATAAAACTTTCCAAGGAGTAGGGAAATCCAATCTTGACAAAACATCAAAGAGCTCGTTGGAGGGCCGTTTTCAGGGTGGCCCCATAGATTTTGCCTATAGTACCGAAGGAATTCATTGTCAAGGAGTCAGTTGGAGATGCTCTAAGATCATATCCTCCCTAACCACTGTAGTAAAATGCGTCGACAGAGACCCAGTAAAGTACCAACGGGCTCTTGTCCGTGTGGTATTTCTACCGTATTAGAGAGGTTGCATGTTCGACTCCCGGCCAGTAGCGGTACAAACACCATGGAGTTCCCCCTAAGCCAGTTGTTGTCTTGTTTTGCGCATGTGAATGTTGGTCGTTGATGTCATGTTCATGGGATTATTGAATTTCATAAAAATAACAGTTATCTCTTCGTTACGATCTCCAGACCTCTTTTATGCTCTGGATTTGGCATCCTGTCCTCTGACCATATGGCTGGTCAATCAAAAAAACAAAAATGATCAAATAAAATAATAACCAATGCTCAGCTGACGAGTAGTCGCCAAAACTTAGCCGATGCATCATGGTGAAATGACCAAAAACCTCTTGAAATGGGCCAATTAGGAGGAAACATAGGGGGTGACAAAGAGTGGTGGCAGGATAGGACAAGGAGTAAATAAGAAAATAAAAACACCCTCGGCTTTGATGATACTAAATAGCATAATAAAAATAGGGTAACCTTATAATTTAATAAATGAAAAGGGTGTAACAAGCAAGGGATCGTCATTTCTACATTATCGTGTTATGTAGCACAGAAGAATATTCCTCAATCATTGTGGGGACCGTGATGCACAACTTAACCTTGTTGGGTGTCTGTTTATCGAAATAAAAATTGGATATTAATATATAAATGAGGAGGATTTGAAAGATTAATATGTTAAAAATGTATATTGTTGGTTGTATATGATTGATTGCCGACTTGTATATTGGTTTAGGGTTAGGGTTAGACATTAGCATTACAATAAATCTCTGATGTCTAACCCTAACCCAAACCTAACCTAACCCTAACCCTTACCATAAACCTAAATCTAAATCTAAACCTAGCTAACCCTAACCATAGTCACAAAAATTTCCGAATTTCTCAAAAATCTCTAAATAATCGCGCATTAAGAAGAAAAGAATTCACCCACCCAAGTCCAATATCCCTCTCCGACTTCGTCATTTTCTCTTTCTCCTCCTCCTCATCCACTCTCCTTTCCCTCTTTCTTTCTTCCTCCCCCTCTAGTTTGCCCCCCCTACAGCTCCCTTTATGCCCTAGCTGTCGGTGCAAAAGCTGTCGACCATGGTCAACAGCTGCTGCTCCGGCAGCTAGGGCACAAAGGGAGCTGCAGGGGGAGCAAACTAGAGGGGGAAGAAGATAGGAGGAGGGAAGTAAGAGAGGAGTATGAGGAGGAGGAGAGAAAAGAGGAGGAGGCCAGAGATCGAATCTGGGGCGGGGGAGGGGGGGAGAGAGGGAGACGACTGGGAGGGGACTCACCGAAGAGGGAGACAATGCCGGAGAGGGAGGTCGTAGGTTGTCGCACAACTGGTCGTAGGAGAGAGGAGGGGCAGAGATCATATTAGGGTATCAAGCCGATTCAAGTTAGTTCAAGGCCTTCTGGCAAAGTATCCCCGTACTGGATGTTAGGGTTGTATGTCCTCAAACAATGTTTTATGTTTTTTTCTCAGTTATTTATTAATAGATATGGCATTATAATATGGTTATGAGATGAATGGTTCAGCAGGTAGTTCACAAATGATTAAAGATGTGACTTATTTGTATGGATGATATTCATACAAAGAGAGATATGAGCCATTGGTACAAATCACAGCTTATAATGAGAGTGGACACCTCATTAGGTAAATTGTAGTATTTTTGACTCCGACAGGGATGGTGAATCTCTCGCCATTGGAATGTATGATTCTAGGTCAAAGATGCTAGTGCATGAGATGCATTGATGGATCGTGAGTAAACCCAATGACACCTTTGTACTGTCATGGTCATATGGGTTCTCACCACTTACACAAGTCGACTTGCTCTTAATCCTAAGCGACTAGTGAACTTCGAGCTTTTGCCCAGTTACTTTGACTTATCAATCAGTGAGGTCCTAAGGGTCAACACCTAAATATCTTGGGTGACTGAGTTAGGGTAACGGGAAACTCTAGATCTCAAGATGGAATCCACCCTCCTATAAAGGAGACCTTTATATATATCCTCATTAGTTGATCTCAAGTTTGTTCATCGGTAAAACTGTGCAGTCCTCATCTGTGAAGAGTTCACAAACAAGAGGGATGATCAAATAGGAAGATTATGTATAATGGAGTATAAGATGTAGCACCAACTGGTTAGACAGCTCACTATAAGTGAACCGGTGGTGACTACGAATGTATTAAGGTGGAGGGGCAATATCGTAATCTTTAAGACTAGAGATTGTCTTTCTGACCCGGAGTGCAATCATCACTATATAATGGAATTAGTGATGATTAATCTAATATGCAAATATGGCTAAAAAGTTTAGTCGGTATATTCGCATTTAGGTTGGAACCGCATTAGAAGACCCTAGGTGATCCCAACTACGGTCCAAAACGACACTATGAGATATATATATATATATATATATATATATATATATATATATATATATATATATATATATATATATATATATATATATATATATATATATATATATATATATATATATGGGCTTTAATAATAAGTGAGTATTGGATTTAATGACCATGGGGGTGCCCAGGCACCCCGGACGTGTGCCACCATCACTTAGAGTGAGAATTAAGAGGATAAGGTTTGACCGGGTCAAATTCTAACCACTCCCTTGTTTATCCGTCCAACACAAAGAGGATAGGGAGGGGGGGCTGGCCTTGACTTGTTCAAAGGATTATCCACCCCTCTCCTTATCCGAAAGGGCTTATAAAAGGGATATGGAAGAGAGGGGGTCGGCCATGCATGCCTGTGCAAACCTTAGCCGCCCCCTCCATCTCCTATCTCTCGTTCTCTCTCTCTCTCGGGTGAGAGAGTTTGATCTTGGAAATCAACCCTAATCCAAGGAAACTCTCCATCTCTTTCGGGATTACAAGGAAGGCTTCCCACCGGGCTGATTCTCGAGCGACGCGAGGAGCAGGTGGTTGAAGATTGCAAGGAGGTTGATCACCAACGTGCAGCAATTTTTTGTCCAGAAATGTACAGTAGAACAGCCCCGCCGTTTTAATTGTTTCGGGATATCTACAGATCGTATTGACTCTGTTCCAGTTCGAGGATCTCCGGAACGAAGGCGTTTACGTGCTCATAAAATTTCAGAGCAATCAGAGATCGGATCAAAAACTGTCATCCGTTCTACCGACTGGATCTACAAAGGGCTGATCACCCCACGGTAAAATTCTCATCCAAATAACCATGCATGATAAAGGAAGATTAAATTTTTAATCCGATCCACATCACTGGAAGGGAGTTTTGAAGACAAGAGAGGCCTTCAAAATAGGCTGCAAGATATTGATTGGGGATAGTACCAGCATGGGATTTTGGGATGACACATGGCTAGGAGATGCTCCTCTGAAAAACTTGTTTTCACAACTCGAAAATGCAATATCAACTAAGGGATGCTCAGTTTTGTCATGCTACAATAGAAGGATGAGGCAATGGAGGATCAAATTGGTGCATGATACAACTCCCAACATGCATGAAGATAGAGAAGCGTTAATTCAAATACTAGAGCCCATAACTCTAGTAGAACAAAGAGACAAAGCAACGTGGAGATGGAGCATTGATAGGATCGTCACAGTGAAGAGCTTCTATAACTCATTATCCTCGGATGGAGACCCTTTCCCCACAGCAAACCCTATATGCATGGAAGGCCAAAGTCCCGCATCGCATCCAAATTTTTTCACTACTGGCGACCAAAGACAAGATCCTAACCAAGCTTAATTTAGTTAAACGACATAGTTCAGTGACTGATTACCCTAGATGCGCCTTCTGCGATCAAGAAGAGGAGACAACCTCTCACGTACTCCTTCAATGCAATTATGTCTAGGATATTTTGTCATCCCTATTGGGAAGGTTGAATATAAGAGGATTTCCAACTTTCCTGAAATCGTTCTGGACGTCTTGGAAGAAAAGAAGAGTAGAAAAGAAAATGAGACCAGCGTGGGATACCTTAGCAATGGCAATCTTGTGATCTATGTGGCTTAAAATGAATAATCGCACCTTCAAGAGGGAGATACGTCTGAATTCCGATGTCCGTGCTGTGGCGATAGGCCACTTTGTTGTTAAGAAGAAACTCTGATTAGATTTCTCTTTTCTGTAATCTACTATAATTTATTTATTAATTAACTGGTCGGGGCGGCCTAACCCTACCTCATCTAGATAGGTTTTCTCAAAAAAAAAAAATGGGGGACTTAGTGAGCTGTCCCTGACAAAGAGATCCTTTAAGCCTAAGTCCTTTTGAAATGCTGTGGACGGAATTGCCCTCCACAGCATTTCAAATTTTCTTTGAAATGCCACCGAACCAGTGAACCTCTCCTCCCCCGTCACCGCCGGACCTAACCCCGCCCTTTCCCCCGCCGTCACCGGACCTAACCGAACCCCCCACCGCCCCTGCGGCCGCTGGACATAACCGAACCCCATCCCCCATCCCCTGCAACTGCCGGACCGAACCAACCCCCCCCCCCCCCCCCCCCCCCCCCCCCCCCCCCCCCCCAACCTATCTACAGGCCATGGGATTAACCTTGGACCTAAGATTTCTTAACCTAAAACCAAATGGTTGACGTCACCGGGGTCGAGCGCGAGGTTGCAGGGGGTCGAGCGTGACGTCGCTGGGGCTCAAGCTCATTGGGGTCGAGGTTGGGGCCGCCGCTGCCAGCCGGAGCTGTGGGAGAAGAAACAAGGTCGAGGTTAAGGTCGGGTTTACTAGAAAGAAGCAGTGGCTTTAGTCAAAACGATCTTTTCGGAGGTCCTGTACGCGGGATGGATCTGTTTCAGGGACCTGAAACACGTTAGACCAAAAAAAAAATGATGAATATATACTCAAGTATATATTGCCCAACACACTTCACGTATGTATTGAAGAATATATACTGAATATATATATATACATCCTTTTGTGTTTTTATGTATAAAAAGATGAACATCAAATCAGTACGTTTCGTGCAACACTTAATAATCTCCCAACATCATTTAATAGGGTGGTTGAGAGAATGAGATAAGTGATTAACACTCCATAGTCAACCCAATAGCCAACCATGCACACGTGGCTGCTGGCTATTGGGCAGTAATTAACACTCTCTTTATAGCCCTCATGAATGGTTGGCTATTGGGTTGGTACATGCCGGTCCGGAAGAACCTCAGCCGTGGATTGATTTCCTCCATCCAACGGCTGATTTTGCACCCAAAAAAATGTTTTTGCTACAGTGAATAAGATGTTTGTGAAACATTATTGTGGGACCCAAAGGACTGTATCGCTGCATGATGAATCGCCTGTCATACATTATTGCGGTGTGTCAGCACATCATGTGGATACCATGAGTAATGCAATATAGCCAACTCGTTTGCCAACTTTTGTTGCCAACTCCACGTGATGTTGCCGTTGGATGAGCATAGATGCCACGTAAAGTTGGCAAACTAGTTGGACGACTATGTTCAGGACACCCACAGATGGAGAGTTATAGCAAAATTAAAAAATAAAGAATGGACATGTGAACGGATCTTAGCGGGCCTATCTGTTTATAAACGAGTCGGTTACAGGGTTACGATATAGACACAATTGGTTAAACGAGTCGGGTCTGTGTTTAGGAGTTCTGGACACGACTCAAAATCAGACACGACCCATTACCATCCCTACCTGACTCTCGTACTGCTGACACGCCCATGGAGCTCAACTTGAAGCTGCTCTCTACAGATGGTGAGCCTCTCCAGGATATCTCTCGTTACCAGTGGCTGGTTGGGATGCTCGTTTATATCAGCATGACTAGGCCTGAGATTGCCCATGATGTTGGCATTGTCAGCCAGTTCGTTCATGCTCCTCGTTCGGTTCACTTTGCAGCGGTCCTTCGGATTATTCGGTATCTCCGCGGCATCGTCACTCGTTCGCTGCTAGTTCCCTCCACTTCTCCATTGGTTCTGCGTGCTTACTTCGATGCAGATTGGGCTGGAGATGTTGCTACCCGTCGCTCTACCACCGGCTACTGTGTGTTCCTTGGTGACTCCCTTATTTCTTGACACAGCAAGAAACATGAGTCTGTTGCACGCTCCAGCACCGAAGCCGAATAGCGGGCTATGACTTCTACCGCTGTAGAGATTTTCTGGCTTCAACGCCTTCTACTCGACTTGGGAGTCAGGATTTTCAGGGCTACACCTTTCTTCTGTGACAACCGGAGTGCTATTAGAATGCTAGTAACCCGGTTTTTCATGAGCGGATCAAACACATCGAGGTCGATTGTCATTATGTTCGGCAGGAGTTTCTTGCAAACATCATCTCCTTACCATTCATTCCCTCGATAGAGCAGATTGCTGATTTTCTCACAAATCCCCTTATAATTGCTCAATTTCGTCATTTTATACTCTCAGTACATGATCCACCATGAGTTTGAGAGGGAGTGTTAATATATATACCGGGTTGGGTTCTATGTACACTCGGATCGGGTTGCTTATGTATTCATGTACACATATATTGGGCTTGAGCCCCTCAATAGAGATTCATTCCATTCTCTCTAAACTCTATCCTTCATCTCCTAACAGCCGGTAAAATAAATTGACCAATAGTGGAATTGACTCTCTCTCTCTCTCTCTCTCTCTCTCTCTCTCTCTCTCTCTCTCTCTCTCTCTCTCTCTCTCTCTCTCTCTCTCTCTCTCTCTCTCTCTCTCTCTCTCTCTCTCTCTAGATCAGCGAGTGTATAGAAACCTTTCGAGCAATAGCCCACTTAAGGCTCGGACTAATCCTTCCGGGAGCGAAGCCCGACCCACTCGGCACACTACTGGCCTGGGTAAATCAAGGGGAGGAAGAGTTGAACCCACAATCTCCTCACCTAAGCATAAGTTGCTTTGACAACTCTCCTATCCCTCGATGGATTGACAATTGCTCTCTTTCTTATGTTCTTGAAAGGTCTCCAATCGATATCTCAATTGGTAAGACATATAAAGCCCGTGGCCTTGGTCAAATGTTTGAATAAGTGCTACGCCATATTTCCTCCCTCTTAGTAGGTAAGACATAAGCGACACATGGCCTTGGTCAAGGGCTCCAATAAGTGCTATAAAAAATTTCCACCCGATCCGTTGGTAAGACAATTGCTCTCTTGATCCTATGGCGAGTTTCGATTCTTGGTCTATATTGTGATGACGCCCTAATAGGTGATGTATTGACCACTATAGTGATCCCATACAAAAACATAAGGCCTATGACAAAGTAAGCAACACTCATTCCACCTTTTTGTCATGGGATCTATGGATTATGGGCCCACCACACTTCCGACTGTGGTCGATTCCTCTTAATACGACATTCCTCAGGCCCGCATGCACCAATGTTCATGAAGATTGGGCTCTCTATGGTTCCAGCAACCTACAGTTAGGAGTCAGTGATGCCGCATCCCAGTGGCAAAGCACTTGTCCCTCTTTCGGTTTATGGCGGGATTATCTAATGTCTTTGTGGCAGGTTTATTCATGCTCCTATGGTGCTGATTCGAACCCTAGTCTATTTTGTGTTTATAAGATTTATCAAGTGTACTGCCGCATTTATAGACTCACCCCAGTAGGACCTTAGTAACTCGGTATGTGAAATCATACGCATGATTCTTTCAATTATGGTACGATTCATCCTCTCTACTACGCCATTGTGTTGCGGAGTTTTAAGGACGCTTAAACCGACTTGTGTACTCTCCACCATTGTCTGTTTAGATGCACTTCAAATATTTTCCTATTTTACCACTCAAAAAAAAAAATATTTTTTCCTATTTTTCTTTCAACCTTAATATGAAACTGCTTGAAGATCTCAAAAATCTTGTCTTTGGTTTTCAAAGCATATACCCAAACTTTTCAAGAGGCATTATCTATGAAATTTACGAAATAAGAAAATCACCTAACTTTTTTAGTTTCATATGACCACACATATCAAAGTGAACTAACTGTATAATTTTAGTTTTTCTTTTAGGTAAGGTCTTGGACGGCACCCCACAATTAGAGAACTGTCGCTTCCCTGGGTTAGGTCCTCTTGGCCTCCTCTGTTGCCGCCTCTAGCAGCGTCAGGGGGGTTGGGATCTTCGATGGTAATCCTTTCCGAGCTTCAGATTTTGCTTTTCGCCCTTCCACTTCTCTATAGAAATGGGTGTACAGGGTTTTGATCCTTCTTTTTTTTTGGGGATTTTGGTCTCGTGGTCCGGCTCCGATTGCCCATCGGGTCCGATAGCCCTCAACTCCGGCGAGGTGCAGAAGCTTGGGCTACTCAGTGCGGAGGCCTTTGTATAGGTCCATGAACCTCGCCTAGGATCGTTGCAACAGTCCCAACCTCGATGGTGGATGGAGATTCTTGCTCGGTGCAGAGTGGTGGTCCCGGAGTGCTGGCTGGCGGCGTCCTTTCCCGCGGTGGTGCCGACTGGATCGGGTGCGGCTCCTCCGATTTTGGGCTTGTGATGGTCTTTAGAAGGGTTTTTTTTTTTTCCCTTTTCTTTGTGGATGCAATGGTATGCAGACTTGTGGTGGGATGTTGTCCCTGATGTTGGGTAGCCGGTGTGGCGGTTTTAGGACTGGTGTCCTTATGGTTGTTCGCCGGTGTGGCGATGTATGTGTCGGCTTTAGGCCGTGGGTGTCTCCGCCGAGATGTGACAGATTCTTTTTCGCCGAAGTGGCGACTATCTGTTGCTCGCACCAGGCTGTGGTGCCTCATGAGGTATGTTGCAATCTCCCCTTCAATACATCCAAAAAAAATAAAAGTTCTTACGAAAAGAGACTATGTTGTTTACTGGCTAGGCAATGAACACGATGATCTAAATGCGTAACCGTCATGTTTGGGAGAACATTTTCCTCTTGTTTTTCTCCCTCTGCTCTTTATTTTGATCTTTCTTCGACTTTCGACACATTCTTGATGTGTCCTTTCATGCGACGGTTGTAGCATGTGATGTCCTTCCTAAACCTTGACTTGCTTATAGATTTGGAACGACTTCTAATATCTTTCATTAAGGACCTTCCAAGAGACTGGCTGTGAAGAACCTGGGGGTTTCTTTCTTCTTTCTTGTTTTTCCATTCAGTAAACTGCTTGTTACTTGGCTCATGGTGACAACACCATCTGGCGCAGAATTAATTAAAGATACCACTAAGGTCTCCCAAATTCCTAGCGAGGAATCGAGGGAGTGACAAAGCTTGCAACTCATCATCAAGAGCCATCTTCGTATAGGAGAGTCGATTCAATAAACTCTGCACTCTCTGCAACTAAACTTCATTTTCCATATTTCAAGTTTACAAGCTTTCTGATCAAGAAATCCTTGTTTCCAGTAGTTTTTCTCTCGTACAGGTCTTCAAGTTTCTTCCACAGTGTATCTACTGAAATTTCATCGGAGACACGGTGAAACACACTGTCGTCTAGCCATTGCTGTATAAATCCCACGTCTTCTCGATCGGGCTTCTTCCACTTATCATCTTCCATTCCTTTCGGTTTGATCGTCACCTTCGACCGGTGCATACAAGTCCTTACAGTATAGTATATCGTCCGTTACGTAAATAATGGGATTACAGTTTCTCAAGATCAACAGGAGTACCCTTGTCGACATAAGCAATAATCTCTTGGGTTGCCTTCACCAAACAAGGTGGATCTCCAAACAAGATGAGAACAAGGGTATCTCAATACAAGAACTTTGGCGAACCCAGAACTCCTCAAACACTTCTCGTCGGCAAGATCAAACCCACAGCTTTGGACCTGTAATCAGTGTTCTAAAAAGCGGCCCAGGCGGCCTCCTAGGCGCTAGGCAGTCCTCCACCGCCTAGCCTAGGCCCTCCAGAAAAGCAGCCAAGCTCCCAGACGGAGCTAGGCGGGGCAAGACGGCCGCCTAGACGGACCAGGCAGGATCAGGCTAGCCAGACAGGATACGCGGGCTAAGACTGGCCAGGCGGACCATGTTGCTTTTGTTCTTATTAATCAGTCAGTCTTGAATTATGGTTATATACTTGTTCTTTAAAATAATGGTTTGATATAATCTTGAACTTATATTAATTTTTAAACATATATAGAGAGAGAGAGAGAAAGAAACAAGATGCTACCTTCGAAAGCAGCGTTCTTTGCTACTTTGACAGGTCGCCGGTAGCTATAAAAGCTATGAATGATGACAAAGGTTATCCGAACTTACAATCAGGAGGTGCTAGAAGCCATCGGAGGTGGTCGTCGGCTGCGGATGTCATCGGAGGTCGCCGGATAAGATGAGGTGATGAATGGATGGCTCACAATAAAAGTAGTCATTGGAGTCCCTTATCGGTGGACGCTAACAGGTGGTGTTAGCGGAGATCATTGATGGAGGTGATAGGAGGTTGTTGATGTGGATTATGGCAGGAGATCATATGTGGTGCGACCATGGTGAGTTGTCAAAGCAGCAAAAATGCTGCTTTGAGAGGTAGCGTCCCGGCCCTCATATATATATATATATATATATATATATATATATATATATATATATATATATGGGGACGAGGGGCCTGGACCTCAGGTGCAGCGTTATCGTGCGTCCGCACGCGCCAGGTGTCACAAATCCGAGCGAGAACAGAAGCGGCGCGGCCCCAAAATCCCGCTAAATCTCTCTGGTCGTCCGATCGTAATTGATCGAACGGTCAGTCCGAAATCCTGCTCCGGAATTCCCTGCCAAACCGTGGCCGTCTGATCCCGATTGATCGCATGCATCCAGCCGCCGCTACAGTAACAGCGAAAAAGATTTCGGGCCGTTCGATTCCCATCGATCCAACGGATGGGAATCGAACGGAACTGAGTGGGGTGTGCTGCACGGGATCAGGCGGCTGGATGCAGGCGATCAAACGGGATCAGACGGCCACGGTTTGGCAGGCGGTTTGGCGGGGAATTCCGGAGCGGGATTTCGGACTGGCCGTTCGATCAATTATGATCGGACGGCCAGAGAGATTTAGCGGGATTTTGGGATCGTGCCGCTTCCGTTCTCGCCCGGATTCGTGACACCTTGCGCGCGTGGACGCACGGGTGCAACGATAAAGCTGCACCTGAGGTCCAGGCTATATATATATATATATATATATATATATATATATATATATATATATATATATATATATATATATATATATATATATATATATATATATATATATAGGGAAGTGCTAGAATGCGGCATGCGGTGCGTGCGGCATCGCACCGTAGCCGTCTGATGCACTGCTGCGTGCATCGCATGCACGCAGCGCGTGCATCAGACGGCTGCGGTGCGATGCCGCACGCACCGCATGCCGCATTTTAGCATACCCCTATATATATATATATATATATATATATATATATATATATATATATATATATATATATATATATATATATATATATATATATATAATATCAAAATAATAATTAAAATAATTTATAAAAAGATAAAACGCCTAGATACCGCCTAGGCACTAGGCGGTCCCCCCACCGCCCAACCTTGCCTGTAATCCCATCAGGGGATCAGTGGTTCGAAGGGCCTCAAGATTTGCATGGACACTCTGATTATATTCAAAAGGATAGAGAGATCAGAAAGAATACTTCATTCTTTCAGACTATCTTTTAACATGATCGTAAACAAAAGATGTATTTATTATACAACAGGTGCACATTCTTTTTCGGAGTAATCTGAGTAAAAATATTGTGCGTCATAACTTAACTCAGCAACAGAAAAACACTCTTTCTGTCTTTGGCTGGAGTCTCATGTTGTGTTCCCGGCCACTCGCTGGGCAATCCATCCGAGGCCGTCGTACAGCCCGTCGCCGGTGAGGGCACAGCAGGCCTGGATGTGCCAGTCGTGGTCCTTAATGGCGTGCAGGGAGAGGGCATCGGTGATCTCAGCCGGAGGCATCGCTTCCTTGAGGTCCTGCTTGTTGGCAAAGACGAGCACCACGGAGCGCTCGAGGTCGCCGTGCTGAAGCAGCCTGAAGAGCTCGTCTTTCATGATCGAGACCCGGGCTCGGTCCGTGCTGTCGATGACGACGATGATGGCGTGAGCTCCTCGGAAGTATGTCGCCCACGAAGTCCTCAGACGATCTTGACCCCCCAAGTCCCAAACCTGTTTTTTTTTTGTTAAATGTACTACAAGTATTAGACATTGATTCGAAGGACAGGGTTATGATCAGAGTGGATAAAAATGCTGAATAAGATAATAATACTATGAAGAGTTATGCTATTTTGTTCCAAGGGTTTCCTCCCTCCAATCATAATCGTTACTTTAGCCTGCCGGTCAGGGCTGAGTGTGATTCATTGATCGGGGTCGAGGCTGAGAGCCATTCATCAATCAGGGTGGGTGCAAGGAAGGTTGTCATCATCAGTTGTTCCCGGTTTGGGAGGAAACCCTTTGTACCATACACCAGTTTTCTACACTGAAACATCCAGATGGTTAAAAGAGCATCTTATTCAGAGTAATCCCTCCCTCCCCGCTTCCCTACCATATCTGCTTACGTACAACTACAAGAATCAATCTGGAAGCGAACCATGATTGATATATTTTGAAGTTCATAGACGTTTGTCTCGAGGACCTACAAGACAGCCTTGCAGAGTTGCCTCTTGACTTGCACTGACGAGCGCTGCTCGATACACAGATACACCATAGACTTCTATTTCGGCCATAACAGAAGTCAGACGCTATAACAGAAGCCTCACCGGCTTGGCATATCAAAGAAGAAAGTTTTCATAAAAGATCCACAAGAACACAACTCCAAGTTCTCTCAGAGGATGGATGGGGATCAAATCCTAACATTGTAGCCGCAGCTGCCCTACGGTGGTACCTACAAACCTCCACCACATGCGGGAACCCCATGGCTATTGCTCGACAACCAAACTTTTTGGTCAACGTCGACTCCGCTACATCCATTTCGGAAACCGTTAACTCTTTCCCTCTAATTATATAGGAAGTTCAGTGTGTCCTACTCTGCATGGGAGAGTGAACACAACCCTACATTACTACTAATTAATTTAGATAGACCGATCAGCCTTTCGGGTGCTAAAATAGGTGTCCGCAAGTGATGTCCCGTATCTACTGTCATCAATCCAGAATAACAATAAGAGAAGCATGTAGGTGTCCTACTATGCATTTTGGCTGCTTTTCTGCACCGCCTAGGTGGCCTAAGCGGCTACTTTTCCGCACCGCCTAAGGGCTAGGCTAGGCGGTGGGGGGCCATCTAGCGCCTAAGCGGTCGCCTAGGCAACTTTTTAAAACACTGAAAATATTAAAAATAAGAGTCGCATTACACTAGAAAACTATAATTTGTTGGGCCCTTAAAACGATCACATGCATAACCATTAGTTTCATGCCTCACGGCAAGTATGGTGAGCATCACGTAACGAGAGTCATCTAGTGTATCTTTGAATGGGTATCCTATCAATGACAGACACGCTAAATCCAAATAATTACAGATGATCATGTAAGAGGTCCACCATGTAGTATCTTCTAAGCTACAAATCATATTGTGCTAATCTATATCCTCACTTAGTGAAAAGTAGTGCTAGTGTCAACTCTTGAAATTATTGCTTGAGCTCCTCCATACCCTTGTAAACCTCAAAACCTCTAATCTATACTAAAAACAAAGGACACGACTCGGAATTGTGGCATATAGCCCCCTTAAAAAAAGAAAATTAAAATTAACAGGGGAAGGAGGAGAGTGGCGGTTTAGTGTAGCGTGTGTGGCTCATGTGGCATCACGGCCATCCGTGCATAGAACGAGTTAGCCCTTGTTTGATAACGTTGGTTCGAAAATCCGCACGAATGGTCGTTTCGCTGAAACATGCACCGTTGCAGTATATTTCCAGAAAAGTGCATCTAAGCCTCGGGCTGATATGGGTTTCTCTACGATTTTGATGAAAAGCAGGTCCGGACGAAACCGTTTCAGTGTTATCAAACGTACAAAATCTGATAAAATGTTGAAACATGGGCCTGCGGATCCTGCTTTAGCATTATCAAACAAGGGCCTCCTCCGTGAGAGGAGTAATGCCAACTATCAGAGAGTGTTTTTTATTATATTCAACATCTCCTACTCCTACTCAATCGATGGGAACTCAAATTTGGACTCCATCGCGAGACTAAAACCTAGAACCTCCTTCGTGAGAGGAGTGGTGCCAACTGTCAAAGACAGCCCTATCATGTTCAAGGTTTTTTTATTTTCTATTCTTTCCATCTCTGGTTGGCAGTGTCAATGCATCGTTCAGTAAGCATTCAACATGTTTGAAATCATGAAAACTCTACTTTTTGTTTGGTTTATTACACTTTAAAATGGTGATACAAATTTTTTTATGTTTTGTTTGGGTTCTTTCGACTATAACTGCCATGGAGATGGCAGAAGTGGATGGTTCATGTGTGTGAGAGAAATAACATTTTTTGCATCTACATCAGTTATCGTTGTGTTTAAATTATTGCTTCAATGCATGAACTATATCTAATATTAAATAACTAGTTAAAGTGCACGTGTATTTGCACGTAACCTTATAAATGAAGAAACACATTATGCAGTTGTCCAAACAACACACCATCAATTAAAATCAAACAAGAAAACTGGAAATTGTGTTAAGTGTTAACTAACATTGATTGGAGTAAAAAAGCTTCTCATTTAAGATCTTCATTGAAGTTGAATAGGTATTTAAGGGTGAAACTAAACCATTGACAAGACAAATCTTCTACTAAGCATTAAATCAAAAAGGCATGACACAGAAACTAAAATAGTGCCATGAGGTGATGCAGGATCCAGGAAGACACTTCATCACAAGATGGGTCATGTAATATAGAACTGCGGCATTCGGTTGTCATCCTCACAAGCCAACAATGAATGCTTCGTATATGTTGTAAATTTATGCAGAAACATACATGCATTCACATATGCAGATGATTAATTGAACAAAAATAAGCCATTTTGCCTCAATTATCTACCTATCTTATAATTTTACTTTTAAAAAGGTGATGATTAACCGTCCCTTCTCTCTTCATCCACATACTTTCCAAGTTCATGGGGAACTCAAAGGCCTGCTCACTGATTGCATGGAAGCACGACTATGGGGGTCCTACCAAAAGCATGGATTCCCGCTCTAGGTTAAAATTTTGAATTTGAAAAGGTGCAGATTTTTCAGGACAGCTGACGGATAATGTTCAAAATTTCGAATTGGGTTGAAACTTGGAGGGTAGGTCTGATGCGGACATCTACCTCGAGTCGAACCCGTGGCACGTCTACCAACGCAGGAGGAGCCAGCTTAGCTTGTGGATGTGATCATTTGTTTCGTCTCGATTCTATGTTGTTTTTGTGTCTTTATCTTTTGCACTTGTATTTAATCCTACCTCGCCTGTTGGCCGTGTGGACCAGTCGTTGTAATCCTATATAAAGGCCCATGTCTTCTTATGTGAGTTACTGAATAATGAAATAAAAATTTTGTTTCTCCACTATTGTGTTGAGTGACAACAGGGTAAGGTGTGTGAAACCCGATCCCAAATCCTAGGTGTGTGAAACCCTAGGTTTGTGCTAGGCGTTTGAAACCCTAGCCCAA
This sequence comes from Chamaelirium japonicum, assembly GCA_947650365.1. NCBI lineage: Eukaryota > Viridiplantae > Streptophyta > Magnoliopsida > Liliales > Melanthiaceae > Chamaelirium > Chamaelirium japonicum. The sequence continues at coordinate 96,003,790 of OX393550.1, read as the reverse complement.
CCCCTATCCTCCTCCTCACCCTACCCGGCCTGCACCTACGCCCCCTTCCTCCCTCTCCTCCGACCTTGCCGACCACCTCAGCCACCCCACATCCCTTCCCTCCCTTCCTCCTCCCCGGCCGATCACCCGAGACCCGCTTCCCCCTCTCCCCCAGCCCCAAAACCCCCGCCCCCTCCCCGCGACCCAGCCCGGCTCCGCCTCCCCCGAGCCCAGCCCGACTCGCCTCCCCCCCCCCCCCCCTCTCTCCGCGCCCCCAGTCCTGAGCCCTGCCTCCCCCTTTCCCTGCGCCCGAAACCCGACACCGCCCCCTCTTCCCGCGCCGACCCCGACCCCGACTCCGCCTCCTCTCCCCGTGCCCCGACCCCGATTCCGTTTCCTCCCCACGCGGCCCCACCACTTGCACCCTCCTCCCCCTCCCCCTCCCACAGGCCCTAGCCACCCCAACCTTGTTCTCTCCTCCCCCACCGAACCTTCAGCTGCTACTTGAGCCCAACCCAATCCCCCCCCTCCCCCTTTTCTCCCCTCCCGTCCGCTCCCAACCTGATCCTAACCCTCCTCCCCGGCCCCACCTGTGCTCGAGCTCGTGTCTCCTGACACACTCCAGCATGCATGTATGGCCACGCGCTGATGGCTGACCCGTACGCTGATCATGGGTTCAATTGAGGATGCTGACGTCTCCCCGGCTATTTGATCATCATTTTCGGAGTTCCTGCTCGATTCGGGTTCCTGAGGCCAAGCATGCTCCTCAGTAGGTACGTCTCCTCCCAGTAGGATATTCCCGGTAATTCTATTAATCGGATCTCCAGTATCTTATCTGTGCCGACGGCTGTCCCCCATCGTGAGGTTGTGCGTCCCCACCTGCCCGTTAAGTTCATTAGCATTTGATATTGCGGGGCGGACTATTGCCATTTAACTTAACCATGATTCATTGTAAGTCTTAGAACTGAGATCGAACTGCCTGATGCGAGTAGTTTCTTTTAAAACCCATTATTCCCTGCTGATGGTTTGAACAAAACTTCCGACCTGAAACTTTTAATTCATAGCAAAACACTGCTAGTACAATTAAACTACTGATTTCCTATCCACCTGCATCGTTTCGCATCATTTTGGTATCAGAGCATGGTTGCAGGTAGGAACTGTCAATTGTGTTGCATCTAGGAAAATTTTCTTTTAGTTATTGCATCTGATTGCCATATTTTTAAAAAAAAAATCATCATCAGCACGCATCATGTTGTGAGTTTGTCTTTGCATGCCAACACGTAGAGGTAGGTCCTATCTGTTAGGAGAGTCGAGTGAGTCGGACAATATGGGTCCCAAGGTCTTAACTAGGGCACTTGCCGAGTTAGCCCAAGGAATAGCAACTATGAACCAGAACCTCACCGCTTGTCAGCGTGACATCAATACCCGCTTTGACCGTCTGGACCAAGCTCCACCTCAAGCTCCACCACCCCTTGACCCTCAAGATTTTCGGCCACCTTGGCAGAACAATCAAAACCCGAATGAACAGTATGTCTGGAGCATCAGGTTAGAGGTACCCTCTTTCGATGGCAGGCACGATTCCCAATTCTTTTTGGACTGGCTCCAGTCCATGGACCGATACTTTGCCTGGTACCCTTTAACCGAACCGCAAAAAGTGCAATTCGCTGCCATGAAGCTTAGTGGACCCGCCAGCCAATACTGGACTAATATAGAAGCCTTGAGAGCCGCCAAAACTCAAGACCCCATTAATACTTGGGTCACCATGAAGAATGAGCTAAAGGGCAAGTATGTGCCCCCATCGTATCGGGCCCACCTATTGGACCAATGGCACCAATTCACCCAAGGCAACAAATCAGCCAGGGACTACGTCACCAAATTCGACGAGTTCCTAACTTGCTGTAATGTCCTCGGAACGGAAACCCCTGCCCAGGTCCTGACACTTTTTCGATCAGGGTTGAGAGAAGACCTGAGGAGTGAGCTCCTTGCCCGAGATGTTACAGAGTTGGAAAGAGCCTATGCCTTAGTTCAGAACCTCGATAGCATTAGGTCCAACCATTTTCATCGGGATCAAGATTCCCGAAGCAACGTCCCTCGATCCTTCTCGGACAACTACCTAAGTCGGCCCTACCCCAACGAATCCCAACCAAGAGCCGACTCCACCAGTCGAAGCAATGAGAGAGACAACCATGACAAGAGCCCTGAGAAAGGCTTCTCCAAAGTAAGTCCCCTCATCATGTGTTGTAAATGCCAAGGCTACGGACATGTGGCCGCAAACTGTGCAAGCCATGTCAAAGTCAACATTATTAATGGCAATCTCATTGAAGTGATAGAGGCCAGAGAGGCAGAATTCGTCTATCAAGCTGAAGAAGAAGATGGAGACTTTGATGATGATGACGAAGCCATCTTGAGTTCCCTTATATCGATGTCATCTCCCTCCATGTCAGTTGTTATGTGTGCCCTGTCTTTGACCCAAGGATCAAGATAACTGGAGGCGTACTGCCATTTCCCACACGTTTACAAAGATTGGGGATAAGAACTGTAATGTCATCGTTGATAGCGATAGTTGCATCAATACCGTGTCATCAACTGTGATCTCTAAGACTGGCCTCAAGGCCGTCCCCCACCCTCGACCCTATCAGGTCCCCTGGATCAATGCGACCACCCTGGAGGTCAAGCAACGGCGCCTTCTCCCCATAAACTTCAATGTTTACCCAGACAAAACATGGTGTGATATTCTGACCATGGATGCGGGTCAAGTCATTCGGAGACGATCTTGTCTGTTTGATAATAATGTTCTTATTTATGGTCATTCGAACATGTGCCTATTTGAGCATGAGGACAAGAAGGTTAAACTGGGTCCCTCCCAACCTAAGAGTAGTCAGACCGAACAGCAATCAACCCTAGCTAAGAAGATTTTCAAGGAGCATGATTCGGTCCTAATCTTCGTAGACCGATTCTCTAAGGTGATCCATTTCCTCCCTTGTTCCAAGACGTCCGATGGCGTCATGAAGTTACACGGATTACCTGAAATCATGCCCAACAAGGATGTCAAAATCACCAGTTTCTTTTGGAAAATCCCATGGCACAAGATGGGCACCGGACTCCAGTTCTCCACTACCTTCCATTCCCAGACCAATGACCAGACTAAAGTTGTCAATAGGAGTCCGAAAAACCTTGTACGTACCTTGATAGGTGAACACGTTAAGAGTTGGGATCTTATCTTATCCATTGCTAAGTCCGCACATAATATATCTGCTAACAGGACTGCTTGTATGAGTCATCATGAAGTCGTGCACGGGTTTAAACCTAGGCAACCAGGCGATCTTATTCCCATGTCTGAGCATCATAGAATTTCTGAGTCGGCATCTGCTTTTACATCTCATTTGCATGATTTACATAAGGAAATCAGTAAAAAAATTGAACAAAGCAATGCAAGCTATAAATTAAGGGCCGATGCCCGGAAGCGAGTTCAGACTTTCAATGTGGGAGATTATGTGATGGTCCGGATTCATCCGGAACGGCTTCCTTCGGGAGCCGTTAAGAAACTACATGCGCGCAGTGCAGGTCCTTTTCGGGTTCTAAAGAAATTAAATGATAATGCTTATGTTATTGAATTACCCGAGGTTTTTGGCATCAGTCCCACCTTCAATATTGAAGACCTGGTGGCTTACAAGGGCCCAGATTTTAACCCTAGAAATCCACTACTAGATAAGCCTACCCTGAACTTAGCCCCTTAGTGCCCCACCTACTCCCACTCCTAGAAATATCCCCACCATATACAGCAAAAGGCATTGATAATATTCTGGATGACGAGATTGTCTCTAGTAGAGACGGTGGAATCCGGCGGTACTTGGTTTGCTCGAAAGGAAGGCCCCATTCTGAGGACGCTTGGATTGAGCATCAGGGACCCCAACAGATGGACCCAGACCTGCTGGAGCTGTACGAGAGCCGTACCGAGCCTTACTCGACATGGTCGAGTTCTCTCACCCCGGGAGAATGATGCGGACATCTACCTCGAGTCGAACCCGTGGCACGTGTACCAACGCAGGAGGAGCCAGCTTAGCTTGTGGATGTGATCATTTGTTTCGTCTCGATTCTATGTTCTTTTTGTGTCTTTATTTTTTGCACTTGTATTTAGTCCCACCTCGCCTGTTGGCCGTGTGGACCAGTCGTTGTAAGCCTATATAAAGGCCCCTGTCTTCTTATGTGAGGTACTGAATAATGAAATAAAAATTTTGTTTCTCCACTATTGTGTTGAGTGACAACAGGGTGAGGTGTGTGAAACCCGATCCCAAATCCTAGGCGTGTGAAACCCTAGGTTTGTGCAAGGCGTGTGAAACCCTAGCCCAACCCCTATCCTCCTTCTCACCCTACCCGACCTGCACCTACGCCCCCTTCCTCCCTCTCCTCCGGCATTGCCGACCACCTCAGCCACCCCGCATCCCTTCCCTCCCTTCCTCCTCCCCGGCCGATCACCCGAGACCCGCTTCCCCCTCTCCCCCAGCCCCAAAATCCCCGCCCCCTCCCCGCGACCCAGCCCGGCTCCGCCTCCCCCGAGCCCAGCCCGACTCGCCTCCCCTCCCCCTCTCTCCGCGCCCCCAGTCCTGAGCCCTGCCTCCCCCTTTCCCTGCGCCCGAAACCCGACACCGCCCCCTCTTCCCGCGCCGACCCCGACCCCGACTCCGCCTCCTCTCCCCGTGCCCTGACCCCGATTCCGTTTCCTCCCCACGCGGCCCCACCACTTGCATCCCCCTCCCCCTCCCACAGGCCCTAGCCACCCCAACCTTGTTCTCTCCTCCCCATCGAACCTTCAGCTGCTACTTGAGCCCAACCCAATCCCCCCCTCCCCCTTTTCTCCCCTCCTGTCCGCTCCCAACCTGATCCTAACCCTCCTCCCCGTCCCCACTTGTGCTCGAGCTCGTGTCTCCTGACACACTCCAGCATGCCTGTATGGCCACGCGCTGATGGCTGACTCGGACGCTGATAACGGGTTCGATTGAGGATGCTGACGTCTCCCCGGCTATTTGATCATCATTTTCGGAGTTCCTGCTCGATTCGGGTTCCTGAGGCCAAGCATGCTCCTCAGTAGGTACGTCTCCTCCCAGTAGGATATTCCCGGTAATTCTATTAATCGGATCTCCAGTATCTTATCTGTGCCGACGGCTGTCCCCCATCGTGAGGTTGTGCGTCCCCACCTGCCTGTTAAGTTCATTAGCATTTGATATTGCGGGGCGAACTATTGCCGTTTAACTTAACCATTATTCATTGTAAGTCTTAGAACTGAGATCGAACTGCCTGATGCGAGTAGTTTCTTTTAAAATCCATTATTCCCTGCTGATGGCTTGAACAAAACTTCCGACCTGAAACTTTTAATTCATAGCAAAACACTGCTAGTACAATTAAACTACTGATTTCCTATCCACCTGCATCGTTTCGCATCAAGGTCGGTCTTGATGTGTGGAAGCTATAATAAAATTTTTGAGTTAATCCAACTGTTGGATTAGGCGATATTAAAGGATTACCAGATTTGGGTTTGGGCTCATTGCAAAGGTTTTGGCAATAGAAAGTGGTGGAACTTGTGTGGGAATGGTATAGGCTTGTTACTGCTAGATTTTAATGATGAATTGATGTGGTTTTGATAGGATTTCTAATATTTATTTTCATATTATTTTAGGATAACAATTTTTTTCAGTAAGGGTTTTGATAGATCTGAAATGATTTTGGTGATGAATAATATATATATACTAGTGCATACCCGTGCTTGTCGACACTGCAACAGATCGCCTTCGGTGGCAACACACCTGAACGTCTTTGGCAACAAAACACTTTCGACGAAAATATCGGCACTCATAGGGACACCCAATTCCTCGCCCGTGCCAATTGGCACGAAGCGGGCGCCGTTGGCCCGACCAACTCCCCCTCTGCCTATAATTGATCAATGATAGCTGTCTCAATTCGAACGGATTTCTCGAGATTGACCCGATGGTTTGGAACGGCCGAAATTTCAACAGGCGGGTTTATAGCCGTTAATCGAACAACGATCACGGAATAAACAATCAGATTTAGTGCAGTTTAAATGGACCAAGATTTTTGGAATTTAGTGCAGTTTAAATGGTTAGGGAGGGAGTTGGTTGACAGGGAAATAGAGATCGCGTGTTGATTTTTAAACGAATGGACGGAGAAATAAAGATTGTGGGTTGATTTTTGAACGAATGGCTAGATCTATTCGGTTCATTTTTGTCCAGTCAGCTTCCGTTCTGTCTAGTCAGCACAAAACCGATGTGACATGTTATATATATATATATATATATATATATATATATATATATATATATATATATATAGAGAGAGAGAGAGAGAGAGAGAGAAATGTTATAATGCGGCAAGCGATACCTGCGGCACTGTGCCGCAGCCGTCTGATGCACGCGTTGCGTGCATGTGACACAGCGCATGCATCAGACGGCTACGGTGCAGTGCCGCACGTACCGCATGCCGCAGCATAGCATGCCCCTATATATATATATATATATATATATATATATATATATATAACATGATAGAGAGGGGAGGGGAATAAAGAAACCTAAGTGGTAGCACCTAGGATTTCGTTGGAGTCGGCACCAACGAGGGGGAGATGAATCATTTTCGAAGGAAATAAAGAAATTTGAGTTGCCGGCATGGTTTTAAAAAGCACGCCTCGATGCGAGCATGGAATCAAATGTCGACAAATTTTCAACGAAAACACCGAAATATGTCTTTTTTTCAAGAGTCCGACATAGAATTGACCGAATTTTTGATAGTACCAAATTTCCTTCTGACATAACGAAATATCAGCCGAAATGACCGACATTTGATCGAAATCCGACATTATGTCTTTTTTCCAGACAATTTCACTGAAAATTTTATTTTTTTTAACAAAACAAAGCTCATCTTTATCAATAAGAAATTACACTTTTCCTCAATTTTGATTATTTTTTCATAATAGACTATTTTACTGGCATCTTATCCTAAAGTATTGCTGAAATATTCCATCTTTTTCATATCAAACGAACAAAATCGAAATATGTCCGAAAAACAATAAATTTTCATCGAAAAACACCAAAATTTGACAGAAAAACAAAATATTTCCACCGAAATGTCTTTCCACTTTACAATTTTCCATCAAAAAACAAAAAAAAATTATTTTTTGGCTGAGCAACATGGATACCGAAAACGATATTTAAAACATTGGATGCGAGATGCACACAAAATGCCTCAAGACTGAAGTCTCACATGCTGCATCCGAGGCTTACGCTCAGTTTAGTGAGGTGTACACCTCGCAAGTGAGGCGTGAGGCGGTCCCGAGGCGTAAGCCTCACGAAATACACTTGTTGTTGGACACTTAGGCCTTTGGACTGAGCGGCTAATGCTACTTACATATATATAAGGTGTTTTTTTAGGCCTTAAGCCAATCTAAGCCTAATAATGACCGTTGTTGAACAAAAAAAAAAAAGAACACGCGATTGTATAGAGACAAAGGCGGGGACATGACTGCATAGCCATAGAAAAGGAAGAAGACGGAAGCAAGAGAAGGAAAAAAAAAACAGTAGCTTGAGAAGAACACAGGAAGAGGAAGAACCAGAGGTAAAGAAGATCCAGAGAACATAGCTCAAGCCTTGTTACATATGTTTTTAAGTAATTTTGGAGAAAAAATTGAGGCTTACACCTCGGTACGCCTTGAAGCTTATGGCTCGCCTCATGAACCAAAAACACCTCAGGCACGCCTTGTGCTTTTTAAAAGCTTGGTTGTCAGATCAAATTTGTATAGGCCTCTGTGGCAGTGGGTCAAGGGAATGGAGGAGACTATTGCCATGAAGATAGTGAGCATAGGAAGATCGATCACAATGAAAGGACATCGTGGCAGGAGCACTGATACCAAACTGATATATCACAAATATGGGGGTCCTATCAAATGCATAGGTTTTCGCTCTAGGTTAAAATTTTGGGTTTGGAAAATGCTGATTTTCAGGACTGCGGAGCAGTGTTTTCAAAACCGGACCGGAAGGCGAACCGAAAAGGCATCCAGTTCGGTCCAAATCGGTTCAAATTGATGGTTCAACCATTTGAACTGCATGAAAATAAGCTTTTTAAAATAGATATTTACTAAATTCTTCAATGGCAAGGTTTTTTTTTCTGCGTTAACATACAAACCTGTTTATTCAAAGACCGAACCGAAACATGTTCCGGTTCCAGTCCAAACCAGTTGAACCGCTCAGTCCGGTCCGGTTTTCAAAACACTACTACAGAAGGGGTGTTTTGGTATTTTCACTATGTTCAGTTTTTCGGATCATGTTAAAACTTGGAGGGTAGGTAGGTCCAAATGTGAGAACGCTATGATATAAATTTGGAGGTGATCCGTTTGTTGGATTAGGAGATATCAAAAGATTACCAGATCTGATCTGTGTATTCCATATTTGAGTTTGGGTTCGTTATGGAGATTTTAGCAATGGAAATAGGTGGATCGTGGTAATGGTGGGGGAATGGTATAGGCTTGTCATGGCTAGATTTTAACGATGAATTGATGTGGTTTTGATTGGTTTTATCATGTTTATTTTCATGCTATTTTAGGATGAAAGGATTTGGTGATGATTAAGAGAAAGAGATAGAGAGAGAGAGGAGTGAATGAAGAAACCTAGAAGTCAGCACCTAGGGTTTCATTGAAATTGGCACCAACCAGGGAGAAATTAATCCTTTCAACAGAAAACAAAATAAAATTTTTCATTACTCAATTCATTGCAAATAACAGAAGGCATAGGGGTCTATAAATAACCCTCCACACGACTACCAAAGTTTCCCATAGGTAATTTGGGATTAAAACCAACTAAAAGACAACATGTAAGCTGAAAATTATCACTAATGAATAGTCCAAAAATAAAACAATAAAAATAACTGGGTCTTCATAGGAGCATCTGATATGCTCCGTCCCACTTCCTATCATGCTAAGCTATCTTCTAAGAATCAGGGAATCAGCTCTCCCAAAGTTGCCTTTGCTAGGAACTCGCCACAATTAGTTGATGGTTGGCACTAGGCATTATGTTGGGATAACAACAGTGGAAATATTTATAGTTCAATGTAATACACTTAGATCCATAAAGCAACCTCGTGTAGACGGGAAAAGGCTTAAAGGTTAAGTACCTAAGTCAAACTTCCTTTTATAATTGTTGTACCGAACTCTTTAGAATACTTGGACACTTGACACCCTTGTTTCACATCCAAATAACACACATAGGAAGGCAGCTATGCTATACAAAAACCGTGAATCTAATTAGATGATGTACATTCCTACACTTTCAATATGAGAAACCTGCCCACCAGTTATGTAATTCAAATTGCAACCCATGAGTCAGAACTACAATTGTAGTTGACTCTCACATGGATCTAAGAATGCCGCTACAAGTTGTTAACACCATATTCTTTCCAAAATCTACCAAACTGTGCAACCTCTTATAATCACTTCAAACAACTTACCATTATGATCACAGGATTCACAACTTGAACTGCTAATTGAATAATTTGGCCTGCATCCATGGAATCTTTGGCGAACGAAGAAGCCAAGGAGGTCTAGAGACTTTAGATATCTATTTCCTGAAAAAAGAAGGGCATACAAGACTTCACTAGATTCCTCTAAGGCTAGACCACCAAAAATCCAATATTGAGAGAAAAGATATGGAGATATCTATAATTACTTTACTGTCTCAAATATGAGGTAAGGAACCTATGCACTAAGATCTTCCTTAAGATTAGAGACTTCTTGAGGGGTACATACGAAAGTTGATAAAAAAATTTAAAGAAGAGAGAGAGAGAGGATACTCGAACCCTAGTAAAAACCTCCTTATATTCTTGTCAACGAACCAAATATTAAATCCTAAGAATGTAAATTTATTGCATGTACCACCTCCCTATAGTCAGCAAACACGAAATTTGAACTCCTCAGCAAGTCATCAACATACATCACTCATGCCTTTTTTTAAGACCTGACAACATTATATGATGCATTGACGCATATGTAAGTGCAACACTAGTTGTTAGTGTAATGATATTCATGACTGTAGCCACTCCCTGCAACTGATGATATTCACAAATTGCTTTAGAAATCTTACCATTACTATAACAGTTTCCACCCATATGATTAGAACTTGCACTAAGACCAAAATTTAAGAGCATGTTGTTGAAGGAAATGGCAAATTCCGAGGAGGAAAAAAGAACAACACAAACTCACTAGAATGCTTCGAAGGAATGAGTGGGAGTTGGAATCACAAATGATCAAAACAGTCATAAGAACAAGCTCAACAGAAGATGTGTAAATTGAGAAGGGTTCAACAATATAGGCTACACTTGTTTCTAAACTCCAAGCATCCAACTTCAGCAAAGTTAAAACTGTTATATGTCTTGCTCCATTTATACAAGGACGAGATCATGGACAACCAAGTCTTTTAAGGTAATGTCTGACTTCAAAAAGAAAGAAAAAATTAGATAATGATTTCCACATTGAAAAGCAAAAAGGAAGGGAAAATGATGTTTTAAATACAATTAGAGGCAAAAAGTGGTTCCGTGAGTGCATGCATAAGTTCGACCCCAGTGGACACAAGTCACCTTAATTTGTGTACAATAGGATTAGTTATATGATATTTCTCTTTCTTATCATCGTAGTTTTAAAACAGTGGTACCAGGTAACCGTCAATTACTGTCGCTTGAAGAAATATTTATAACTGTCAAATTGGCTTTACCACATGAGTGTGAATGTCAAAAAAATAAAAGAGAAGTCAAAAGGTTGTGTTTTGATCTGTTACTCGGATATTGGCATGAGAATCAAGTATGAGGAAGATAAAATACAGATTTCCTTTAAAATATAGAAAACATTGAAGTAAAATGAATGATCCCTCAAGATTTCCTTACCTAAGTTAGGAAGGATCGAGGACAATGATTCTTTAGGATTTTCTTATATAAGACAAGAAGGATCAAGTACAAATCACTCACAAAATAAAGGATCCGAGTACCATAGGCTTCAATTGATACTTGATAATAGTGTGAAGCACAGGACATGGTTCCAAGTTTCCGCAAAACTACGAAATATTGGCGAAATATTTCGGTCTCGGACGGGACCGAAACAAAATGCAGGGTCAAAGCTAGGAGGCTTGGTTATTTCGGTTGGGTTTCAGCATTTCAAGTGAATTTCAATGAATTTAGGGAATATGGCCCACTAAAATCGGGCGGTTTTTAAATCTGTGGATCGGTTTTGGTGGCCATTTCGACAAAATTTTGGTATTTCAACCAAAACCAGCCCACATATTTCGATTGAAAACAAAAACTAATGATGATGAGTTTAGTTGGACGAGCAAAGATGATTTATTTTGATTTCTTCGTGATGAAAACAATATAAATGTATGATGATGATTTTCAAGGTTTTTTTTCTTCAATTTACCAGTATTCCACCTTGGTTATCACGGTCCATGTAAGCTTACTATGTGTTTTCTTTAAAAAAATTATTTAAAATATATATGCACAACTATAAAAGACTTAAATTCAAATTTTCCAAAAAATATCAAAAAGCCCATTTTTTAACCATTTCAAAAATTTTACATCATTTCAGTAGAAATTTGAAAAATTCAATTGAAATTTAAGTTTTCGCTTGGACCGAAACCAAACATGAAACAAAAATTTAAAACTTAGGTAAAGGAGTTAGCGGTAGTAAGAAGGAGAAGACCAATACACTATCATAGGCATCGACAAGGGGCTTGCCCCTTGTCTTTGTGTTTAATTGAAAGCCCTATCTCATTAAAATTCTAGTCCAATTGTAATTGTTTTAAAGTCATATTCTACGTTATTTGAAGCTTTAAATTTGACGAGTAGTTCAATTTCAATTGAATTTAGACTCAGAGTACTAGTTTAGTAGTTGATGAAGGCAATTGCTATACATTGATACCAAACTAGACATAGATTTGACCCAAGAACTTGAGCAATTAACACACAATCAGTCAATCAATAATGATAAATGGAAAGAGTAGAAGAGGACTAGAAATCATCATCATTGGCATCCAAGTATTATCCCATTAAAATGGGATCGACTATACAGAAGACTGACAAGAATTTTTCTATCATTGTTAACTTAGAGTCAACCCTCTGAGATTGGTGCTGAAAACATGGTGTGCAGAAAGGGGCAAGCCAAAAAACATAAAAGGCCACTCAGCATGTACGTAAACCTACCTTGTTAGCTACACGGTCAAGAAAAAACTCATGACACATATAACTAACGCATTAAAGAAAAAAACTCATGCTAAATATAATTAAAATATCATGCATGGCCTTGCATTTCTTCAAAAGATCATTAATTTAACAAAATTTTCATATAACTATAAGAGCATATCATAACCAAAACCATCTAGCCTCATCTCATTTACTTAGGGTTGGATTTATGAATCATACTTCATCGATTATTCCCATTAAGGGCTATCTCTCTTCTCAGTACAAGCTTTCCCATGTCATTTATGACACACCAACATTATTTTAGACTTTTCCCTCTATCTTCACCCCTATACAATAATTCGAGCACCCCTCCTCACCGAGGTTGCCCCTGTTTTACAATGTACATACTCATACAATCTTAATTTGTTTCACTTATTTTATCCTCAACCGACGCAACTCCTCCACTTCCTCTAGTATACGCACTCCTTACCTATCCCTCTGAGATTTACCGCACATCTTATCTCTACTTTGTTGTTGTGTTCTTGAGCTGTCTTTATGACCCAACATTCTGAACAATATATTATTGTTGACTTTATTATTATCTTCTAAAATTTACCCTTTGTCTTAAAGGGATGTGTCATTCACATAGCACCCTTGAAGCTCCTCTCCATGTCATCCAACCAACTTTAATTGTAATGAATATAATCCCCCCAACCTCAACATTCTTTTCCCCAAAAATTGGAATATGAGATTAATTCCTAGATAATCTGTTTTACAAGGACCAGAGGTCGTCCTGCAACTTGGGCGGGGTTCAACGCGACCCAACCCAAGTCTTGGCCAGGTTTGGGCTCAATTATGTGAAGATTGGGTTGGGTTCGGGTAGGATAAGTCATCCCGAACTGAATTCAGATTGGGCTTGGGCAAAGGGTTACACAACTCGACCCAATCCGAACACAAGTTGAGTCTACATATAATATATGAGCTTCCAATGAACTATTAATTACCTCATGGTCACAAATATATGATTGCACCGCTTTTGAATGTTAGTTTTGGACAACTTTTTGTAACTAAGATGACAATCATTCACATGATTTTCATGGGTCAAGTAAGGCCTACTTGCTTGCACGGCAACGTAATAATTCGTTTTCTTTCACAATTTTGGAAGAAACACATTATCCCAATAATAATTTAAAGGAGACTGTGAGGAGAAGGTTCAACAACGTATTTTGTGGAGGGAAGGAACACATAGTAACTACTATAATTGCAAGTTTTAACTTTGTAATTGCTTTTTCTTGTAAGTTTCCCTCACTATCTTCATAAAACTAACCTAGACAAAAATTAATAGTAATAACAATGATGATGATGATGGCGATAATAATAATAATAATAATCTAGAGTAAATTCCACTGGCACCCCCTTGATTATCTGACAAATACACTGACACCCCCTCTAGTTTCTAAAACTAGACTAGCACCCTTTCTTAGTAATGTCAGCTAAACACTCTTAACGGAAAGAGAGATTCGCATTTTATCCTCAAACCTTTACCCTCTTAACACTTTACCTAGTTTACCTCCCCCAATTTCACATATACACTTACCTCCCCTACCTTAGCCCTAATTCATCCAACGGCGACATCAGATTTTGAACGATGGCGAGGGTAGCAACAGCCTGAACGGAGACGAGGACTACGACGGACTGGGAAATCCTTCTTCTTGATGTACTTCGATCCTACTATTATGAAAATCGAACACACTCTTTCATCCATCGATTAATTCACAGTCCTTTCAGTCTTGATTAGGGGTTTGTCACCCTATTGCAAGGGTTTTTCGATAGGATTAATGTTTTCCCCAACTATATGTGTTTTCCCATGTTAGGCTTACCCCGAAATTAGGGGGTATTCCCAAAATTAGGCATCCAAGAACTAAAATTTCACCACTTTTAGGGTTCGCCTAATTTGACAAATACATTATCAAATTCTACTTAGAGTTCAGTGATCCACATTTCTCGATTCCCCTATATTCCACTTCATACTTTTAAATTCTACTTGGGATTTGCACTAAGTAGAATTAAGGTTACCCCAATTAAGTTTTTCCCTAATTTGAATTAGACGTTGTTCCAATTAGGTTGGCAAAAGCAGCATTAGGGTTTTCCCTAGTTAGAGTTATGGTTTGGCCTAATTAATGATTAGGTTTGCCTTACGTAGAATTAGGTTTTTCCCAATTAGGGTTTGCCCTATTTAGAATTAGAGTTGGATCTAATTAGAGATTAGGTTTGCCCAATTAGGGTTTGCCTTAGAGCTAACTCCAAAAACTCATTCTTAGTTCGGATTGCAACACGCAACTTGACTGCATGAAGCCAGAATCGCTAGTAATTGTTGCTCAACTATACATCGGTGAATTCGTTCCCGGGCCTTGTACACCGCCTATCACACTATAGGAGCTGGCCATGCCCGAAGTCTTACCTTACCCGCAAGGAGGGAGATGTCGAAGGCGGGGCTAGTGACTAGAGTGAAGTCGTAACAAGGTAGTCGTACTAGAAGGTGTGGTTGGATCACCTTTTCAGGAAGAGTTAATGCTTATGCTTGTTGGGTTTTTTGGTTTGACACTGCTTCACACCCAAAAGATGCGAGCTAGGTCTGAGCTAAACTTGAATATGGAAGTCTTCTTTTATTTCTCTATAATGAAGAAAGATCAAGCTCAGCTATATAACAAGGGACGTCGGTTTTGTGCTGACTAAACAAAATAGAACAAAAAAGCTGACTAGGACAAGCTGACTAGACAAAAATGAACCGAATAGATCTAACAATTCGTTCAAAAATCAACGTACGATTTTTATTTCCCCGTCAACCAACTCCCTCCCCTTGGTTTCAAATCTCAACTCATTTAAATTGCACTAAACCCCTAAAATCCCGGCCCATTTAAACTGCACTAAACCTGACCGTTCATCCCATGATCGTTATTTACATCAACCACTTGCTGAAATTTCGGCCGCCCCAAAACATCGGGTTGATCTCGAGGAATCCGTTTGAACAGAGACAACTGTGATTGATCGATTATAGGGGGGAGTGGGAGTTGGTTGCACCGAAGGCGCCCGCTTCGTGCCAATCGGCACGGGCGAGGAAATGGGTGTCCCTATGAATGTCGGTGTTGTCGTCGAAAGTGTTTTGTTGCCGAAAGCGTTCATGTTTGTTGTCACCGAAGACAGCCCGTTGTAGTGCCGACAGGCACGGGCATACACTAGTAAGCTTATTATCCTAGATCGAAATAAGTTGATAGGATCCCTCCCCTCCCTTTTTTTTGTCCCCCATGCCCCTTCCCGTGTGGCGACATGGGATCACAAAAAGGAAAAAGAGGGATGGGATTTCTCTCGCTTTTGGCATAGCAGGTATCCCATTGCATCAAGAGGCTCACACGAAAGGGCTATTAGCTTAGTGGTAGAGCCTGCCCTTGATAATTGTGTCGTTGTTCTTGGGCTGTGAGGACTCTCAGCCACATGAATAGTTCAATGTACTCATTAGCACCTAACTTGGAGATGTGGATCATCCTAGGCACATTAGCATGTCGTACTCTTGTTCGAATCAGAGTTTGATAACAAACTTCTCATTGGGAAGATAGATGGGGTGATCCAGGTGAGATCCAATGTAGATCTAACTTTCTATTCACTTATAGGACCCGATCGGTCCGAGAGGACCACCACGGCTTCTTTCTTCTCGAGAATCCATACATCCCTTATCAATATATGGACACTTATCTCTCGAGCACAGTTCAAGGTTAGGCCTCAGGGGGAAAATGGAGCACCTAACAACGTATCTTCACATACCAAGAACTACGAGATCACCCTTTCATTCTGGGGTGACGGAGGGATCGTATCATTCAAGCCTTTTCTTTCATGCTTTTCTCGGAGGTCTGGAGAAAGCAACAATCAATAGGATTTCTCAGAGGTCTCAGAGGTCTGGAAGAACGTGAAATTGTTGTCATCTACTTGGGGTTTGCACTAAGTAGAATTAGGAATTTAGGATTAGCCCAATTAGGTTGTTTTCCTTAATATAAATTAGGATTTGTTCCAATTAGTGTTGGCAAAAGCAGCATAAGGTTTGCCCTAATTAAAGTTAAGGTTTGGTCTAATCAGGGATTAGGTTTGCCCAATCAGAGTTTGCCTTACGTATTATTAGGGTTTTCCCAATAAGGGGGTGACCTAATTAGAATTAGAGTTTCGTCTAATTAGGGATTAGGTTTGCCCAATTATGGTTCACCTCAAGTAGAATTAGGGTTTTTCCTAACAAAAAAATTAGGTTTTTCCCAATTAGGGTTTGCCCTACGTAGAATTAGGATTTGTCTAATTCTAATAAAGAGGAAGTTAGTGGGGGTAAAGTGACCATTTTCCAAAGTAAAATGGCTCATGTTAGTATTCCCCATCCAACCCTCTAACGGTTGACTAATTGATGGGGGAATCTGTTACAGACAAGTGAACCAGAGGGGTGCCAGTGTAATTTAAGAAAATAGAGGATGTGTCGGTGTATTTGCCAGACAATCAAGGGCGTGTCGGTGTAATTTACCCTAATATTCCGCTCTAGGAATCCCCTAAAATATCAATTGTATCTTCTAAATTTGGATCCTCTTGTATACTTCTACCTATGCTTTCGAAAAGTGCATAAAAATCATTTAAAAACAACCAAAACAAGACAATGCAAGGCATCCCCCAAAAAAAAAAAACACCCAAGTGGCCCAACATACCTCAACATGATTTACCTTTCTAAAGCATTATGCAGAGACCAATCATGAAACTGTTTAGCTACAACTTAGAAATCAGCAAGCAAGGAAGACTGCAGCGGAAACAATTGAAACGAACGATCGAGACATTTTCTCACCTCGAACCGTATGTTCTTGTAAACGACTTCTTCGACATTGCTCCCGACGGTCGGATTCGTGCTCACGACCTCCCCGAGGTGCAGCTTATAGAGCGTGGTGGTCTTCCCAGCATTATCCAATCCCACGACAACGATCTTGTACTCCTTTGCGGGGAACATCATGAACCAGAATCTCGATACAAAGGCGCCCATCCTCTACTGTCTCCAAAACGATGAAAACCCGCAAAAAATCACGAATTTGTGGGATTAAGCGATCGAGGGCAGCGAAACGTAGGGCATAACAAAATCAATCAGAAAAGAGCCTCAATGAACGGTTTTTTTGATCTTGTGATCGCAGGAACGAGTCCGATATGACAAGCAATGGAGGATCAATCCTGGTTCGACGGAAGGGAAAGGTGGAGCGAGACGGATCTCACCTGGTGTAAAACCCTAATGGAGGAGGAGAGCTCGATCGGTGCAGAGGACTCCTCCAATGGCGGAGATCGGTGAGTTTCCTCTGGTCCCGCAGGCAACAGGGGGGGGGGGGGGAACCAGAGGAAACCCTAATTTCGATTGAAGGGGGAGAGAGGGGAGGTAGGAGGAAGGAAGTAGAATGGCCTCCTGATCTCGAAGCAATGAGAAAGGAAGCAGGGTGGGGTCAGTTTGATGTCGGGGCCACCTTGGTCTGCTGACGTAGATCAACCGGCTGGAGTTCAAATCTCCTCCGGTCGGTCGGCCTCGGTCGACCGCCACCCGTCTGCCCGGTGTGCATCACAGCCGTATGATTATTGTCCGTCCTGCCACTGTACGGTTATGATTCAAGTCGGGTCCACATAAGGCGCGCGACTCAACCGACTTGAGGAGATTTGAACTCTACTGCCGTCCCCATGCAATGGAGTAATAAGATCTACTATGCTCGCCAGTTGTCTTTCTTATTTTATTTTTTTCATTTAAAAAGCTTTGGGTGGTTATGAGGATAGTGCTAGGAAGTATGATCACTCATGTCTCTTTTTTTTTTATTTAGTGGTTATTAACCTAACTTACCTAAGATCCCTCTAAGGAACCTAATATTAGGCTAGTGAAAGATTTTCGGTTGAGCTCCAACCGCTCTAACCATCCCAACAGTAAGATAAACCCCTATATCTTTTTTTTATCTCGAGACCACCCTCTCCTCTTTCCAAAGAGCCATGGTGGAGCAGCAGAGACTGGAGGCAGAGGCAGAGGCAACCTCGAGCAACGGTGAAGGAGGCGGATGGCGCAAGCGGCGGAGGTGAAGACGGAGGCGGCCGGGAGCAGCGGAGGTAGAGGCAGCGAGCGCGAGCGGCAGCTAGGGTTCAACTTAGGTTGGGATTTCTAGGTCTAGGGTCCATCCCATGGCCTCTAGGTCGAGGGGTCCATCCTATAGCTTCTAGATCTATGTTAGGTCCGACGTCGGGTAGCAGGTGGTTCGGTTAGGTCCAGCGATAGCAGCACCAGGGGGGGTCGGTTAGGTCCGATGGGGGTGGGGTGGGGTTAGGTTAGGTCTGGCAGCAAGGGCAGCGGCGGCGGTTTAGGATGAGTGGCAGCAGACCTAAATTCGAAAGGATGTGAGGAGCATTTTCATCCATAAGGGTCTGAGCTCAAATGGAAAGATTATTGGGACTGCAGCTCTAACTGATCTTCTAAGAAGGGCTTCTTGCTAATTCCCTCCTTTTTTATTAAATGGACTATCTTTAAATTTTAAAAAGGGACTTAGTGATAGGTAGGTCACTGACAAAAGTACCGACTTGCAATAAGTCCTACAAAGTTTTGTTTTGCATTAGGTTCCTCTCAAAATCCTACCAATCTAAAAAGAAAATGCGGATAATAATGTCCATCCAAAGTTTTTCAAATTTATATTTTCTGCCATCAAGTGAACCCGAATGCTTTCTTGCAGAAAAAACAATTGAAATCACTCCGGATCATCGATTTAAAATCACAAAACAATATGAAGTTTATTTTCTATATAATTTTACCAAAAAAAATATTCTAACAATCAAACAAATACTTACTCTTTTTTACCGTATTGTTACTCTTTATGTGTGAGATAGAATTGATCGGTTTGGTCTCACATAATTAAATGCATTTTTGTCACAAAAAAAATAATAATATTACCATCGGATATGCAAAAAAACAATTTAACAAATAGTTACTTTTTTTTACCGAATTGTTACTCTTCTATATGCAAAAGATAGAATCGACATTGATTGTCACAATGAGATACATTTTTTTTTTATCACAAAATAAGTCTATATTGTGATTAGATATTTTATAATAAGCTACAATCAATCTATAATTAATGCTTGTAATCATATTAAATTGTTACTCTTTACATCGGATTGTTACTCTTTGTTATAGATAATCAGAGTAACAATTAGATTGTTACACTTACCATTCAAAAAATATATATCAAATTGGTACACTTTATATGTAGAGATAAAATCACCCTTTAAAAAATCATGTTATTACATGTGCGTGGCAAGGGGATTGCTTACCAAACATCAACTGCAGGGACTAAACGTTAAACCAAAGCTTTACACACCCTTAACGTTAAACGGGAAACTTTGTAAGGACCTAACACTACTTTGCCGATTTTAAAACTATATCTTGTTTTTCTCAATTGGTAAGATGTGTGCAACCCGTGGCTTTAGTTAAGGGTTCAAATAAGTGCTATGACTTATTTCCTCCCGCTATGGAGTGGCGGCCCTCCCTCATGTCTCAGTGGCGAACTTTTCTGTCTGTGGGGTTATTAAAATCATAGCATTTTTTTCGCACCTATGGCCAATACATCACATCACATCACATCAAAATGCGCCATAGGTGTGAAAAAAATGCTATGATTTTAATAACCCCACAGACAGAAAAGTTCGCCACTGAGACGTGAGGGAGGGCCGCCACTCCATAGCGGGAGACGTCTTACCAATTGAGAGAAACAAGATAAAAGCATTTTGATCATTGGCATAGGCATAGCGGAAGAAGCAACCTACTCTTTCCAAATCCAACACTGAAGCTGAGCGTCGCTCCATTGCCTATGCCTGTGCAAAGACGATCCAGATTCACAGTCTTCTTTGTGAGCTACGACTGCTTCCTACCTTGCCAACCCTTATCTACTGCAACAATATTAGTGCCATCTACACGACGGCAAATCCAGTCTTCCATGCTCGCTCAAAGCATATTGAACTGGATTATCACTTTGTACACGAGCATGTTGCTGCTGAAACTCTCCGAGTTCGGTATGTTCCATCACAAGATCAACCAGCTGTATTTTCTGATTTAGTATCCATACGTGCGGAGCGGCCAACGGTCGACCAATAGTTGACACTTGTTTTAAAAAGAGGGGACTACACTTAGAAGCAGATCGACTGCCTTGCAAGGGTGATTTATTTTATGTTTAAAAGACGTGCGAGGAGAGACACATGCTAATGGAAAGATGAGGTCCAAAGGTAATTAAGAATAATAGATCACGCTTAACGGAATTGTATTGATTAAATGACATTTAATACTTGAACATGTGTAGATAACTAAGGATACTAAAATTTAGTTGGTAAGATAAAGATCTATAGCTTTTGACAACTTGTCAGATAAAGTACCCTCTGAAGAAGCGAAGAAAGAAATATACAAATTAGCTAGAATGGTGGGAAAAAAATCAAGAGATATAGATTGAATTAGGTGAAAATGAATTCTACCTTCATGGTGAAATAAAATCAAGAGATATAGATGCTGAAAATAAAATAATGTGATTATTTTCAGTGTCCTTCACCTATAATACATGAGAGAGAGAGAGAGAGAGAGAGAGAGAGAGAGAGAGAGAGAGAGAGAGAGAGAGAGAGAGAGAGAGAGAGAGAGAGAGAGAGAGAGAGTCCACCACATAAGTTTGCCATCAAAATCTGCCATTAGATATTTGGACATTAAATCCGACATCATACACAAGGATTCAGATTTCACACAGGTTACTCTAACAAAGAATAACCAGAAACTCGGAGGACGATAGATGGTGCAAAATTCACCGTCAGCCACAAGGCTAAGTTCGATCGGAGAACCAGTACATGCACATCTTGAGTGTATTCAAGAGACAAAATGGAGGGGCGGATCCAGAACCGTGTTGAAACATTGCATTTCAATCTATTTCTATTGATGAACAAACAGTCGACTTTCCAAAGGTGGCAAGCAACTCAGTGGGGCCCAAGGATGCACGATTTGAATCAATCTGCAAACAGAAGTCGATCATTGCGAGGATTGGTGAGAATCCAGGAATTATTTAACATAGAAAGTAGCCCTATACTAATCCACGTGGAATAACTGGCACAAAATAAAGGGAAATTGCAAAAACCTCCGCACAACTGTACACCTCATCATATTGGTCCCTCAACCTTTTTTTTTTTTGGGGACAATTTGAACCCTGAACTATGATCAGTCTGCATTTAGCCCCCCTCCATCAACTTTTTTGTCCAGAAATACCCTTATCAATTTCCAATAAGACTCGAATGATATTAGAAATATTTAACTTATGCTTATTGCATACTAGGACAAGGGTATTGTCGGAACGAGGGCGCTAAATGCAAACGGAGCATTGTTCAGGATTCACATTGTTAAAAAAAAAAAGTTGAGGGACCAATATGAAATGAGGTGTATAGTTCAGGTGAGGTTTTTGTAATTTGCCCTAAAATAAAACTTACATCTGGAATAAAGGCTGCCATATGGATAAGCTCCATGTCTCCCCTGGAAAAAAAAACAAGGGACTTGCTAAAATTTCGAGGAAAAACAGAGGTTTCAAAAGTATCTCAAGTACTTGATCAACAATACAAGTCAACACAGATCACCGGAGCATGCAAGCTGCAGTTTTTCAATTGAAGTTGCTTTTCTGAAGTCGTCAAGGTCAGTACCTGAAGGGTGCTTGAATGGTCTGAAGCACCATAAGGAGCATCTGATAATACAAAGATTACAATATGATCATTGATTTCAATGCCCGAGTACAGATGGAGACGTCAACTACAAATCCAAAACATACCGGTCGTGTATCCAACACCCTGACGCTGATGATGCAACACAGATGTAACGGGCACTCCGTGTGGCATCGTACCGTAGCTGAAATGGCAGAACATAGGTTGAATATCGCTAACTGATAGAATTTGTTTGTTTTGTTTGTGTTTGTGTGGGTGTGTTCTCTTATTCTTTTTTATTTTAGAGAGAGAGAGGAGAGGAGGGTCAAGAAAGATTTCAAAAAAATTGGGAGACCTTAAGCTTGTAACTGGAAAAGAAGGGTCCAGACGAGGATGAGGATAGCCTCTCACATCGGAATGCGATGTATCATGTCCCTGCAGCATCAGGAATATTGTTGAATTGATGAGATGGCACCATAAGGGAGCAATATGGTTAATAGGTTTTCGTAGCTACCAAGTCAGAAAAGGAGCGCTTCCCTCCGTGCAAAGCATGTGCATAATCTTGAGTGGTAGACCCTGCCATCATAAAAGTGATAAAACACAGTGACAAAAGAATAACCCACTGCAGCACTCTTGTCGATACAGTTGCTTAAACTAGAAACAAAACACTGTGACAATCAGTCGATGCTGTGAGAAAATATAAACCCAAATCTAAAAAAAAAAAAACAAACAGGCATCGCTTGCCTAACAGGAAAAGAGGCATCAGATAATCTGCGCATCAAATCATGCCACTAAATAAAACTACAGACGATGTATGCTTACCAAATTCTTATATACGGACAACCAATAAGATAAGCTGAATACAAAAATTAACTCCAAACCCCCCATGAATGAATTCACTGACTGAGTTTAATAAGGTTACAGGTTATAGTGAAAGAATGAATTTATTATTGTGCTCACCAATTTCCCGTTTTTGGAAGGTTTTGCCCAAATTTTACATAAATAATATGAAATTAACTATCCTATCTAATTCTATTTCCATTAACAACCAAAATTCGGATGCCCACATTGAACATCTACATTGATATACGGGCAACATACTTACACGATGGCGAAATATTGCTAGCATTAAAGGAGCAACCATGAATCTTAAATCAACTGCTGTATTTTATCCGAAGAAACTGAAAATTTCATGATAATGTTCACAGTTAGAACTCGCTGTCAGAAGCCAATCTTACATGCTCACACAAAATTCCCAAAAAACATGAGTACACCATAAGATAACTTCCAAGTGAAATAGGACAATTGGGTATCTGTGGTCAGAATTGCCTAGGTATCTACTATGCCTCCAGAGAACAATGGATGGAGATTTCCATAGTAACCCAGTGGAATTGATATAGTGTTGCTGATTCCAGCTTAATGATGAAGATATAGGGAAAGTGCACAACTATTTCGAAGCTAGGATTGACTCCAAATTACTCAGATGCTGAACCCCTGTAATATGACTGTGGATTGACTCTGCTGAGCTACAAAAGCCAATGACAGGGCTCTGTTAAAGTGTTAAGGAGGCTATGGGCCAATCGTGTGTGAACTGAATAGGACAGGGCAGCGTGAGAATAGTTATGAAATATTCTGAGAAATACCCGAATTGAAGTCTTTTCAGGGAAGGTTCAATGAGGTCATCCAGACACAATTGTCGGCTACTGTACCTTGTAATGCTGTGGTCAAGGAGAATGTTACCGGGAAAGGGTGTGCGAATTTCGTTTGTGGACAAAATTCATCTTCATACGAATCATGTTTCAGTAGCAGAAATCCCAACTCCCAAGCATTTAGGAAGAGGTGACTGGCATGTTTTGAACTAGGAGCCAAGAGGCACTGGCCGTCATGCTGATGAAAGGGTGCAAATGATCTGAGAAGGGGTTGTACACCACTCCATCCATGCTACCCACATTTCTCAAAAGGGTGCCTTCCCTATTCTAGGAGTATCTCCAACGGTTTCCTAGTGCCTTCCCTATTCTAGCTCTTAGATGCCATGTACACAAAGTAGGGAGTGGGGATTGAAGAGACCTCCAATAGACTCCTAGTGCCACTCCCTATTTCAAAAAAGTCCAAACACCCTTCCCCCTTTACACCCCAAAAAAAAAGGACTGAATCCTAGTTGTCTGATCCCGTGTAAACACTGAAACCCATCAGGGAGTTTCTACTAGGTGACAGACATTTTTCTGAAGTTATTGTAGTTGCTACTTGCTACAGTAACTCTAAAACCTTGTCGGCTAGTAGAAACTCACATGATATGTTTAGGAGTTTTCATGTGATCACAACCGTTTGTTAACCCAGGGCCACTGTTTTAATGCAACCACGCATCGACGTCGCTTTCGAGCTCGTTGTCGCCGCTGACGTGACTTGGGGGGCCATGATTTAGCGGGGCATGGAAGCTCGCCACACGAAGCGAGGTCCCTCAGAGCTCGCAGTGATCGAGACCCTTTTAGGAGCCTGGTGGAGCGGGGATATTGGCAAGCCGGCTCAATACAGTAGCCAAGGAGCTACTATATATAGCGAGTTCGTTGGAGTTGTTCTAACCGAACACAGATCAAGCATTGTAATAACTAAAAATGTGAGTACCAAGTTGACTACACATGCAAGTATGCAACACAAGACACACTCTCAATGCAAAGTTACAAAGTCGGAAGTCGAAAAAAAATCGGCTAGAGGAGAAGTCATAAATCAGGAAAAAGTCGAGAAAGACGGGAAAAAGTCGGGAGGGAAACTGTAGAAGTTTTAAAAATATGTATAAAGATGTCCCGATAAAATTTTTGAGAGATTAAATGCGAAAATCATGATTAATTTTTAATAAATCAAGAATTTTTCAAAAATAATCGGGAAAAGTCATCTAGTAAACGTCACAACAATAATTCACGTTTTAAAAAAAAACACCCAACTTGGTAACATGGGCCCGCTTCCCACTAGGGCTTAGACGCTATTTTAAAGATACAAAACAGACTGAAAGGGCTCATTTTCCAACTTTGGTACAAAAATAAATGACAAATAATTTTTCGATGGAAAAGAAAAAATAAGTGGGAAAGAAAACCAAGGTGTAGAGTCTAAGACAGTTTAACAATATGAAAACAAGAACATTGACAGTGATTTATATGCTTTGCTTGATTTTTTGAATTGTACTATCGTATCCATCCCCAATAGCATTCATAGAATGGCTCGATACTTAAACCCACCTATAAGCTATACACTTCCATAGTGTGAAAAATATGTTAACAAACTATTACTAAAAAATGTTCATGGACCTTCAGGCACAAAAAAAACCACTCATTGCAAAAGTTACGTGTTAACTCAACGAGTGGCTTAACACCCATAATAGTTCTTTGCAAAAGGAAATGAGAAAATTAATAATAAATTTAGAAAAGGCATAAGATAAATCAAGGGAAGTAGCATTTAAAGAGGAATGAAAAAAATCCAAAGCCCAAGGAGACAGCTCTAATAATCTAATATAAGTAGATTTCACGAGACTGAAGGTGAGATCCTTTTAAAGATCGAAATCATACCTCTAGCGTAGCCTATTTGCTCTTGTTTCCAAGCTGCCTGCTCCCTCAAAACATGCAAAAGTTCATGAGTTGTAGAAGACTCCTTGACTCCACCATTAGTTGTATAAGCCCCTTTTAATGGTTTCCCCTTGGTCGAAGAAACCTCAATTTTTGTATTGCCTGCAGGAGAGAATAAAAAAGCACTAAAAGAGAATATTGAAGCATTAATTAGATAACCATAGACAAAAACTGCTTGAATAAGGAAATGCAGCCAAAATAGCTACATAGAAATTTACTTTTGTAAAGGTGAACTGTTCCAACTAGGACAGAAATCTTTAAACTTGGACATAAGGTTATTACCACCTGTCATCTAGGTGAAGGTTTATTATGTGCACCATCACTTTTATTATTGATCAACTTGCATTAAACAAGGTGAGAGGTATTCTACTCTATCATGCATGTCGCGTGATACAAACAACACCAATATTAAACCAAAATTGTGTAGCATGTAGCATACAAACACTAACCAGTTGATATCACATCCAACCAAATTTGGTTGACCAGGTGCATTAAGATGGCTATAATAAGAACCGAGCACATAACCATCCCAATCCAATTTAAATCTTAAGGGGATGAATCCAACTAGACAGGGTCTACAACAGGTCAAACTCGACTCCTAATCGACTAGTAGAAGTCCAGAATCAAGCTACATTGTCAGCACGAACAGAGGCTTAAATGACTATGTTCTACAGTTTGGTTCGCATTAGTCTAGCTCCGCTCCAGCTCGATAGTGATCTGCATTTGATCTGTTACCTAAAACCAACGAGATCATGTTACTAGCAAAATGAAACCCAAACAACATGTAAATAGCCACAAAAAAGAAGTGTCCTCTATATTCTTAAGGTATAGATCGAAGTAGGCAGGGTTTATTACAGGTCAAACTCCACTCCTAATGGACTAGTACAAGTCCATAATTGAGTTATACTTGCCAGCACGTACACAGACACGGCCAAGTTCTATGGTCTGCAGTGGCTCTGGCTCGCATCAGTCTAGCTTTGTTCAAGAAAGAGAATGATCTACATTTGAAAGCTCTTAATAGAAACTAACTCGAACTATGAAATAAATCATAAGGTGATAAATGTAAATGCTTGGTCGTCGCCCATTGTAAGTGGCGGACCATAACCTAAACCAATTGCGGTGAGAAATGCGCAAGGGTTTGCTAGGGTGACCCGAGTAAACATTGTGCCACAACCTAGCTTGATTGTGGTGAGAATAGGGCAGGTTAGTTAGGCGTTCCTTGTAACCGACACGCCATGACAAAACCCACTTGTGGTTGACAATATGCAAAGGTTGGATAGGTCTAGGGTGTCAGCTCTTAACAAAAATGAATGGCGAAGAAGGATATATAAAACCATTACAAATAGATCTTTATGCTTATGATTATGTTTATCGTCAACAATTGTATTGTGCTTGGACATCATGATTTTACTTCAATTGTTTTGGTTCTAATTTGTACCCCATAGATGACAAATTCCTTGTATCAAGTCTTGCCTTAAACCCTCTTTGTCTAACTCTTTCTAGGCTCTAAGAATCTTTGAGGATTGCTCCTTGGTTGTATGAACTTCAACTCCATAACCATCAAGGTACGTCTCCCTACCAGCAAACCGACATTTTAGCTTTCTTCGCAGAACCCTCTCTTGCCAAGTTGCCTTGGTCATTTTTTCATCATTAATCTTAGGGGGTTGACATTAGGTTGAAATTCGATCGAAAAATTCTAGTCAATCACTTGCGGAGCCTGTTTAATCAGAGATTTCTCTAGCTAACCCCACCATGAGATAAAGAGTTGGGTTATTAGAATTGGTTTTAGTGTCATTTATTTGAGCCAAAATGTGTATCCTAATAAAACCTATAGACTTATCAAACGTGCTTTTCAAAATTAACGGTTAAAACAAAAAGTCAATGGAGCCTTTTAGATTTGATGCACCAAGAGGTTTTAGAATGTGGATATCCTCACAAAAAATCAACAAATACTTGAAACCTCTATCCGCTAATTTGAATGATGGGTGTCTAACTCAGTAGCAAAGTAGTGTGTACCTCGATCCATATATGTTTGGTTGAAGCTATGTTTAATGTGAAGCAATTGCAAATGTCACAGATATGAACCACTTCTCTTCTTTTGATTTTATAACAAATGAATTTGTGATTTCGTAATCCAATGCAATTTTGTTGTTAATCATTATAGATATGGCCACCTCAAGGAGTACTGGTTCTGTATCTGGTGGATCTGGAATCAGATATCGGAACCGGAAATGCAAGTATGGTCGAACAACAATAGTGAAAGTCTCTCAGTCATTCCACAACCCAGGAAGACTGTACTATGCATGTGAGGGAAATGTATGTGGCTGGCTGGGATGGTGCAAGCCGTCAACTTTCAACGATAATGAGCCTCGCATGGGTGATCGACAAGAGAAAGATCACTTTTCATGTGTACAAGTATTGGAGGCGAATCAAGGAGGAATGAAACTTCTCTTAATTGGAAACTTAATTTTTTTCTTTTTTGTAGTAATATATTTTTTTTGTTATGTTGTCAGCATGTAAGCTAATTAATATTGTTATGTTATCATATATATAAGCTCCATTGGATTGTATTGGAGCAAAACAATCTACTGTTAGAAAAATAATTTGTTTTGTGTAATGATTTATTTAAGTTTTATATTTCTTTTTTCTTTATATGTGCAATTGGGGTAAAATAAATAAGATAAGGTAAAATGTCAAATGTTCTGTTACTTTACTAATCAAAACAAACAAGATTCAGAATAGTGAAGTAAATTATCAAGCTTACTTGACAGCTCAATCCAAATGAGATTAGCTCAAGTATAGTAAAATATCCATTTATTTTACTGCAAGTTACAAACAAAGGTTCAAAAATCGGATTTACCAGCCTTTACCGGTCAGTTTACTTGACCGAATGGATTTACTTCTATTTTACTAGGCGGGTCGGAGATACAAATGTGCCCAAAGGGATCCACGAACTTGGCTCTACTGGCTACTAGTCATTTAGGCAATTAATGTCTTAACCAGCTAATCACAATTAAAGCTCTTAACTTAGTCGCCCAGAACCACGGTATCACCGTGGTTCGGGGTCCGGTCATCGACACCTGTTCTTTTCGACCGATTGGACGGTTCCGGATTGTTGAGATCTACAGGTCACTAAGAGAACCCTGGGAGCTCCCATCATAAGTGCTGGGTGATCGAACAGGTGGGGACATGTGTCGTTGGCTGGACCCCGAACCACGGAATCTCTGTGGTTCGGGGCGACTATTTTAAGTCATTCGAATCACAATTGATTTCACTAAACAGAAGTTAATGAACACTTCCAAAACATGAAAAGTCCAATGACGCTAAGTGATGCAATCAACACATTATTTATAAATAGATCCTAGAACCTAGTTATGATTCTAGGGCTTTACTGTCATAGCACCTAGGATGTTTGCATATACCAATCATCGAGTGTTTAAACACAAACCTTTGATCATTGATTATAAACATTTATTGAAAACCATGTTTTAAGAAATTACATATTAGATTTATACATAATATAAAAATATTTCACTAAAAATATTCTTAAAAGAAAAATGGCCAGCCGACTGGACTTCTATTGATCAAACTCATAAGTTAACTCAAGAGGATCTCTCTCCTATCGGTGTGTGGTTCCATAATCATGGCGAATTCGCATTCTAGAACCCCAATGCTGCCCAAGATACAGAGGCATTGACCAAGATGGATATCTAACATGTTGGTAAGTCAAAGAACCCAACATTAAGGCCTAAGTCCACAAGTCCGTCAAGATTTAGAACCTTTCCCATTAGCACTGCTGAGAACCAAATCTAAGTTGTCAGTATTTTAAGATTTGTTATTCATCAGTGGTCCCGTTGAGTGTGTCCAAACACACCTAGCACACCATCACGGATCCGTTACTCAATGATCGAGACAGTTCATCCTATGAAACATAGAGGCACAATGTTCTACAGTCTGATCGATGAAGTGCCGACCTTCACCAGACTGGAACCATATGTTCTACAATGACTAGTGATATTAGGCCTCACTGCATGAGTTTGCTACACTCCACACACCATGTCACCTACAATGTAACATGAGTGCCTTGTCAAACAGCTAAGTAGGCCATGTGACAGTGACATAAAACAATATCCAACATATGGAACATAAGATTCTTTGACATAAAAGGTCAGATTTTATTGCTTGTCAAAACTACATTGGCTTTTGGGGGGCACAACCCCAACATATCTGACATACTAAATTTGGCAAGAAAAATCCTCATGCAATAGGTATGGAGAGATTGAAGAGCTACCTATTCACGGTAAGAGGATAAATTCTGAAGACTCTAAACATAATAAGACAGGAGGGTCATGATGTTAGCGTCCAACAATCATAGGGGGCAGCAAAAATAAAGTTGCAACAATTCTAGTAGGTATAAACTACAGACCAGACAGCAATAGTTTGAACAATACAACCTCAAGGAAGAGAACTCTTGAAAAATAGATACTCAAAATCAATCCAAATGAAGACTATTGAACCATAGTTGGTCATCAAGATTTTAAAAGGAAAATAAAATATACTCACGTTCAGCTGCTTATGCTTACCTTTGAAAGTATCCTTAATACTAGACTTTGACCCTCCTTTGTTTTGCTTTTGTACAGGTTTAGCCAAGGATACCTTCACATTAACCTAGCAATCCCAAACAAGAGTGTCCATTAATGAAATGTATCGAAAAGTTTAGCATTAAGTAAACTACAAAACAGCACAACACCTCTGTGCCGCTGTCAGCTAACCCTTCGTTCTCAAATGATTCAATGCACGAAAGAGCAGCCTCTCGAGTTGCATAGTTAACAAATGCAAAGTCCCTTCTCTTAGCTGATTTGATATTGCGTGCAAGGACAACTCGCTCGATCTCTCCAAATCTTTTAAAGGACTCCCTCACCCTGTCTTCATTCCAAGAAGATGGAATACCCTCAACATAAACAGATTTCACCTAAAGAGACGCAAGAAATGCCAATTACTATAGAGTGATAAAGGTACGATAAGCATTTTATAAGCGTCTGTCAAACTGTCTCCAACAGATAGCTCAGTTGGTAGGACATATGCAATATGTGGCCTGGGTCCAGGGTTTGAATAAATGCTATGGCATATTTCCTCCCGCTTTGTAGTGGCGAGCCTCCTTCTAGCCTTTGTGGCGAGCGGGGCTAACTTTTCCAACCTGTGGGGTTATTAAAAATCGGGGCGTTTCTCTCGCTGTTGTGGCGAGTTTCAATCCTTGGTCTTTATTGTGCCAGCACACTAACAGGTGATGTACTGACCATTTGGTACCTTCCAAAAAAAGGGCCTGTCAAACTGCTTCCAAAAGTGTGGACCCATGTTTCTCCGACTAGAGTATAGTCAAACTCTCAAGTAAAAGTAAATGTCTATTATATGTTGCTAGTAGATAAATATAAGATTGAAAGAAAAAGGCTTTCTATGAACTGTAAGGAGATGATGGTCTCCGATAGATTACGTGTATACATTCCCTGAGTAATGATTGATGAACAGATCCTAAACAGCTCATTTTCATCACTTATTTAACCATCCAACACGAAATGTCAAGATAAACGGGGAACATGTATCAGGTTATGACTATGGACCACGGGGCACCTAGGCAATCCGGTTTGATCAAATGATTAACACATGAACCAATTCATCTAGTTTAAGCAACATAGATATTTGACATCTAGCTTAGTGTGATAATCAGGATTTTGATCAACTATGTATATTAAGTTTGGCTAGAACACCAAGCATATTGATGCTGCATGAGTCAGAAGAGAAACAGAAGAAAGAGAAAAGGAGGGAGGGTACCTTTTGCATCTCCTCTTCATCTGGCTCGTTCATCGGTTCAGCCCAAGCAACTTTAACATTTTGACCCTTACCAAAAACATCTTTTTTCTGAAGCTTTTTGTAAGCAATTTGTGCATCTTTGTTAGTTTCAAGTTCAAGAAATGCAAACCCACGATTCAACTCCTCATTATTAGGATCAGCCATAACAGTTACAGTGTCAATCTTCTCAATTCCATGGTCCTGTAACAACTTGATTATCTGCTCATCAAAACAATCACTTAGCCACATGGCAAGCCTTTTCTAGGAAATCAGATCAATAAACTATATTCCACATTTCCACCCCTATTTTAGCTCAAGCATTAAATGTTATAAAGAAATTGTTGACATAAAGAAAAGCAACTCACATGTTCTTTCTTCCATTTTTTGTCAATGTTCCCAAGAAAAATTGTATCCTTTGCCTCAAGAGCTGCAGCTCCACAAAACTTTCCACAAACCTTAAGTTTTGCACAAATTGCATAACAAAATTGTCAATTCATTCTTTTACTATATCAAGAGTCCTGCACCTTTCACCTCAAATAAGTAAGGGCCGTAAGGCTGACAATTTGTTATGCAACTCATCATGAGGCAAGCATTTCAGTAGAGCAGTGGATAGGAGCAAAAAATCCAATGATGCAAGTCAACACAATAAATTATCTAAGTACAACAAATCATTAATGATATAATGATGGTGAATATTATATCATGTTAAGTTACACATAATTATAAATGAGTTAAAGAATAGGAGATGATAGCGACCATACAGGCAATCATAGCATCACAATGTGACTAAAATATAAGTCTTGGGATAACCATATGAGGCAATTAATAAATCAGTCAAGCAGCATATCTATCACCGATGTATTAGCAGGTGTTGATCGTTATAAAACCTACTGGTCCCAAATCCTTCGCTCAACATGTGTCTTATAGTAGAACCTTTGAATACCAAGCTCAAGTATATTCCACCTATCATTCTCTTGATAACTGTGAACAACGGCTGCTGCTATATTTAATCGGACAAAGAAAATTCAGTACTCCCTGTCAATATCACAAAGAACATAATTTACAACACTTTATTGGTAGTTCATTGTCAAAAGCTGTCTTCCAAATACATTTATTTATTTATCTTTCTCATATGTAGGATTAGTTGTTAAATGATCGCATAATGTAGAGGTTTTAGGTTCCATTTTCGATACCACTTTTAGGAGGCCATTATGTGCATAGACACTCAATTTTGATTTAAGGTCCCAAGAGAGGGAGAAAAATCAAATATGAGACCAGGTGCACCGAATATGTGGCCTGCAATATCACCCAATTGGGGATCACGGATGTGCTTGATCGCATGCTGTATAACTTTATCCGATTAGATGGATTTACTTTCAGATCTAACCCTATGTTGGATATGGAGCATACCCTACCCTAAGTATCTCTGTTTGTGGTTTCCATTTCCTCATCTAACTCAATATGTTGGATCAGGAGCAGAACTTAAAAGTATCTAATCCAATCGACTGGATCAAACGTAGGTGGAAGGTCACGGATGTAATTGAATTGATGGATGCCTAATTATAATATTCTGGATGTATTGATGGATGCCTAATTACCAAATCCTGGATCTGACATAAAGAATGGACTTGGTGTGCGATTTCTATTCAGCTGTGAGGAGGCACTAGAACCATACTATCAGATGCACACATGAGGAGACTATCTCCACGTGGTTCCTTGCTTTGGGATGTTTGGATGTGAGGATCCCACCGACTTCCACTTAGAGATGCGTGCCTTGGTGTGATATGATATTGTGAACAAGGGGGAGATGTAGGCATTTATTCACAGCATTATATTTTATGATATCTTATGTATCATCTATCATGTGTACACATACCTAGTGACTAAATTGGCAGTTTGTATGATATGATGTCTTACAGAACTAAACTCAGCTGACTAAGAAAATTAATCAAGTTTTCAAGGGTTAAGATGGCATTTGAACAATTTATACGTCCTTTAGAGGACTTAAGAATCAGTATGAGTTATAGAACAATTTGTTTAGTTAAGAAACGATACTATATGCCAACTTGCCAAGTTAAAAAAAAAACAAGTTTTTTATGGATCTACAGCATGATTAAGCATGGGATCTCCCATAAATCCAACAGGGTTAAAGGAATAGAGATTGATAATTATTCTTGAATAATGGTTTAAATTTGAATCAGTTATTCGATTGAGTTCAAAAAAATTGTACATAATAATGGAATATCCATGATTAATATTAAATCAGCAATCTTTTACCTAAAAGAGAGGAAAATTTATTGCATTACATTCATGTTAACAACTCGCCGGTACCAAGTCATATCGGTTGATACGTACTAGATTTGACCCTATTGTAATTGATTCAGCCATCGATACGACTTAGGACTTGGTATTGGCCGTTACCAATATAACTCAGCTGGAAACGGTCGATACAGCCGAATCACATTGGTGTATCCCACATCCCATTTCCAGGCAAGTATCCAGCAGGCTTGGTCATGACCCATATGGCTGAGTTGTACTAGCCAATACCTAGTCAAGTCGGCCGAGTTGAGTGGGTTCTTGGTCAGTCGTTATGGGGTCCAATACTGAGTTTTTAAACCTTGATTATATTCTTTTGCGAACACCTTAAAAATAATTTTAGTTGAATGGGAAGCAGCAAATTTACGAAATTCTAAACTAAACCAATACATCTACGAAGGATTTATATGTCGATTTGGTCCATTTGGATATTCCCAAATATTAACCATGTTTTCGCCCTAAAATGTAAAAGGTCCACATTTGATTAATCAAAATTACTTTTAAGTCAATTTGTTTCCTCTGCATTAGTTCGTTAACAATGAGAACATCATTTATAACATAATATCGGTAATTCAAGAAATTTTACTACCATTTTAAAAAGGAAAAATTACACTTTGACCCCCTATTGTGCATGCAGTAAAAATGTGGGACACGTGGCATCAATGGCGGACCCATGAACTCCAAAATTTAAAATTTTCAGGGGACAACGTGCAAAGTTTTTTTAAAAAAAATTTAAAGGCTTAAAGGGTCTTTAGAAATTTTGCCAACTTTGGGGGGGCCGTGCCCCCCCTTGGTTCCGCCCCAACGTGGCATCATCCTAACCCTAGAACAAAGATATGACGTGTTCCTTAGATGGAGGCAGGTTCTATCTTCAGTAGCGAATAATCAAGAGTAGCATGGGTAACACTGCCTGTAAGCATTTCGCCAACAAGATTGCGGAAAAGTAAGGTTCGTCTTTTACCTGA
The DNA here is from genome assembly GCA_947650365.1 of Chamaelirium japonicum. Lineage (NCBI taxonomy): Eukaryota > Viridiplantae > Streptophyta > Magnoliopsida > Liliales > Melanthiaceae > Chamaelirium > Chamaelirium japonicum. The sequence goes on along the minus strand of OX393550.1, from coordinate 95,969,103 downwards.
GTTCTTGGTTGGCCGAGGATAGGAGAAAGTGTCTTCTCCTTTATGACAGTGTTCTGAAAGGCTCAAGGCGCACATGAGGTGCAAAGGTCTCCTAAAGCATAGGTGTAAGGCGCAACTCAAGGCGCGCGCCTGATTGAAATAAGGCGCATATATATATATATATATATATATATATATATATATATATATATATATATATATATATATATATATATATATATATATATATAAAGAAAGAGAGAGAGAGAAGTGCTAGAATGCGGCATGCGGTGCATACGACATCGCACCGCAGCCGTCTGATGCACTGCTGCGTGCATCGCATGCACACAGCGCGTGCATCAGACGGCTGCAGTGCGATGTTGCACGCACCGCATGCCGCATTCTAGCATGCCCCTATATATATATATATATATATATATATATATATAGAGAGAGAGAGAGAGAGAGAAATGCTTAAATGTGGTCCGCACCCGTCCGATGCGGTGCACCGCACCGCGTGCATCGGACGGCTGCAGATGCGGACCGCACGGACCGCATTGAAGCATGCCCCTATATATATATATATATATATATATATATATATATATATATATATATATATATATATATATATATATATATATATATATATATATATATATATGGGTCAGGTTCAATGGACACTGTTTTTGCACTCAATTTTTTACACCGATTTTCAAACCATTAGATAGAGGTTTTAGAATTTCTTGATTTTTTGTGAGCATAATCATCTTGTCTTAGATAACACATCCACAAAAAATCAGCACATTCTAAGTCCTCTAAACTTATTAAATGTGCTCTTCAAATTAACGATTAAAATGGACGGTCGATAAAGCCTTTTAGTTTTGATGTACTTAGAGGCTTTATAATGTTCTAATTTTTTGTGGACGTGCTATCTAGGATAAGGTGATTATGCTCACAAAAAATCAAGAAATTCTGAAACCTCTATCTAATGGTTTTGAAAATCGGTGTAAAAAATTGAGTGCAAAAACAGTGTCCATTGAACCTGACCGTATATATATATATATATATATATATATATATATATATATATATATATATATATATATATATATATATATATATATACTCTTACTCATGGCCTCTTACAAGTGAGGCTTACTAATGATCCCAGTCGTCCGATCGTATTCGATCGAAGGCTGAGATCAACCCCCCCTCTCTCTATCTCTTTCTCTCTCTCGATCACCTAAACCCAGCCCCCGATCCCCCCCGACCTCGACCCCCTCCCCGACCACCTTCCCCTCCGGCTCCGACAGCGCACCCCCCCCTCCGGCTTTGGCTCCGACTCCGACCCTGACCCCCCCCCCCCCCCCCCCGCCGGCGCAGCACCCCGATCCCCCGCCGGCGCAGCACCCCGACCCGACGCCCCCTGTCGGCACTGAAATCGACCCCCCCCCCCCCCCCCCCCCCGCGCCGGTGTCGGGCTGCGATCGGGCTGCCGGAAGGGGGGGGTCGGGGGTGCTGCACTTGTGAGAGAGAGAGAGAGAGAGAGAGAGAGAGAGAGAGAGGGGGGGGGGGGGAGGTTTAATCGGATCCATCCGTTTCGGAACGGACGGCTCCAGAGGCGGAGCCAGTATAGGCCCAGTGGGGGCAGCTGCCCCCACTGAGATTAGAAAAAAAAAAGTTATGCTATTTGTACGGTCTATGTCAACAAGCACATTGACAATCCACCAATGAAGTGGAGATGTGTTCAGTGCTTTCACACCACACTAAGACCTGATGGGTCTGATTTGTCAATAAGCAGTACACTTTGCCCACTGAAGTTTAGCTGAAAGACACTTAACCCCCCAATAGTTTAAGAACTACATTTTACTCCTTTCAATTAAGTTTTCATCAGATAAAAGATTACCAAATGAGGAAATAAAGTAGTTGACAAAAGGGTGTATATGCTAACATTTCAAACTTTACGGAGCCATTTTGAACAAAATGAACTGAGGGATTTAAATATTTTTGAGCTAATTTTAAGTGGGTAAAGTGTAATTTACCCCCCAAAAAAATCAGTGTTTGTCTCTCTCGTTTGTCCCACAACTATCTCACAGTAGCCTCGCAGAATCTCACGACTCGAATTGTATTCTCCATGACTTCGTTCCTGTCCACTCCAGCCATTCTTTGTCTGAAACCCCTGGCCGACGACACGATCGGCAAGTGCGGCCCACCTGTAGCGTCGACTGAAACCCTACTCTCTCTCTCTCTCTCTCTCTCTCTCTCTCTCTCTCTCTCTCTCTCTCTCTCTCTAGTTATTTACGATTTTTTGTGTAATATTTTTTTCAATGGAATATTTTTGTGTGCCTATGAACTGAAAGCGAAATTTTTTTATAGTCAATTCAAATCCTTTGTTAGTAGAAATTGGATAAAACTTTTAAAGCCAAGCAAAGGTTGCCCCCACTGGAGTGAATTCCTGGCTCCGCCACTGGACGGCTCGGATCATTAGTAAGAGTTCATGAGTAAAAGCTCATGAGTAAGAGTATCCCTCCCCATATATATATATATAGGGAAATACTTATATGCGGTCCGCATCCGCAGCCGTCCGATGCGGTCTGCGGTGCATCCGATGCACGCAGCGGGTGCATCGGACGGCTGCAAATGCGGACCGCAGACCGCATTGAAGTATCCCTCTATATATATATATATATATATATATATATATATATATATATATATATATATATATATATATATATATATATATATATATATATATATATATATATATATATATATATATATATACTAAGAATGAATCTTAACACAATAGATAAATTGAATAGATCGTTGTTGCAACAACACAAATATTGTAGCCTTGTCCGTTTGAATTACGGCTCTAAATAAGTTATTTAAAATATGTCAAATCTTCAAATATGTATAGTTCAAATTCAATAACCAGTTATAAGATATCAAATATGATATTATAGCAAACAAAAAATAAATAGTGAATGATTGAATGTGTTATTTCATCCGTGTGCTTGTGCACATGCTTCTAAATCAGAATGAAATATACAAATCAAGAAAGAGAAAGGAAACTTATTGAATCTTGTAATAGTTGAAATAATATCAAAGTCATCAAATTCAACCCACAATTGCTTATATGGTCCTACCTAAGAACTATAACAAATAATTTTGAATGTAAATAATATTCAATCAATGTGCCAATATTCAGACTATTACAATCATGAATCAAATCTACTTAATAACTGAATCATATTGCCAAAAAATATCACGTGCAAGCACATAATTGCATATTGTTCAACCAGGCGCGTCTTTTTTGAGCCTGGAGCCTAAGCTCGTGCCTTTTTAACAGAGCCTCGCCTTGTGCTTTTTGAGGTGCAGGGGATGAGCTTAGTTGAGCATGAGCGCCGAGGCGCACCTTTAATAACACTGTTTTACGGCACCAGCATTCAGATATATCAAGAGTAGTGTCCGAGGATAAAAGTTGCTAAGACACCTAAATGTGTGTGGACCCTGCTTGAATGTTGTAAGTAATAAAGGTGGAACCTCGGCAATGCCATCTATGTTCAGCAACATCCTCATAGCCTCAGCATCCAAGGATAAAAGTTGCCAAGACACCTCAATATGTGTGGACCCCGCTTGAATGCTATAAGTGACAAGGGTAGAACCTCGACAATGCCTCTACACTCAGCAACATCCTTGTAGCCTCAGCATCCGAGGATGAAGCTTGTTGAGGCAAACCTGGCTACCAGGTCCCACGTGCACTTTAGAGAGCAGAGGTAAGTGTAGCCAAGTAGCTCTAAAGTTAGTGATGCCATCACATAAGGATTAGTTACATCTATTACGTGTAAATTAACCTATGACGTGGGTCGTGGTGCCACATCAGCTAAAACGGTTATGCAAGTGGATTCCATTGCATGGTAATGATCAATGTTTCTTACCACATTAGCTATGACAGTTGTTGGTGGTTACGATTAACTGTTCGACCGCAAACGTCTATAAATAGGGATTACCTTCTCTAGATGAGGTACGCTCTCAATTCCCCATACTCTTCTCCAAGGTTTTTTTACCATTCCTGAGAGAGATCACTGACTTGAGCGTCGAAGGACGGATCTGGGAGATCGATCTACCGGTGTTTTCTTGTGTGTTTTTGTGCAGATCGACGGCCAGAAAGCTCGTGTTGATCTTGACCTTCACAAAAATGATGCTAATTGTTGGCTCTGTTACCGAAAACTCAAATTTTTTGAATAAGTCGCAATTAAAACTCGACTTATTCAGTAAAAATTTGTTCGACTCTTTCCCGGTTTTTTGAAAAGTCATGAGTTTCTTAAAAAATCACGATTTTTGCATATTAATCCCGATTTATGTGTTTTAATCCCAATTAATCACATTTTAATCCCATCATATACTGCTCAAAAACCTAGTGGAACATCTATATATAAATATATTTTTAAATTCTACTGCTTATTTCCCTACTCATTCCCAACTTTTCGAACTTTTTTTTTCGATTTTTTTAACTTCTCCTAGAGCCGATTTTTCCCAACTTCCGACTTGGTAACTATGACTGTGGGAAACATAAAGTCCCACATTAATTTCGACACTCATTTTCTTGATGTCCAATATATTCAAGTTTTAGACTGAAAATTCTCATCAAATTTTCAGTAGTGATCTCAAGTCTTGGATCTCGGTTTGAGCTCCTCATCTAATCTTTCCATTGATTGTCATTGTCAATTTATTATTAAGTTCTTTTTCGTTACTACACTAATCAAATCGACTTCTTGATCTGGCTTTAGCGATGTGATTTCAATTTATTTCTAAGATTGAGCTCGAGATATTGATTCTGATAAGTCTTCTTGATCAGATCCCTATCGAAGAGTTTTGATCCCTGTTTTAGCATATCTATTTCTTGTGAATCATTCTCAAATCTTGTCAAGAATGGCACCAGTATCGAATAGCACAAATGGACTGAAGGGAAACACCAGAGCTACTTCCAATGGCGGTGTAACCGACGATCTGCTGAAAACAATCATGGCGTGCATCTTGGAGACAATCACGACACTCAAGAGGTTGAACAACAAAAGAAATCACATCTTCGAGGAGCGGATGGTGCAGTGGGGGCACAGATCGCCATCAACTAGGTTGAGAAGAAGACCAGCCAAGAAGATCCGGTGGTGGCACTGATCGCCGTCAACTAGGCCGAAAAGAAGCCCAATCAAGATCCAGCGAACACTGTTGCTTCGCAGCATACAACAGAGTCGGATCACCAAGTTTAGACCCCTCATGAAAGAGTACAAGCAGAGGGGCAGGGGATGGGTAAATCCATTGTTCAAAAACCCAGAACTCAGACTCGACTCGAAAGTCCACCGAGTCGAGTAACTCGAAGACTCGACTCGAAACTCGACTCGGGCAACTCAGAATATATATATATATATATATATATATATATATATATATATATATATATATATATATATATATGTGTGTGTGTGTGTGTGTGTGTGTGTGTGTGTGTGTGTGTGTGTGTGTGTATTTTTTCAAAACTCAAAATTGTCAATAGCCCGAGTAGTTCCCGAGTCGGCCCGAGTCACAGCCGGTCCGAGTTTCCATTCGAGTCGGCTCAATTTTCGACCGAGTCGAGTCGAACCGAGTTTTGATACTATGGGTAAATCTCCTCGGATATCCCTTTCAAGAGGTGTAGCATGGTTTTAAATATCCCCAATAAATGACGATAAATCGCCAATTTTTTTCCCTTATCCACAAGCGGCGATACGAAAACCACTCAGAATCTCCTTTTTACGCAATATCGAGGATTTATCCCCCATTTATCAACAATATATGATTACTATGAAACACATGTGGAGAAGATTGAGTCAATGAACATATCGAAGAAGATAGGGATAAAACCTCGCTTCCCTCAAATAGCAACGTCTATTCCACGACGCGACTGGCAATAGATGGACTTGTGGGAGTCTACATCTTCCTTGTATGCTCTCTTTCTTCTCTTAGAAGAACTAGAATGAAACCCTCATGGATGAGTGGAGATCAACCTCTCTTTCTATCGTTTTCTTTTTCTCTGCTACTTTCTTTCTTCCCCTTAGGCTCCTTAGAACCATAGTCATGGCCCCTCTAGCTTCTTGGCCGTGCAAGACTTGTGGGGGGGGTCTTTGACCAACTACAAAATACTTATACCTCTTCTGTGGCCTACCTCTTATTAAGTTTCATAATGGGCCTGCCTATTATTAGGTTTCATAATGGGGTAGGTTTCCTCCTTTGGAATTGTCCCCCTCCTACACTTTCAGCCCTTCCTTAATAGAAACCCTTATGCAAAAGCAAAAGGGACTTATATCGACGGCCACTCTTGGAGCCCTATTGGACCCCTATGGCCAGCCACTAAGCATCCTAGTTGGCTTTGGTCACTTAGAGAAGAGGATCCCACATCAGAAAGAAACCTCTTATAGAAATTAGACTTATGAAAACTAGAGAAATATTTTCCTTAATTCTCTTCTAACTTATAGGAATTGGATTCCCCCAGTCCAACTAGAAATCCATTAACGAGATAATTATACATTATGGACACATGATTAATACCTATTGATTAGGGATAGTCGCCTTAGTCCAATAGGATGCATTATCCGAGAGACACTTGAAGTCTTACTCCTACTTGGTCACTTATAACACCTGCTAAAAAGTAGGAAAGTCAACTTAGTCCACTAGAAGGCTTTCAACCATGACCAAGGTGTGATAAAGTCAACTTAGTCCACTAGGTGGCTTTCAACCATGACCAAAAGGCGAGAAAAATGTATCAGTTTTAGCATCTATTAGGAATTAAGAAAAAATTCAATTTACCTTTTATTTCTTGGAATGGGTTTATTTCTTCGAAAGGATGTGGATCATTTGTATGAGTTCAATCAGTGCAATTCTCCTTTGTTGCTGCGATCGTCGGTGATCATGAGGCGGCAATTGAGAAGCAGAGTGAGCTCGACCTATCTTAGTCTGAACCGTTGCTCAACTTTCCTTCCTCTGATCAAATGTGAATTGATAAAAATTTTCCTCCTGTTTTGGTTTCATTATCCTCTCTAAATGTATGTCTTTGTTTTTCAGCTTATATGTCATTCGAGGAAGGGTATTTTCATCCAATTCTTAATGATAGTCATTATTGGATCAAAAGTGGTTATTTTTATTGGAGTTGTTTATATGTTGTTGTAGTATTGCCAAACTTAAAAGAACAATTTGTAGTTTTGTCTATTTATGATCTACTGATTGATTTGTAATGTTTTTTTTATTTTATTAGAAATTATGTATAACGCATGTTGGATATTTGAAAGCTTATACAGATAAGTAGTTGTTACACATACTACAATGGTGCCCTTTGATTGGGTGGCGCCTATTCTCAGCTCCGTCTCAGTTTCATCCTTTTACTGCCTCCACATTAATGTTGGCTTCATATGTGTTTCCATTGTTTTATGTTAATTCCTTTGGTAAGGATACTTTCCCTAGCATCTTTATCTAATTCTATGAACACAATATGAACCAAATCATTTTATGCATATGTACATGCATAAATAGAATAATTTTCTTTTATGTCTAACTTTCTCTTTCTCTCTCTCTCTATCTTGGGTTTCGCCTCGAGCTTGAGACTACTACTTTACACTATTGACGATGTCAGTCAGGCCAGAAGACTAGGCGGTGTAGTTGCAGAGGAGATTAACTCAAATTAAGAAGGCTCGAGAAAAAAAAATGACAATAATTCTCTGACCCAATTTCAACCTAGCACGATCAGGTTGAACTCATTAGACAGCACATCATCGAAATGAAATCAAACATCATGACTCCAACAGAACATCATTGTTGAGCAATAGTCCCACATCGGCATTGGAGAAGGAGGAATCATGGGGATCTCGATTGACGTAATCAAAGAGCCAATCTGGGAAACTTTAATGAGCCATATTATCACTTGATGTATTTGTCTGATGAGTGATTAGTTGTTGCTTAATTTGGGTTGGCAGGTTGCATTCTTTTATATTGAGGAGCACTGATTCGGAGTCTCATGAATGAAACTCTTCCTCCTCCTTCTCTAGTGGAGTAGGCTTACTAGATGAACCACTTAAATATTGTATATTCTTTGGTGTTATTGATTTCTTTAGTCATGACTATTAGAGAGGTCATTATAGGCTTGTTATCACATATATCGCATATGCATCCGACGAATTTAAGAACCTATGGTCTTACATGTCAAAAAATCAGAGAGCACACCAACAACAGATCACACTAAAATATGCTGGTCATAAAGATTCATTCTATTTGGTAAGAAGATGTGCACACAAAATATAGACACTTCACCAATGAATTATGAATTACAACAGGAAGATGGAGAGAGAAAATATACCTCCACTTTGGCTAACTCGGAGACGGCCCTCTTAGCCTGAGCAGCATCGCCGTACCGCAAGAAGGCATACCCCTTGTTCTTTCCCGTCTTGCCGTCAGTCATCAGACGCACCTCCACAATCTCTCCAACCCTCCCAAACACCTTCCTTATATCCTCCTCCTTCGCATCCCTATTCAGCCCCCCGATAAAGATCTCTGTCTTCCTCCGCCTTTGGCCTTCCGAAATCTCCGCCGTACTGCACCCCTTATCCTGCTCCACTAACTCCTCCTCCTGAGTAGAAACCTCCCCGGCAGCGGCACTGGAGTTAGGGTTTTGGGGGCCTGAGGTAGGGTTTACTTTAGCTGCTGCTGGTGAAGTTACTGCAGCTTTCTTGCCCTCTTCCGCAGCAGCAGGCACCTTTGGAATTCTTTTCACTACAACTCTCTTCACCACCTTCCTCACTCGGATTGTGGTCTTACCAGCGGGTTTCTTGGTGGCGGTTTCAGATGGTTCCTCAGTAGTTTCCCGTGCGGCGAGCTGCGTCGCGGGGTTTTCGGTTGAGGCGAGGTCCGAGGCATTCGGAGTGGTGTCGGTAGCGGCCATGGTTTCCGGTGCCGCAGGCTGCGTCACGGGGGTTTCGGTTGAGCCGAGGTCGGAGGCATTTGGAGTGGCGTCGGTAGCGGCGGTTTCGGAGGGTTCTGGAGTGGTTCTCGGTGCAGCGGGCTGCGCCGCGGGGGTTTCGGTTGAGGCGAGGCCGGAGGCATTTGGAGTGGCGTCGGCAGCGGCGACTTCCGGTTGCGGGGTGGCGGTGGTGATTGCTTCGTTGTCTGCGGCGGCGTCCGGCGCGGCACCCATGGTTGCAGACGGTTCAGAGGCGGCGGTCGGTGGCGCTGCGTCGGTGGCGGTGGCCGGAGGGGTTGGTTCGGGGAGCGTCGCTTTGGCTTTTGGGACGGTTTTACGGACGATTTTGACGATTTTCTTCTTGACGCCAGCTGACGGCGGCGCCTTGGAAGACATTTCCCGGTAGGGTTCCGGCACGGGGGATGGTCACGAGAGAAATGGGGAGGAATGCCCAACTCCTCTCCTCGGATGGGTGTGCGAAATATCTTAAACCGGAGACTGGGTTTTACTGAACCGGAAATGCATCCGGTTTTTTCGTACTACTCGACTGGATCAAAGGAAGCCTCACAAGTTGGTGACACGTGGCAATCGTATAAGAACTCTAATGGGTAGAACCTCTATCCTTTAATGTGAACACGTAAAAATTAAGCTTCTATTAATTGTTGCATTCATTAGTAGTATTTATTTATTTTTTTATTCGATTTTATCAAGGAAACTACTCACAGGTGAGTCATGCGCTGTTGGGGGGCATGTGTTTCTCATCAGAGGGATGGCTGAGGGAAGCCCGGGCCTTAAACGCTGCATTTATTGGTAGCATCCATTTATTTGTTTATTTAGTTTCCTCTAGGGAGCGATTCACATATGGTTGTTGGGTGCCATGTGTTTCTCATCGGAGGGCTGAGCGAAGCCCATCCTCACCCGGAGTATCACACTAGTAGTATAATACTAAAATGGACCCCTCTCTCACGTGTTCTGATAAGTGGACCCCTTTTGAAGAGCCAAAATCCTTCTTCTCTATGTGAGTGTTGCTCTCTCTCATAAATCTTATTAAAACCCTACTATAAAGATGATAAATATTCATTCAATGGCATTTAATGATCATTTGATGTTAATTAGAAATAACTCTCTCTCTCTCTCTCTCTCTCTCTCTCTCTCTCTCTCTCTCTCTCTCTCTCTCTCTCTCTCTCTAAATCCACTTCAGATTGCACACTTATTCGGACGATTGTGATGTCATATATGCAAATGAGCATGCATCAAGTTCAACCGGGCATTGCCAGGGTGTCGTACTAGTTAGGTCATATTTCGAAGGACTGGTCATATTTGCACACCTTTCACTGACCGCTCAGTTACCTGGAGTAGAGAGCGCAAGTTTAGTTGTCTTGATAGACTCTTGGAGCTGCATCTTTCTATTAGAGACCTGACACGGTTGTGTGTTGATGGCACAACTCCAATTTCTTCACTATCAGATCTTTCAATAGTCATTTGACTTCGGAGGCGGAGAAAGTCACACCCTCGAAGTCTATTTGGAACCCTAAGACTCTACCAGAAGTTAAAATCTTTTTCATGTTAGCTTCCGGGACAAGATCTTGATTAAAGTAAACTTTCTCAATTGGAACAACCCAGAAGTTGCGAACCCTTTCTGAACTTTCTACAGGGCAGAGGAAGAAACCTCCTCTCATCTTTTTTTTTTATATATATAATTAGTCCCAAATCCCCCCCCGGGTATTTACTTAAGCTAAATGAAACAACTTGTTAGGATATTAGCTAAAGTCTGTCCCGAATGACGCGTTTGTACAAAATCCTCTAGATCTCAAAATTTGACCAAAAATAGTCAAACCCACGTCCCCCACATGTTAGACCCACGTCCAGGTCTTTGGGCGCTCGAGCGCCCACACCGGTGCCCGGGCAAAGCCTATAACCCCCTCCCTTTGTGTTCTGCCAAATTAGGACTTGGGCATCCCTGTCTGGCACCCGGGCAAACCTAGGTTAGCAGATTGGGTCAAGTTCGGGTTTATCTTGGGTGCAGGCTTCGGTGGGCTAAACCCAACACTTCCCACGTTTCAAAGGTTATATTATTCATTTGATGCAATAAAGCTTGCCTTTGAGTCTGGTTGTAGGCTTATTATAAGCTTGGACGGGGCTCACTTGAAAGGACCATATGGTGGCCAAATGTTAGTTGCATTTGGTAGGGATGGGAATGAGAACTTGTTTCCTTTTGCTATAGCAGTTGTGGAAGCAGAGACGAAAGGCTCTTGGTGTTGGTTTCTCAGTACTATGGTATTAGGGATCGGGACTCACGTCCAATATTGATCTCTTGTTCTGTGGAAGCCTTCTGCCCTCAGGACAGTGCTCGACGTTCGAGGTTTGGAGCCCTGTAGAAATCGCACTATCTATACAGAGAATACGGTGCACAAAATAATAAAAGAACACCACGGATTACTAGCAATGAAGCACTTGGATTATCACTAGCAAGAATTACACGAAGCATCGATCTACGTTTGTCAGACCCCGCTAACCATAATCTTTCTCCTCTTATACATCACACATACACAAAGTAGAGAACACCCACTACCAAGAGATACATAGAGATTATAGAAGAATCACCAAGAGATGGAAGGACTTTGGAGAAGAAACCCGTGCTAAGGAACTCTGAGAAGATCGGCACATTGTATCCTCTTCATTCCTCTTCTTCTTCTCTTCATCTTCTCCTTTCTTCTGCCTCTTTACTTTTCTCTACTCTCCCCTCTCTAAGCGGTAAACCCTAGACTGGGTTTCCGTTCACTCCTCGATCATGACTCACTCTCTATCCTCTACTGTGAAGAATCACTCACTGCATCACAGCCTCCTTGTGACTCCAAGAGTCCGAGGGGAGCCCCGCATCGGCGCCGCCCCGGATCCTTCACTTCTCCCCGCAAGTTCCTCCTTCTTGTAGATGATCTCTGAAGCTCAATGAATCCTCATGAGTTTCCAATCTTAGATCCAACCCTAGAGCACCCCTTATTTTCCTTAAATAGGGGAGCAAACGTGTGCCCATGGGAGACCCAAAATCCTCTAGATCTCAAAATTTGACCAAAAATAGTCAAACCCACGTCCCCCACATGTTAGACCCACGTCCAGGTCTTTGGGCGCTCGAGCGCCCACATCGGTGCCCAGGCGAAGCCTACGACCCCCTCCCTTTGTGTTCTGCCAAATTAGGACTTGGGCATCCCTGTCTGGCGCCCGGGCAAACCTAGGTTAGCAGATTGGGTCAAGTTCGGGTTTATTTTGGGTGCAGGCTTCGGTGGGCTAAACCCAACACTTCCCACATTTCAAAGGTTATATTATTCATTTGATGCAATGAAGCTTGCCTTTGAGTCTGGTTGTAGGCTTATTATAAGCTTGGACGGGGCTCACTTGAAATGACCATATGGTGGCCAAATGTTAGTTGCATTTGGTAGGGATGGGAATGAGAATGTGTTCCTTCTTGCTATAGCAATTGTGGAAGCATAGATGAAAAACTTGGTGTTGGTTTCTCAGTACAATAGTATCAAACATTAGAACTGTACAAGAGCATAGGTGGACATTCATTTCTGACAAACAGAAAGTATTATTTAGTTGTTTCATATTGTTTTATGTATGAATTACCTTGTTTATGTCTAACATGCTCTTTTGATTCATTATGCTCGGGTTAGTTGTATTATTTGATGCCTTGATGCCTGGTGCAGAACATTGGTTTTGTGTAAGACACATGTATGTCTATTTTAGTGACAAATGATTCAAGGGTAAGGCATTGAAAGGTGCTATGTGGAATGTAGCATCAGCCTATACCACTCTAGGGTTTGAGTTGGCAATGGAAAGTATAAAACGTTGGGCACTACTGCTTATGAATGGTTAAGTGCAGTGCAACCAAGGTTATGGGTAAGGTATAATTTTAGCACAAGGTCAAAATTTGACATTCTGATAAATAACTTATGTGAGGGCTTCAATGATACATTTTGGAGGCTAGAGATAAGCCAATTGTTACGATGATGGAGATGATAAGGTGCAAATTAATGACAATATTTCAAATAACAAGAAACATAATAGAAAAGTATAAAGGGGATATTTATCCAAATATCCAATAGAGAATTGACAAGGCAAAGGGTGAGTCCAGAAATTGTCAAATGTGGTATGCAAGATATTCAGTTTTCAGAAAAAAGAAGCCTGAAGACTTTATGGACCAGTTCTACCCCAAAGCAATTTACTTTAAATCTTATCAATAGGTTATTATCTTAATCCTAAGTGAAGAGCAATGGGTTAAGCTTGGGATGGAACCAATTATTCCACCTCCACTAGGAAGACCACCTGGCAGACCTAAAAAACCACGGACGAGAAACCCCGAATGAAAATAAATGCAATCAATTAGCACCAGATCTTGTAAGAAAACGAGTTCTAATATTAATTAAAAAATTCCCCAAACAAGGGAGAGTGTCACCGTGTGCATAAGCTATCCAAACTTCGGATCACCTTTGAGGAAAGGAAGGGTAGTCTAGATATACATAAGAGCTAGATAGAATACAACACAAACACCACCAATATTGCATGAATGAAAACTCACTTTCTCTCTTCTCTTTTCGCGGCCTTAAAGGGTTAGAATCATACAAGATTCTCACGTGCAAATAAGTAATGCACATGAAAGATTTAAAGTGGAACTCTTACGGAAAAAACCACCCGATAACTCTACGCCGGGTGAGAGGGAACAACCCACCTTCACTATAACCTACCCCAATAAGACAAATGGGTTACAAAGGGACCCATATATTACCCTCCATGATTATATACCCCACTTCCCCCTTTACGTTGGCTTACCTTTCGGTTCCTCGTCAACGGTACATCATGATGTCCTTGCTACTTCGATGGCTAGTGGCACTCGGAGCAAGACCACAAATACTCCTGGGATTGATAATGCAATAGCAGCCTCCGCTAACGCTATAGTCAAAAATAGAAAAAGAAAGAGTGATGTACGGAATGGTTCTCTGTAGAAATCTAGTGGAAGAATCTATCAAAGATGATCCATGAAAAGAGCAAAGGCTTCTTCCTATAGCTTTCTTTGTCAACTCTCCAATGGAGTTTCTCAAGAAATCCTAAGCAAGAAGCTAGGGTTCTGATGGTCCCTAAGAAATACAAGTTGTGGAAGGAACCGGAAGAGTCAGAAGAGCAGCACGACGAGACAGCAGGAACCCCCAGGGAGGTTGCCCCTGCTTCGAGGCGCGCCCAGGGTGACCTTCAGTAATCAAAACAGGAACCACCCCTCCAAAGGGGGCTAGTCAAAACCCCTTGCCGTAAGGTCGCCTGTGACTGGTGCCAACAGTCCGCCCGGAGGGGATCCCGACCACGTGCGCCTAGCTCGTATGCGGAGGAGGTTTCCCGCGGCTGGAGCTCACAGCCCGCCCGGCGACTAGCCTGCTCGCCAAGAGATCGCCAAGGCCGAACACCCCCAGCTCGCTCAGGAGCTCACCAAGGCACGACACCCACAGCTCACTGAGGAGTTCGCTCCTTAGTCTACCAAGGTCGCCTATGGCCGTGGCTTACGACCCACCCAAGGCCGACCCTCACCACATGCGACTAGCTCGCACATGGTAGAGGTTGCCCAAGTTGTTGGTGCCTACAGCTCGCCCGGTGACCAGCTCGCAGATTGCTCAAGAGCTCGGCAAACCCAACGCCCCCAGCTCGCTTAGGAGCTCGCCTGAATAGTCAAACGGTCGAAGAGATCGCCTATTCGCCTTCAGAGGTCGTCTATGGTCGTGGCCTACAGCCCGCCTAGGGCTGGACCTCACCATGCGTGACTAGCTCGCACATGGTAGAGGTCACTCAGTGGCTGGTGCACGTAGCTCGCCCGGAGACCATCTCGCACGCCAAGAGTGTTGGAAACAAATCCATGGTAGAGGCCCGCAGCGGAAGCAAAGTGAAGGTCCGAGGACCGTGAGCGGTGTGCGTTACATATCAAAATTTTCATCGAAATAATTTACATATGCGTGTATGAAACTTAGCATGGCAACTACGCGAACCCCTAACGACGATCTAACGCAAACGAACAATCTAGCATGAATGCATGTTCTAATTATGTTAGATCTACTTGTTAGAGATCATACCTGCGTGCGGAATCTTTCACCGCGACAAATTTCTTCTTTGTCGATGGAGACGGGCTACGGATCTGCTCGATATAGCTTCGGTGCGACAGCCATAACTTTTTTCTCCGAACTCCGATTGGGCTGAAATTTGGACTGCAGGTAGTCAACTTCGAGACGGAACTTTTGCAATAAGTTTCACGTCGTTTGGACTTCTGTAGCTCCCGGAATCACAGAAACAACGCTGATTTTCTGTGCAGATTCTGGACAGCAAAAGGTTGCGGGAGACGCCTTCTAGTTCACCCGATCTCACACGATGCACGGCACCTCGTCGATAGATCTCTGAGTGCCTCCATACGACGAGCCTTCTCTTTCTACGAAACACCACGCGAGGAAGACGAGTCGCCATCCAATGGCGCAAGCGAGGGAGAGAGAGACGAGAGAGGAGATGCGAAGAGAGGAGAGGGGGCGGCTAGGGTTTCCCCATGCCATGGCCGGCCCTAGGGCTTGCATGGCTCTATTAATTTCGTGCCCCCTCTCTCTCCATCTCATATATAGGGCCGGCCTATCCATATGGATAAGGACAGTATGGATAAGGATGATTGATTCAAGCCTTATCCCTATATATCTCTTCTTTATCTCTATCCTTTCCTTGTTTTCGAAAACGGTCAAAACCAGCCCGTTTTCTGCGCCTCATAACCGGCCCCTTCATCGGAGGCTACAACCTCCTGAAACTAATGGGGCCGGCCTTGACCAGTCTCTCAACACTTAGGGCCGGCCCCCTTAGTGCATAGTGGCGCATGGTATGACCAAAACGCCCTTATGCCACTAGTTGGCCGTTCCTCGTGTACGAGACTTTGCAAGGCACACATAAGTGAAGTGCACCAGTGATTTCACTATTCTCTGAGGTTCCCGTAGGGTGCCCCTAGTGAAGTCAACTAGTCAACTCGCAACATGTCCCGGTGCATCGCACCCATATGGCAAAGTCTACTTATGGCAAGGAATTGCTACATGCGTCTCTGCACTAACCTAGGGTTTCCCCTTAGTGCACACACGTAGCTACGCATCTACCGTGCACTAGTGCGAAGCACTCACGGAGCGTATGCTTGGACTTCTCGCTTCCTCTAACTACGTTCTGTGTTTCGAGGAGATGGTATAAGAACCATACATAATGTCGATAAGGTGGCACCTTCAGGGACCAGGGTTCATGGCTTCCAACTCAGACTCGATCGACACACTACCCGAGTGTACCATCGATCCTCTGAGTCCGAGTTAACCTGCATAGCCACCCAGAGTGCGACGCAGGCTGCACTCCAATCCCCCCGGACTTACTATGTTCTCCCACATACCCCTGCTCTCCGCTTAGTATGGTAAACTCGCTGTCCCTCCACTGGTGCCATGACGCAACTCGAGCGGTGGAGAATACCGTCAGACTCGAGTACTCATATGACTCGGTTCCTTCCAGGTTGACCACGTACATCGTACCTCCGATAACTCTGCCGAGTAACCGGATCCGTCACCAGTCGAACTGATGACCACCTGGCCAGGGTTTAATACGACGTAGGTCAGACCAAGGAACGCACCTCCCGTTAGGGGTGTGGATAGCCTGCAGGAGTGACACGCTGATGCAACGCCAGCCGGGTAACCCAGTACACCGTGGTTTTGGATCACTGCATCCGGATCCTCACACATTGGTGCGCCAAAGCACCACACAACTGGTTAGTCCACCAAACATGGTTCCTCAGGGTTTAGGACCGTTTTACCCTAAGCAGAAACACGGTTTAGTGCACCGATGTCTGCTCATCGATCTGTGCACCGTGTTGGTTCCGTTCGGCCACAAACACTGTGCCTGGTAATGACCGTGGTGGAGACACCTACGCTCTGTCATCCCAACAGCTTATCCTGATAGGGCGACCAACCCTTATCAGAGCTGCGAACGTATTTAGGTTACATGGGACCAGTCCCTTGAGTCTCCCACTCAAGTGGATTATCATGTAGCCATGGCTCTCTGTTCTGTAATCAGAACACGTACTAAGGTACGTACCAATATGCAATCCTATACTATCAACCATACAAAGCTAAACACTAGGTTTTTACGAGCTATAGACCTCACCAATTCTAACAATCTCCCACTAGGTCTAACGAGGAATAACGGTGTTGAGCTCTGTAGCTTCTACATGCTGCCCAAAAGCCTTTGCAGGAATTCCCTAAAGGAATTGACAACATTGTCTGTAGATTCCACCTCAGTACCGCTACTTGCATTTCCTCATATAACTGTCAGATCAAGTGGAGTTTGTACTTGATGGGTTTCCCCTCACGGCGGTGCCTAGTCTCCTTGGACCTTGCTTACCGCTCTTCTGTTGTAACAACAGATAACTGAGCCTCTGGTACGCGTCCCAAGTTCTCTAAGAACTTCCTAAGCCTTACCACCTGATATACTACTTCGTACGCAACAACGTGCTAAGCATCTGTGGTAGAGTCAGTGATGCACTTGCTTCACACTCTACCAATTACCGCTTCTAATCCCAAAATAAAAATAATCCCTGAAATCGATTCTCTGAAACACACATCTGACACCAAAGTCAGATCCTGTGTGTCCAATCGATATCAGGACCTGTGAAGTGCAAGCTAACTCACAATCCTTACTTAACGAGGATTTCTGAGTATACCCTTCACATCGGTCCAAAGATCTGGACCCGGGTTTGACTGAAACCGACCCATCTTTCTGCTGCGCAATAGATATCTAGCCTCTTAAAACGAATCTGGCTAGAATCTTATCTTCATGCGTAGCCTGTGACAGCAAGAGAATCTTACTCTGGTTATCTAGAGTTACCTTGATTCCCAGAGCATAACTCGCCTCACTAGGGTCTTTCACATCGAATTGTGATGACTACAAACCTTTACCGTAAACAATATTCTTACGTCATTTTCAATCAGTAGGATATCGTTAACGTAAAGTACTACGTACACCCTTGTAGCTTTTTCACCTTTCTTGTACCCACTTGGTTTATCATCATTCTGATCAAATCCGTATGAGCGGATTTCCTTGATCAAAATATATATTCCAACTTGGATGCTTGCATCAGTCCATAAATGGACCTTTGCAACTTACATCATATATGTTCCTGACCTACTGACACAAAGCCTGGGGCGATATCATCCATATGTCCTTTCCAAATTCCCGTTAGGGAATAACTGTCTTGACATCCATCAACCAGATCTCCCAACTATAATGGGCTGTGATGGATTAAGAGAATCCGTTATAGACTTAGACATAGCTACCAGTGAGATGGTTTTGACATAGTCAATCCCTTCTCCTTTGGTAACTAATCTAGCTACTTAAGTCTTAACCGGGTGCTCTTCTTATACACCTCCTACACCCTGAAGGGTGATAGTGCTATAAGTGTCAAGACTGTTCCAAGGGACATTGATGCAAGCTTGCCTCCATGGTCTTTTGTCAGTCAGAGCTGTCGGAAGCTCCCACTACTTCTTCGTAGCTCTAGGGATCATCCTCCTGAAACTCTGGATTAACTATCAAAGTTTCTACATAGTATCCTTCAGGAGCTCTGATGGTCCCACAACGATGAGGTGGTGGTGGTACAAAGGAAGCTCCCACTACTTCTTCGTAGCTCTAGGGATCATCCTCCTAAAACTCTGGATTAACTATCGAAGTTTCTCCATAGTATCTTTCAGGAGCTCTGATGGTCCCACAACGACGAAGTGGTGGTGGTACAAAAGTGAATTGTTTCTACAGTGTCTGATATACTAGTTTCTTGTATCATCTACTCCCACTACGTTTTTCAAATGCGCACTCTCTACCAGTACCCAGTAGTTCACCCAGAACTACCTTACTGATAAACTTATGGTCTATAATATAATCCTGGTCTAGGTAGATGGTATTCGTAGAAACGATTACCTTCCAAACCTCAAGATCATAGAACAGTCCATCTTATGCCTCCTAAGGGTAACCTACAAACAGATATACCTGGAACTACATCTCCATCTCATCCCTCTTGTCGTTTTGCACAAGTGCAGGACAACTCTATATCTCGAGACACTATAGTGTCAGCTTTCGCTTAGACCATAGCTCTCTATAGGTCTGAGGTACTGATCTAGATGAGAGATAGTTTCAGATATAAGCTACTGTTTTAAGGTACAACCCCACCAAAGGTGGGTAGTATACTTGGCAATATTCATCATACTACGGACCATGTCAAACAGAGTCCGATTCCTTCTCTCGGAGACTTCATTCTGACGTGTCATCCTTAGAGCATTTAACTGGGAGATAATCCCATACTCTCTCAGGATCCTATGGAACTCGTCCGATAGTGACTTATTTCTTCGATTAAATCGAAGAGTCTTCTATCGTCTAGACGCTCTTGGAACCATAGACGTTAAAATTAACTAACTCCAATACCTTAGTGGCCCTTTTAGTTATTCTGCCTTCCAGATAACATTCATAGGTTAGAAGGATCTCCGATGAATCTGTGAACAGAAACTCGGCCTTCTTTTACCTTTGAATTTATCTAAGGCAGAATATCTAAATCAGAGGGGTCACAAATGGGATAGCTTCTCCGAAGGATTTAGATGAATTTAAATTAGACGCTGCAGCTGTTATGATATCTATTTCCGAATTAGGATTAAATATAAAGAGATTATTCTGATCTATTTCTCTAGTAATGAAGCTATCTATTTAGTTTAAGATACACACCTACGGTGCTGTCAAAAACTAAAAACTTCATTTACCAAAGAGGAAACAGAACTACATCTCTAAAAAACAAAATCTGTATTTCGGAAAAACTAAGACAATCATATCTAACAGCTTCCGCAGTGGCTTATGGCATCAGTACCTATGTTAGGATTCCTTCACTATAAAGTAGCCTTCTGCTTTCCTTGAATATCTATAGACCAGAAGTCTACATTCCAAGAAGCATAAGAACTACTACTAGATAGCGACTCAACTCCTAACATCCTGAGGTCATACTCAATCTTCAAATACCCCCTATGCTCGCCACAGCGGAAATACTTCCGTCCTTGGCGTTACCAGACTTAGGATTCCACACCAGTTTCTACACTAGAATAGTTTTCGATCTCTTATAAGTTATTCCCTTAGGTTCTTCTAAAGAAGACCTAGGTTAAGCACTAAAGGCATTGCCTTTAATCTTGATCTCATCCTTTGTCTCTTGGAAATCTCCTTAGAAGTTCTGTGTTTATCATCTCTAACTTGTTAAAGCTAAAATCTCTGATAACGCCTTCGAAGGTTCCAGACAAGGATGCAAGACAGACGTCTTCCACCACCTCATCATCTGGTACCATGTCTTGGGAATCTAGTTCGTTCTGGAACTCAAAGATGTGTTCCCGAACAAGCATACCCACTGACAACTCGGTACCGACAAGTATCTTAGTGGAAAAGCGATGAGTCGACTGACTTCGCCTTCCAGACATCTAATGCAAGTAAAACTTAATTAGAGAAGACCCGGCATATCTCTGACTCGCTTCTAAAGAATTGTCCGCAAGTCTGCTATAACATAGCACTTGCACATCTCCTTAGACTCTCGCCAGTCTTCATATGCCCTAGTTAGTGCCCTAGTGATATCTGGACCCATTAGGTCTAGTACAGGGATATTTAGATTGAATGCCAATGTACATTTACTACCCTAAGCATAAGCTAAAGATTACGCTTCCACTCTACGTAGTTAGAGACCCGATAACTGGTTCTCTTATGGGATAGCGGATAGGGGAACTATATGGTTGAATGAAAATGAATGCAAAATAACTTATTTTATGGATTTTGAAAATAAGCTAATTATATCCAAATGTCAGCGCTACCCTCACAGCGAAGACACCTCTATGGATTAATTAACCATGTATGTAAGATCTCGGAATCGACTACACCTGCCCTAGGGGGCATCATGCAGCGTCAATCCGCTTACACGGGCCTTTCCTTGACCCAGTCCAAATCTGCCAACTAAGGACTTTGATGGACCATGGTTATCTTTTGGCCAGTGCCACGTGATCACCGTTGTCTTCGCAACGAATACCTCACGTGTACTTAGGATGCTTACCCACGAGCCTAAGCAATTATGACACGGGAGTTCATGCGGCCCCCACTAGGGTGGGATGAAAAGCCCTTCTCTCATGGCCTCGTAATCGCCATATCCTTAGGGAGGTCATTAAGTAATTTGGCATGGAAACACACAGCTCCCACCCTAGGGGGTGTGAAGTTATGCATCCCCACCCAAACACAAAACGACTGGCCGTGGAGGCCAGAGGATCTCTAAAAGTCCTCTCTTACATCCCTTATTAAAGTTGAGGGTTATTTAATGCAAGTATGAGTGTACACTAAGGTCACGACAACCTATACACTAGACTCTGGTCATACCGTGCTCCCACTAGCATTCAAGCCTTTCGCGAAGCATTAATCGATCTTGGAATATCATAGTCCCTGCCTCGAGTGGATTTCTCCACTCAAGGGTCACATTACATATCCCAAGAACATTGATGCTTTGCAAACTTGGCTATCACGCTAATGCCCTAGAGCCTAGCCTAAGGTCAGACTGACAGGAAAGGTCTTCCACTACCATGGCGCCTTGCTTATAAATTTGACGAATGATGTCATAGTAGAATTCCAACTCATTCTAGGTTTCGATGCTTGCCAAATAGGCACACCCGACTAATCGGGTGTTGACCTAATGGGGGCATAACCAAATGTGAGGAATTCATACTATCATCAAGGGTCAATTAAATAATAGGCGTCACTAGTGGAATCCAATCCTAATAAGGTCGCTAGGACCCGAGGGGAAAGGGCATCCCTCTGACACAGATAATCAAATTATTGCATCGGGGTTCTCTACAGAAATATAAAGAACTACTGAAAGAAATAAGCACACAACTGAATCAAGTTCAGGGTCCGACCCCTGAACCTGACTGGCACAGCGCAGGCTCTCTGTCTCCTTCGCAAAGCTCCTCGATCCGGTGCAAGCCTCTGTATACGATCTTCTGACGCTTTCTGCCCTTTGCCGTCATCGTGTACGCTTCGCCGGATCGCCATCGTCCTCCAAGGTTCCGCTTATCTTCCCAGTGGTGGATCTTCACGGCAAGTCCTCCTCTTCAATCTGTAACCGAAAAAGATCTAGTACGCTTCGAGCAAGTGCTCACTCGTACATAATTTCCTAGAAAGAAAAGGAAAACAAGCCTAGCAAAAAGCCTGGGAATCAAGGGTGGTAAATCTTCACCTCTTGCCCGACTATGGCTCTAAAATCTATCCACACACAGAAGAAAAAACATCCAGACAAAATCGCTAACACGGGGTCCGACCCCCGGTAGCAAGCAATCACATATCCAGAATAATTTTAGAAGCGGCACCCTGCAAGAACGATTCATAGAACATACAAAATCTACTATGCATGATCTACTCGTAGAACCCCGATGGCGGCACATACTATTCATGCGCGCACATGACGGTTTCATGAAAAAAAAATGAAACGCACACCACTAGCGTGCTCTGATACCAATTGTTGGAAACAAATCCATGGTAGAGGCCCGCAGCGGAAGCAAAGTGAAGGTCCGAGGACCGTGAGCGGTGTGCGTTACATATCAAAATTTTCATCGAAACAATTTACATATGCGTGTATGAAACTTAGCATGGCAACTACGCGAACCCCTAACGACGATCTAACGCAAACGAACAATCTAGCATGAATGCATGTTCTAATTATGTTAGATCTACTTGTTAGAGATCATACCTGCGTGCGGAATCTTTCACCGCGACAAATTTCTTCTTTGTCGATGGAGACGGGCTACGGATCTGCTCGACATAGCTTCGGTGCGACAGCCATAACTTTTTTCTCCGAACTCCGATTGGGCTGAAATTTGGACTGCAGGTAGTCAACTTCGAGACGGAACTTTTGCAATAAGTTTCACGTCGTTTGGACTTCTGTAGCTCCCGGAATCACAGAAACAACGCTGATTTTCTGTGCAGATTCTGGACAGCAAAAGGTTGCGGGAGACGCCTTCTAGTTCACCCGATCTCACACGATGCACGGCACCTCATCGATGGATCTCTGAGTGCCTCCATACGACGAGCCTTCTCTTTCTACGAAACACCACGCGAGGAAGACGAGTCGCCATCCAATGGCGCAAGCGAGGGAGAGAAAGACGAGAGAGGAGATGCGAAGAGAGGAGAGGGGGCGGCTAGGGTTTCCACATGCCATGGCCGGCCCTAGGGCTTGCATGGCTCTATTAATTTCGTGCCCCCTCTCTCTCCTTCTCATATATAGGGTCGGCCTATCCATATGGATAAGGACAGTATGGATAAGGATGATTGATTCAAGCCTTATCCCTATATATCTCTTCTTTATCTCTATCCTTTCCTTGTTTTCGAAAACGGTCAAAACCAGCCCGTTTTCTGCGCCTCATAACCGGCCCCTTCATCGGAGGCTACAACCTCCTGAAACTAATGGGGCCGGCCTTGACCAGTCTCTCAACACTTAGGGCCGGCCCCCTTAGTGCATAGTGGCGCATGGTATGACCAAAACGCCCTTATGCCACTAGTTGGCCGTTCCTCGTGTACGAGACTTTGCAAGGCACACATAAGTGAAGTGCACCAGTGATTTCACTATTCTCTGAGGTTCCCGTAGGGTGCCCCTAGTGAAGTCAACTAGTCAACTCGCAACATGTCCCAGTGCATCGCACCCATGTGGCAAAGTCCACTTATGGCAAGGAATTGCTACATGCGTCTCTACACTAACCTAGGGTTTCCCCTTAGTGCACACACGTAGCTACGCATCTACCGTGCACTAGTGCGAAGCACTCACGGAGCGTATGCTTGGACTTCTCGCTTCCTCTAACTACGTTCTGTGTTTCGAGGAGATGGTATAAGAACCATACATAATGTCGATAAGGTGGCACCTTCAGGGACCAGGGTTCATGGCTTCCAACTCAGACTCGATCGACACACTACCCGAGTGTACCATCGATCCTCTGAGTCCGAGTTAACCTGCGTAGCCACCCAGAGTGCGACGCAGGCTGCACTCCAATCCCCCCGGACTTACTATGTTCTCCCACATACCCCTGCTCTCCGCTTAGTATGGTAAACTCGCTGTCCCTCCACTGGTGCCATGACGCAACTCGAGCGGTGGAGAATACCGTCAGACTCGAGTACTCATATGACTCGGTTCCTTCCAGGTTGACCATGTACATCGTACCTCCGATAACTCTGCTGAGTAACCGGATCCGTCACCAGTCGAACTGATGACCACCTGGCCAGGGTTTAATACGACGTAGGTCAGACCAAGGAACGCACCTCCCGTTAGGGGTGTGGATAGCCTGCAGGAGTGACACGCTGATGCAACGCCAGCCGGGTAACCCAGTACACCGTGGTTTTGGATCACTGCATCCGGATCCTCACACATTGGTGCGCCAAAGCACCACACAACTGGTTAGTCCACCAAACATGGTTCCTCAGGGTTTAGGACCGTTTTACCCTAAGCAGAAACACGGTTTAGTGCACCGATGTCTGCTCATCGATCTGTGCACCGTGTTGGTTCCGTTCGGCCACAGATACTGTGCCTGTTAATGACCGTGGTGGAGACACCTACGCTCTGTCATCCCAACAGCTTATCCTGATAGGGCGACCAACCCTTATCAGAGCTGCGAACGTATTTAGGTTACATGGGACCAGTCCCTTGAGTCTCCCACTCAAGTGGATTATCATGTAGCCATGGCTCTCTGTTCTGTAATCAGAACACGTACTAAGGTACGTACCAATATGCAATCCTATACTATCAACCATACAAAGCTAAACACTAGGTTTTTACGAGCTATAGACCTCACCAATTCTAACAAAGAGCTCACCTCCTTACCACAGAGGTCGCTCACAATAAGGCGGCAATGAGCCGACAGGTGTCACCACCCCCCTGAAGCTACGTGGACGATTGTAGTCCACGGAAGCCGGCCAAAGTCGATCTGGGACCTTCCAGATTTGAACTTTCCAAATCCACCACCTAACAAGGACAAGACCGGTGCATCCCCCTTTTCCACCGCCTGGCAGGCTAAACGACAAAAGCTATCAGATTCTATGTGGGCCGGCACATGGGGGTATAGAAGGTGCGGGAAGGCGCTACCACATGTCAGGCTCTGACGGGCTGCAAAAGGCTATAAAGGTACCACCCCCGGTTCCAAAGTACAGGTTGGAAACCCTCAACCCTAACACTTTCCAACCACTACAGCTCTCCCCTGTTCGTACCTGTTCTAACTTGAGCGTCGGAGGATCTGCGCTCCTAAGGGAGCCAGTCGTTCTTACGTTCTCTCTGTTTTGCAGGACGACCGCAAGGACCACTGAAAAATATCCCCAAACAGGTTCTAAGGTGTGAGAGAGATGCCTTAATGAATGAGTATCAACCTATTTATAGCCAAAAGGTAATCCTAGTGTTTAGTGCTCAAAAGACCAACTTAAAACCAAGATAAAACCAATCAAAACAGTAAGCTGGCCCCATCGTGTGCATGAGGTGTAAGCCATGCGCGCGACCTAGGAAAAATCGGTGCAAAGTCACCTCTAGCTCATGCACCAATTTCAACAAAGTCGTGCCCATAATGTCCGCACTATGAGTACACTATAGATAGTGAGCACGATGCTGATGTGGCATCTCATATTCGAAAATAATGGTCGTTCTTGACAAGATGACACATGACCATATGTACAGATGATCGTGCGATCGTGCGTGTAAGATGAACCGACTAGAGAAACTTGCATGCTTCAAGAAACTTCTAGAAGGAACTGATCGGATGAAACCGACTCAAGATTGTGTGTGCAATCCTGATTCGTGCATGTGATCTAGATTGTGCGCACGACATGGATCGTGTGCATGACTTCTTCAGCTTTCCAATTGAGACATAGAACTCGGTCCAAATGCAATTCGATCAAAGTCATGATGTGTGAGGGTCATACCCACTTGATCATGCATATAAAAATATGCAACTTTAAATAGTAAAAGCCTTGTGCATACATATGATCAAAACTGTATATCATGAAAACGTGCAAGTGACCTACTAGGTATACAAATATAGGCTAGTACTCATCAACTTATTCCAATAGCTATCACTATAAGTTTTAATAGTTATACCTGAGTGATCATGATAGCTTTGTGGGAGAGTACGCTTCATGTTGAGTCTTTGCCGCTTTTTATCTTTAAGTGTGAGCATGGGCGACTAAGCGACACTATAACTCTACCCATCTGAACTCAAGGCAAGTAACACCACCAGATAGTAATAATATTTTGACTTAAAAACTAAATGACAAATAAAGGAGTCACATTGCCAAAGGTAATGCCGAAGAGTTAAGGAATCCCTACAAACTTCACTGAAGGCATCCAGATCAATTTGGTGTAGTAATGTAAAGAATTTGGTCATGTAAGGGTGCATTGAAAAGGAAGAGGAAAAAGGGCAAGGTACAGGTACAAATGTGTGTTGTCTAATGACCCACTCACTAATTAAAACTAATGGACCAAAGCCACCACACAACAGGTATAGCAAAGGGACCCGGCCCGACCCGTTTACACCCCTAGTGATGATGATGTATTCATTAGGTTTGTCCTTGTAGGGATGCATGGGGTTTCCATGGAATGATGATGTATTGAGTTTGTGTAGTTTCCTTTATAGTGATGCATCAAATTTGTGTTAATCTGGGTTCATTAGAATGTATGATGTATTAGATCCATCAGGTTTTATCTTTACAATGATGTATGGAGTTTGTGTTAATCAGGTTTATCTTTATGTTTATTTATTTCATTGTAATTCAGTGAAGCCATTGCATAGAACTGAAATCAAGTCAACTATTGATGCGTAACATTTCTGGATCGTTCTTGAGATTCTTGAGATCGATCTTTACTCGGACGCTCAAGGAGGTCTAGCCTAACATCGTAATGCCATGCGCCCCCGGTCACTCTCCTCTAAGATTTTTCAGAATTAGGGCACCGGTGGTGGCCGGATATCGCTCGCGAAGAAATGGGGCATCCGATTTTACCCCAGACTGATCTATAATCCGGGCTGATGCTGATTGTATTTTGACAGTTGCTTGTTTCTTTCGCTGTTTGCCGAGAAAAAAATAAAGTCATCGCCGAAGAAGACATGCAATCCTCTTGCAATAGCAGATCGGTAACTGAGGAATGTAAACCGCAACCGCAGCTGCTGTCGGCGTTGAGTGATGGTGAGTTCGGGGTAAGTGCGTGGTGGCCAATGGGTGACCGACCATGCTGAGTGAGACAACCGCCGACAGCAGCTGCGGTGGTGGGCAGCTCCGGCAGATTAGGCCGCACGTGGTGGCTATGAGCAGAAATGATGCATCAGGCATTGGTTGTCAATAGATCAAATCAAGTACTAAGGGCAAATTACAAAAAACTCGCCTGAACCATATACCACCTCATTTCATATTGGTCCCTCAACTTTACGCTCGAACAATTTTAACCCTGAACAATGACCCGTCTGCATCTAGCCACCCGTCTAATTTTTATCCCAAAAACACCCTTATCCATTTCCAATAAAAACTCAAATGTTTCTCGAAATATTTAACCAATGCCTACTAGGGCAAGGGTATTTTCAGGATAAAAATCGGAGTAGTGGGCTAAATGCAGACACAAAATAGTTCAAGGTTCAAATTGTTCAAAAAACAGAAATTGAGGAACCAATATGAAATGAGGTTCATTGCGCAGGGGGAGGTTTTTGTAATTTGACCAAGTAACACACTTCTTGCCCCGCAAGTAAACCTGCTAACACTGCCAAGCAAACAATGTAGGGGGGGAGAGGTCACTCCACTTCCCCTTACATTTCTCCAAAAATGTTATTACCTATCCATAAGATGAACTCCAAAGATGCAAAACACATTATTGAGAACATCGACAAAGGGCCCGACTGAAAACTCCCTCCCAAGCTCTTACAAAAAAAAAACCGCTGATCGAAAAACACTGCTAGAAGACCACCACCACTCACTGGGTGACACCTAGCCACTTGGTGAAGTTCTCGAATTCGGTGTAGTCGCTATCCGAGACCATCATCTTGTACCATGCCTTCCCCGCGGCCTTGATCGCATCAGCTTCTTCCTGCACAAACATAGCATCCGCACCTCAATTACACGACAAACTGATGGGTGGGGTTCTATACGGTCGTATCAAGCTCATGTTCTAAATTTCACACGGTCATTGTACATGGAAGATCCATACGAAAGAGAAATAAAAAGAAGCCTTAGGCATGATAACACAACAGCAACCATCAAGACAATAAATTTGTGTCGCCGCTTGATTTTAAAAACAATGTGGTCAAACACATAATTGACATAGTGAGTTTTCGAGGGCTGAGGATCTATATGAGGGCATGGGATAACCAGAGGTTCGCCTTTCATAAAATCAGAGGGCCAAGTTCAAATGTCAAAGGCCACCACGAGTAGGTTCAATGTGCTATGGATTTTAACCTGCTAATCAGGTTAGTTCCTTTGCTTTTGATCAGACATAAAAGCTAGCACTTGTGTTCATTGCTTAAATAACAAATAACATGGTTACTAACCGCAGAAAGCTGTGATGTGGTGTACATGAGTTGAGCTAGAGGAATCTTGTAGCATTAGGAGAATATAAAAAAGGAGATTTAATTGGTTAAATTGCTAATGCACGGCCTCGATAGGTCAGCTTCATGTGCTGGTAAAGAGGGCATCCACAATCGTCAAAGAAAAGTAAGCAACTGTTTGATCATGTTAGCTCCATAGGCTTGATATCAGCATTGTGTAGTATAAAAAAAGATATGCTCCTGCTCATGTGTCTATCCACCAATCGCACGAATTATAGGTCATATTAACTTCAGGAAAGTTTGTTGGCCTGAATCCATCAGAGCTCGTCCCACCAGTCATCATGTTGGCTTGGGGGCGAGTAGCAGAGGTAGGAGGCCCGGTCTTATTCTGATTTGAATGACTAGTATGCTTGTGGTAGCGATCTCTCGCCAAATGTCCTGTGCGCTAGCATATGTAGCAGCGACGAACACCATCCTCCTCCTCCTTGTTGAAGTTGCCGTGATAGAAAGGCTTCTCATTTTTGAACCTCTTGTTCCAATGTGGTATTTTGTTAAAGGATTTGTTTCAACTCACATCTCTCTTTCTCTTCTTCCTTCTCGTGTTGTGGTGGTAAAATGATATGGGTTTAGGGGGTTTTATATAGCTTCCAAACCCTCCCCCCATGGCCCAAATACACTAAACAGAGCTCACCCTAACATGCCATAGCCACCCCCCTTGTACAGCCCATGTGGAGAAAAAAAAACAATAAAAACTCCCAACATCCCCCCCCCCCCTTCTCGTTGTCGGCTCGGTCCTGTACCGGCCGATACCATCCTGAATCAGCCGATACGGGTTGATATCGGCCGATGCAGAGGTGGTTTCAAGCCCAATGAGATGTATCGGCTCGGTCCAGTTGAAACCGATATGTACTGGTACCGGTCGAGATTTATAATCATGTTGTTAGACTCTCCAGCAAGGCAAAACCCAGGCCCAAACCCGTATAGCCCAAAAAGAAATCTCGGACCGAAGACCCTTCGCATGCACGCAGCATGTGTCCACGGTACCGAGCTCGAGCCCATTGCGCACGATCGCGTGTGGTGTGTGAAGCCCAGGGACCATGTGTTATCTACCAACCCCTTTAAGAGGAATGGTATTTAATTGAGTCTCCATGTCTTCCCCCAGGCAATATGAGACTAAAGAGGTGAGTATTTGCAGAAGTAGTGAAGGCCAAGTATAGAACCCTTGGCCTAGATCAAAAAGGTAGCCTAGGTGCACTCCTCTAGCCACTTGATCAATTGTATTTATTTGATTTGATAAGAGATACAATTAATATGATTTTATATCATATCCTAATATTATACCCAATAGATCTGTGGTGGCTGGCTACTTTGCTCAGAGCAGAAGAGTTCCATTGGTTTTGTGGAATCTTTCCATAGCACACATTATTTGGAATTTTAAACGTGGCTTTTGAGGTGAAATCATTCCATGATTATTAAAAATACTTTACCCCTTGGGCAAACACATCAAAACAAACAAAGTAAATTTTGTGGAATTTCCATAATACTTGCCAAAGTAAAAGTTACCACAAGTTTCAGATCAAAACAAACGAAGCTCAAGATGAATGTAAACTAACTAAAATAATAACTATAAGTTTCAGCTCAAAAATCAAAAGCAGGATAAGTCAAGTTGTCTATAAAAATACACAATATAGAATGTAAAGCAATTATAAATGATATCATAGTGGTGCTCTTTCAAAATAGATAGCATAATCCACACCTATGAGAAAAAAAGGCAAAAGCAAACATTGATCTACTAACTTTCAACATACCACATCGAAAATCTTACATGGCAAAATTGCTTAGCAATTAGCAAACAATATGTTTGAAGTCGGACAATCATTTAACCGTCAAAAATGGCTAACCGATTTCCACCAAAAACAGTTAATAAGAACCACTATCAAAATATATAAAGAAGCACCAACTTTCAATGACAACATTTCCACCAAAAACCATATATAACAAGTAGTATGAAATATCAGTAGATAGTAATTCGTAAATTTCAATAGTGATACCTTGGGGAGCTGGCTCCTCTTCTTGCCAAGATTCTCCTTCTTGGCCTTGACGCGCTGTTCCTCCGCAAGGAGAGACATCCTTCTGGCAGTCTTGGCGTAGGGATTCAGCTTGAGCAGAGTGTTCAGATTCTTCAGCGGGTTCTTCTTCAGCGTGCGGCGCTTGATCTCCTTCGTGATCGGCCTAACCACCGACTGCACCTCGTCGGAGTTAATAATCCTCGATAGGTCCGAGTTTGTCATCTTTGATCGCGGTAGAACGTAACCCTTCTTCTTCTCCGACAGCTTCTCGAAGGTCCCAAAGACAGAGTCCAGCTTCTTGAAGGCCGACTTGGTCCACACTACGAACCTCCCGAGGTGCCCCCCAGGTGCCAGCTTGAGGAGGTTTAGGCGATCGACGTTCGCCACATCGACGCCAGGGATGTTGCGGAAGGCCTTCACGATCTTGGACCCCTCGGTTCCATAGACGATGAGGGGGCCCTTGTGGGAGATGTATCGGCGGTTGCGCATCTTTCCCTTGCCGGGGCGGATCGAGCGGCTGTCCTTGGCCTTCTCGGCATCAGGGTAGGCACCAATCTGCTTCAGGATCTTGATGGCGGAGGAAGTCTTCTCGACGGACTCGACTGAGTCAGAAACGACGAGGGGGAGCTCGGGGACGGAATCGATGCGGTGGCCGCGGGCGAGGACGAGGGAGGGGACGGCGGAGGCGGCGAGGGCAGAGACGAGGGCGAAGCGACGCTGGTTGATGTTGACGCGGCGGTGCCAGCGGCGCCAGATCTTGGTGGGGGCGAACATACGGCCGCCGCGGCACATGTTGCCGAAGGCGCCCTGGCCGGCGCGGTGGGTGCCGCCGCCAGGGACGCGGGGGATGCGGGAGACGGCGCGGCCGGTGCCCCAGGACTCGGCGGAGGTCTGGTGGCCTGCTCGCTTGGAGACGGCGTAGGGCTGGCGGCTGTTCTTGGAGAGGCTCGCGTGGACGGAGCGCACGACGTCGGGGCGGATCGAGGCCTTCATCACGTCCGGCAGGGGGAGGGAGGAGGACCCGTCGGTGGCCATGTCACCCTCGAGGGGCTGGACGGTCACTATAGGGCGGACGGCGGCGACGGCGGCCATTGAAGGAGACGAAATGGCGGCTGTGCTAGGGTTAGGGTTTCGACACGGCTCTGGTAGCGCGAGGGGTCGAAGTAGGGGTGGCAATTCTTGACCCGACCCGCCAACCCGACCCGAAGTTAGCGGGTTTGGGTTTGGCCTAAACGGGTTCGGGTCATAAACGGGTCGACCCGATTGACCCGTTTATTTAATGGGTCGGGTTCGGGTTTGTACTTGTAACCCGATTGACCCGACTTGACCCGTTTAACAAATGGGTCATGTCAACCCGACCCGACCCAACCCGACCCAACCCGAACCAACCCGACCCAACCTGATCAGACCCAGCCCAATCCGACTGGTCTTTACCCAACCCGATAGGTTTACATGGGTTCTGTTGACCCAACCCGAGCCAACCCGACCCGACCCGTTTAGTAAACGGGTTAAACGGGTCGGGTCGGGTCAACCCGTTTATTAGGCGGGTCGGGTTTGGGTTTAAGTTTTTGACCCGTTTATTAAACGGGTCGGGTTCGGGTTGGATGTTTTGCCCTTATACATATGTCTCAACCCGACCCGAACCCGACCCGACCCGACCCATTGCCACCCCTAGGTCGAAGGATTAAGTCTACTCACTGAGCGACTCCAACTAAATATGGCGAACAATTTTGGGGAACGGTACAAAACAGCGTACCCTTTAGGAGCATCTCCAACGAGCTCCTACGATTCATCCATATTCTTCAAACTGTTATGAAACGATGGTTGCATCAGATATGGATGCCCACCGGATAAATACCCCTAGATTCATGGGATAGGAGATTTTCCCGTCTCTATCCCAATCTCCGATTATGCCTATATATAGGGGGCTTGTGTTAATAATATAATGAGTTTTTCCCAACACGTTATCATCACGATACGTGAAACACGAGCGAAGAGCACGACCTGGCCGACCCATCGCAGAGAGAGGAAGAGAAGAAGAGAGAGCGGAGCAACCATCACGCCGGCGAAGGTGGACCGCAAGTCTACTTTCCAGAAGATGGTGTACGGCATCGGACTGCGACGGCTCAATCACCAAACAAATTGATGTAATAAGGAGGAGATATAATCAGGGGGAGAGATGTAATAATGGTAATGTAATTGTTAGGCGGAGGGCATCCTGAAGATGCAAATTTATGCGCGCTGTACTCTTTTTCCTTTTGTAGGGTTTTTCCCACAGGGTTTTCCCATCAAAGGTTTTAACGAGGCAGCATTATGCGCACCCACCATAGTTCCTGAAGAACTTGTTCCTGAAGAACTAAGGTTGTACTCTTTTTCCTTTGATAGGATTTTTCCCACTGGGTTTTTCCATCAAAGGTTTTAATGAGACAATCATTGATAAATGGTGGTCATCCAAGGGGGAGTGTTATGAAACGGTGGTTGAATCGGATATGGATGCCCACCGGATAAATACCCCTAGATTCATGGGATAGGAGATTTCCCCATCTCTATCCCAATCTCCGATTATGCCTATATATAGGGGGCTTGTGTTAATAATATAATGAGTTTTTCCCAACACAAACCATATTATAACTGCCACACAAAAGTGAAGAGTACTCCAGTGGGCTCCTCAATCTCTTCCTATTTTTATATAAAATGTTAAATTAGGACTCATGAAAATAATATTTACAAGGATTATTCTGAAAAGTAAGAAAGTTAATAGACTTTCTTTCAATGCAAAGTGGGCTTCACTATTCTTAGGTTTCCCTACTTCTCTCTCTAACATCAAGGAGAAGAGTAGGAAAATATCAAAATAGGAAGATTTGGTGGAGCCCCCTTTTGACTATTTTCTTTATTTCTTTCGGTAAAACAAGGAAGGAATAAATCCAAAGGAGCATGCTGAAAATGCTCTAAGCCTAAGGACAGAGGACGAAAATACTCATCAATAGTCTTTAAATTTTCATTTGAATGCCACTCCCCTCTAAACTAACCTAAAATCTAATACAAACCTAATCATAAAACTTAAGATCTATAGGTCATGGGGTGAACCCTAGACCTAATCTGAACTCTAAAACCTAAGATCTACAGACCACGAGGTGAACCCTAGACCTAATCCTAAAACCTAAATCTTAGATCTAACCTAAAACCTAAGATCTACAGGCCATAGGATGAACCCTAGAGTCCTAGATCTAATCCTAAACCTAATCCGAACAAATTCGAACCAATCCTAAACATAGTCCTAGATCCATCAACCCCGGATTTGATGAGCATTGGGTCAGATTCTAACAAATCAAGCTACAAAGACCAGTTGGCTGGAAGGCCGAAAGAGAGTGACTAAAGTGCACAGGAAAAGCAAGAAGGGATGAATCAATCAACCAAAGGCGAGTGTACGAGCTCTATAAAAAATTGACTAAAAACTCGGAGCAGCATCGTGCCTTGAAGATCAAACTCCTCATGAAGATGTACTAGTAAGACCAGGCTCGGATTGCATTAGAAAAGGCACGAGAATATGAGAGGATTAGAGTGAAGATGGCAAATGTTCAACTCGATGAGAGAAAATTCCATGTACAACAATAAAATGAGAGAAGTGCTGAGGATGAAAGGACTATGCTGATATACCTTAAGGATCTACCCTCTGACAGTGCAGAGTACTTAAGGGGCCATCAGATGAAGATACTTGCTAGAGAATTTGATCTCTAATATTTGACATGTATCTTTCAGTATTGTATATATGAGATTCTAATATTTAACATGTATCTTCAATCCATTTCTGCCATATCTTTGAATTTGAAGTAATCTATCAGTGAAAATTCGATCGTCCCATATCGAAGAAATACTAGTATTGAAAGCACATTGAACTAAAAAACACACTAAAACAAGCTTTCTGCAATACGAACATATACGTCTACAGAGTCTATCGGTCCTCCATAGGCAAGCATGCCCATTACCTCAATCACCTTTTGAAGATATGACAACCCCAATTTTTTAGTTGTGTTTTATCTCTGGACAAAGTAGTGGTCATACTGTTCCACAGGAGAAATAATGGTCGGTGCATCCAGAATCTGCATCGAAACATCTTGGCCGGATACATCGGACTTTGGCAAAGTAGTCATTGAAGAGCATTTGGTTACCAGTAACTCAGTCACGTCAAATGGTTTTATGACCTTGAATGGATCTTGCTTTCGTCTCTTTGAACAACTACCTTCTTCCTATTCCTCGAAAGCGGCGATGGCCAACATATCATCGTCGGAGTTGGACTCTTCAAGAAGCAACATCTTCAAACAGTTGTTCAACATGACGATGAGATATGAGCAAAAACGAGAAGAAGAAAGAGGGGAGTGCTGAGAGATTTGAAGGAGAAAACTATTCTTGAGCTACCCCTCTATTTATAGAAGAAAATTTGTCTGCATCGAGAGACGTGCCCAACGGACCATAATCTAATCATTGGGGAAAAGAAAAAATTACTGATAGACATGCTCAATAGACAGAAATATTATCGTTTAGAAAAAAGATAAATACAA
Organism: Chamaelirium japonicum; assembly: GCA_947650365.1. Classification (NCBI taxonomy): domain Eukaryota; kingdom Viridiplantae; phylum Streptophyta; class Magnoliopsida; order Liliales; family Melanthiaceae; genus Chamaelirium; species Chamaelirium japonicum. Next base: position 95,933,867 of record OX393550.1, on the reverse strand, counting down.
TAATAGGTGTGCCCAACAAAAAAAAATATCTTCTTGTAAAGCCTAAACTGATAAGCATGCCTTAAAAATCTCCAACCCTAAATACTAAATCCTAAAAAATGATAATATTTATTCTATGTTATCTATAAATTTTATTCATAATTTTCTAGTATTTTTTCTAATATTTTTAAAAATTAATGCATCGTAAGTATTTTTCTTTTTCATTGTTCATGTTATTTAGGTTATAAATACTTCAAGAGCCATGGGTATAAAAGTCATTTAGTTAGATTGTATATTGGATGAAAATAGTGGGTGAAAATGTTAATTTTCACTTTGAGAAGCCAATGAATGAGCTACTGAAGTAGTTCACTTGGAGAAGCCTCTTTCTTGTCAAAACATGTGACATGGCCCGGGCTGAACTCCTCAACGAGGCTGTTGGAGATGCCCTAAGGAATGGGAAAGTAGATGGTTCAATCGGGTGGCAACGGGTCGTGTCATGTCGAGTTCGTGTCGTGTCTATCGTGTCCAAAACCCCTAAACCCGGACCCGACCCGTTTAACTAATCGTGTCTAGATCCTAAAACCGTACCTGACCCGTTTATAAACGGGTAGACCCGATAAGACCCGTTTGATCCGTTTACCACACGGGTCTATTCAGTTGACCCGATCCGACCTAGTCCGACTCGACCCGACCTGACCTGATAGACCCGCTGGTACTACATATTACAGTATCGGATTACGGATAGACCCGACCTGACACGACTCGCTGAATTTTATTCCCGGGTCTACCGTGTCCAGACCCTAAACCCGAACTCAACCGTTTATTTAACAGATCTATCGTGTCGACCCCACTACAAGAAATAGGTTTTTTACCGACGGAAATGTATATCACCATCGGTAATAATACATATTTTACCGACGGTAACAATATTTTCCGTCGGTAATATAACTTTGATTTTTTTACTTTTTTTTACATATTTATTACCGACAGCTATATATTATCCGTCGGTAATATATATTTACCGACGGTATCTATTACGTCCGTCGGTAATAACATAAAAGTTCGTCGTATATTATATACTAGTAATGCCCGTGCCTGTCGGCACGCAAAAGATTTTGAGGGCGGGAACAATATTTCGAGAGCGGCGATAATTTTTCGAGGGAGATAAAAATATTTTGAGGGTGATAACAATATTTCTTGAGTGGAGATAATAATAGTAATGCACATGCCCGTCGGCACGAACATTCAGCGAGAACATCCACATTCGAAGGGGCGTTACATTCTGTGAAGGGGCCCATATTTGGTGAAAGCATCTCCAGGGGTGGCAATGGACTCCGAAAACCTGACCCGAAACATTGGGTATGGGTGCAAATTTTGTACCCAAAACATGGTTTACGAAATATTGAGAATTTAACACAAAATTGCCAAGGTGAAACATTTTAACTTACTCATCAGAATGGGAAGCTTAATACTTATTCTCGAACAAACTGGATGACCGAAGGGAATATTGTTTCCTAATGAATGAAAAGCTCTTCAAGATTGGAACTTTGTAATGTTGAATAGATGATTCTTGAAGCAGAGTAATAAATCATACACTGGTAATTTCATGAAATAGAAAAGATCACTAACATTGATCCCTCTTTAGCAGGTCAATAAGGGGGGATTCATTGTCTCCATCCTGTCGCGACCTTCACCATCCGTCTCCATGGCCATCGCCTCTCTCGCCGCAAAAGAATCCAGCAGATCGGGCAATTTTGGAGATAGAATATTGTTAGTGTGTTATGGGTTTAGTATGGAGTCTGCGATACCCGAATAGGTATGGGTAGGGTCCGACCCGAACGTCGGTTGATCAGGCGGCCTAACAACGTCGGAAGGTATGGGTATAAGAACTCTATCCGATTAACTTTCAGGTACGGATATGGGTACCTCAACCAAAATCTGATTGCCCCTCTAACCTGTGTATGATTTAACTTTCAGGTACGGGTATGATTAACACTGCATTGTGATATCCTTATTTCTTTTTATTCATATCCAAAACCTGACCCTGAACCAAAACCCGACCCCACCGATGACAAACCAAAACCCGAAACCCGATTGGATGGATTAGGTATGGAGTCTGTCATACCCGAATCGGTATGGGTTGGGATAGGGTCCGACACGAACCTCGGTCGATCAGGTAGCCTAACAGCATAGGGAGGTATATGTATAAGATCTGTACCCGATTAACTTTTGGTTATGGGAACCGAACCTTGATTGATCGGGTGGACTTGAATTTTTTTTTCTAATATTCGAAACCGAACCAAAACCCGACCCCACCGGCGACAAACAAAACCCGAAACCCGATTGCATATGGATCAGGTATGGAGTCTGACCCGAACCTCGGTTGATCGACCGACGAAACACTTCCCGGGGGCGAAGTTTGTGCCGTAGGCCCACACTTTGTTGTTGTCCGGTCCAGTGATTTGTTGAGTGAATCAAAATGTCCTCCCTGGACTTTGAGAGTTAACACCTACACAGTTTGATTAGTTTCGGTCCATCAAAAAAATAGGACATTTATTGAATCAAAGAACATTACTTGAATCAAATAGCTAATCATAAAATCTTTACTTATTGAATCTGCAGTATTTTCTTCAATGTATGTTTAGCTTCAGTTTACATGTCTGCAGAGCAGGGGAAAGAACCAATTTAAAGAAGAAATGAGAGGGGAGAAGCCAAAAAAACTTTTTTAAAAAATGTGAATTGATTGTTGCTTTCCATGTGACGATTGACAACATGAATAAAGATTAGAAGAATCTTGGATGGGTCCAAGATCTTGAGTCTAAACAGGGGGAAATAACGAAAAAAAAAAGCAAAGGATGGAAGGAAGAGAGAACCGAAGAAAAGAACGTGAGGTCGTCTTCTTTAATTTTTTCTTCCACCAAACAGAGCCATAAAACCCAGATCTTGTTTCCTCTAAAGGAAAATAGAAATCTTCCGAAATAAAACAGGAAACATGGCATTCTAAAGTAAAGCACAAACATATATTTCAAACTATGGGAATAATATTTGACAAAACAAATGCCAATGGATCAACCCGACCCCGATCCCCCCCGATCCCGTAGGCGACGACCCCGACCCCGCTGGCGAATGGAAGAATCCTGCACCAAAAAAAAAATGATGTCAAAAAACACACACACAGAGAGAGAGGGAGAGAGAGAGAGACCCCAACCCGACCCCGCCGGCGATGACCCTGATAGATTCCCGCGATGAATGAGTCTCCGGCGATGTGCTCCTCTGCTTACCCGCAGGTGATGACCCCGACCCAACCCCGCCGGCGATGACCCTGATAGATTCCCCCTTCGTCTAGGATCTCTCCGTCCCCCCGTACACCCTCTTCCCCTCCTCCACTGAGTCCTGTCCCTTCCTCCTCTCCTCTGCGAAAAACTTAAAAAAAATATATTAGAGAGAGAGAAAAAAAAAAAGAGCCTGAGGGAGTGTGGGTGTTGGTCGCAGCCACATCGCCTGAATGCTAGGCCAATGGAGAGAGAGAGAGAGAGAGAGAGCGGGGTGGAGTCGAAGGAGGTGTAGTCAGTCGACGAGGTCGGATCAGTAGACGATCGGCGAGATCGAATCTGGATCGGCGAGATCGGATCTGGATCTTGATCTGGATCGGCGAGATCGGATCTGCATCGGCAAGATAGGATAAGCAATCGGTGGGCGAGATAGGAGCTGATTAATCCCCTCCAACGGAGCAGTAGTCGGTCGGCGAGGTCGGATGAGCAGTCGATCGGCAAGATCGGATCTGGATCTGGATCTGGTCGGATCAGCAGTCGGTCGGCGAGATCAGAGCTAATCAATCCCCTCCTCGTCGCTGCCCTTCCATTGGAGAAGAAATGGGGAGGGGAGTCGATCAGCCCCCTCCCCTAGAGGTCGAAATCCCGAGCGATGAGAGAGAGAGGTGATGAGAAAGAGAGAGAGAGAGAGAGAGGTGATGAGAAAGAGAGAGAGAGAGAGAGAGAGAGAGAGGTGAGGCTGGGGGTAGAGAACGGGGCCCGGCGACCAGATCCGCGGCCATCCCAGCCCGGCGACCAGATCCGCGGCCCGGCGACCAGATATGCGGCCCTCCGACCACCGAGTTGCTGCCGGCGACCACCGAGTCCCAGCCCGGCGACCAGATCCGCGGGAGTGGTGATGAGAAAGAGAGAGAGAGAGAGAGAGAGAGAGAGAGAGAGAGGTGGGGCTGGGGGTAGAGAACGGGGTGGGGATTGGAATAGAGGGAGAGAGAGGAGAGTAATGACAGCACAGTTGTCGGTATTGGAATAGAGGGAGAGAGAGGAGAGTAATGAGAGCACAGTTGTCGGTATTGCTCACCTTCCGTTTTTAATCCGGACGGGTATCGATCACCTTCCATTTTTTGAAGGTTGGTCGGATCAATCATAGTCGTTAATTTCTCTCTTCTAAGTGAATGACACTCACCGTAACAGCAATGAACGGCTGTGTTTATCTCTTACGGTTTGTCTCTGTCAATTAAATGTTTATCCCCCCCCACAAAACCCTGAAATATTATATAGATTTTATTTTATTTTTTTGTTTATTTTTACCGACCGTAACTATATGTTCGTCGGTATAACTAATATTACCGACGGTACAGATGTATTCCGTTGGTAATATTAATATATAAATTTAATTTTTTTTACTATTTTAATTACCGATAGAAATAGAGTATCCATCGGTATAATACTACTTTTTCACCGACAGAATATATACAGCCCGTCGGTAAAAACCAACGCTCAAAAGTCCACCTCACCGCTCCCTCAGATCGCCATCCGCGTGCTCCCTCCCAACGTTATATCGACCGTTCGTGCCCAACCAATCCAACGATCCGAAACCGAGCACGCCCTCTAAATCCTGTCCCCGTCCCTCTACAAATACCTCTTGGCCTCCACTCGATCACCATCACCTCCACTCGATCACCATCAACTCCCGACCGGCGGCAAGGCCCCCCGAAAGCAGCTGGCAGCCTGGAAGTCGGCTCCGGCGACCGGCGGCGTGAAGAAGCCCCACCACTTCCGCCCAGGAAAGGTGGCGCTCCGTGAGATCAAAAAGTACCAGAAGAGCACGGAGCTCCTGATCCGCAAGCTCCCTTTGGTCCGCGAGATCGCGCAGGACTTCAAGACTGACCTCCGGTTCCAGAGCTCTGCCGTCGCCGCCCTCCAAAAGACCGCAGAGGCCTACCTCGTGGGGCTCATCGAGGACACCAACCTCTGCGCCATCCACGCCAAGCACGTCACCATCATGCCCAAGGACATCCAGCTCGCCCGTCGCATCGGAGGCGAGAGGACCTGAAAGCTATGTTCTCCCCTCCTTTCCGTGCGTATGGGATCTATTTGTAGAAATGTTGCAATGAGGAAAAAAATCTGTATGCTGGATGCTAGCTCAGATGTAATCTGTTTCTTTCAGTGTAATTTCCCATCAGAAAGCTGTGTCCTGTTATTGCCATTTCGCAGGTGTTTCTTTTCTCAATTGTGAAAAAAATCTTTGAAATTTCCCTCTCAACATTAACGGTGGAATTCCAACCCAGCCTTGAACAACCACACACACACACACACCCTCTTGTTTTTTTTGCATATAACCCCTTAAAGAAGACATATTTTTGGAAATGGGTGAGAGAACGCTGGGAATATATAAAGTATTTTAAATGATGTATATATTACCGACGGAAATTATGCTTCCGTCGGTAATATATAAAGTATTACCGACGGTCAGACCGTCAACCGTCGGTAATAAGCTTATATATTGCCGACGGAAGCTAATATTCCATCAGTAGTAATTAATTAGATTTTTAATTAAATATAAATATAGTACCGACGGAGACATAATAACCGTCGGTATTAATTATAAATACCGACGGAAATTTTTTCTCCAGTCGTTGATTTTTTCCGACGCCTTTTTTCCCGACAGATTGGCGACGGAAATGGTTTCCGTCGCAATAAATCTTTGCCGACAAAAAATCAACTTGATCGACGGATATATTCCGTCGGTAAAACCTGTCTTTTTTGTAGTGCTCGTTTACGACCCGAACCCGTTTAGTTCTGACGCAGACCCGCTAACTTCATGTTGGGTCCAAAATTGCCAGCCCTAATCTTGTACAAAAACAACCCAACCGATGGGAAAACTTTCTTACTATTGTTAGGTCTTCTTGTATTGTCATTAGTTTTTAGCAACTGAAACCCTAATTTTTTCGATGATATTTTAAGCGAGATATAGTCAATAGGGTAGAGTTTAGGATTGGCCTTTGTACCTTGGAAGACATCATGTTGCGGTCAAGACTTCTTTGCCTATCCATTCCCACATTCTCAGGCATGCTCAAGTATAACTTCTTCGGGATAAACAACTAATCCACCTTTGAACGCATAGGACAGCCAGTGTACGTTAGCACACACTCAAATCCTTGGTTCCGATCGATTCATATGCATATGTGTTCTCTCATTGCATGTGTTCTCTCATAAAAATATTTTATAAAAAAAATTTCTAAAACTTTTTTCATACTTTCTTGATGCACATTACATGCTCGGAAGTTGAAACCTCCGTTTACTTTATCGGAACTAAGGTAAAAAACCTAGTTCTCTAGAGTTAGTATAGATTACGTGCACACATAGATCCTTGCATGCACGAACTCATGTGCGCACGTAGAACTTCGTACGCACGTAGGCTATCACTTAGAAAGTACTAGAAGATAAGAGTCGGCCAGTCTTCATTGGGTCAACCAATAAGGGCTGACAACTCAACCCTACGTGCACACCTAGATCCTCGTGCGCACATAGTAGGGGTGCAACTTGGGTCAAGTAAAACTGAAAACCGACTCTAAATGGGTCGGGTTGGTTCAGATATTTTGGTCAAATGGGTTGGTTCGGTTCTAAGTTTTGTGGACCGACTAAATACGGGTTGGTTCCGGGTTGAGGCTTGGGTAGACCCAACCCAACCTGAGAACCAAACTCATATATATTAGTCCACAATCCACATTTATGATAAGTCCACATACATGTCACGAGTTTTTATTTGGGGTTTATATCACACTAGCACACATGTAATTGTTTGTTGTTTCCTATACCAAGAGAACTCAATGTGTGGTTAAAGTCTAAAGTCCATTGTGGACCTCTAGCTTGCTAGTAAATAGGCGACAACCTTTATTACACCTTTTTTTTTTATTTTAACCCAACTACTAATTCGAGAACCGACCCGAACCAACTGACTTTAGTGTGGGTCGGGTTGGTTCGGTCTATGCCCAATTCGGATTGGTTTGGGTTTCACTATGGTAGAACCAAACTAGTTTGATGCGGTTCCGGGTTAGCTCAACCTGATCTGAGTTGCACCCCTAGCACATAGTGACTGTGCTCTAGCTCACTTAAAAATATCTCTTGGTTGCTCTTAACTTTCCACCTTGGACTCCTTTAGTTGCCTAGGGCATATTAATAGACCCCCTTTTATCTCTTTAAGAGGTTAAAAAGTTAGAGATAGAAACCTTAGGTTTCTAGGTTTCCCTAAGGCCTTTTAGGGTTCTATAGGTTTCATCTCTTCCCTTCTCCCTCTCTCCACCTCCTTAGCTTCATATCCTTAGGGGCTTTTATTTGCATGAGAAGAACTCTTGATTGTCTTCCAACAACTTGAGTTCATCCTTAGCTAGAGAGGGCAAGGCTAGCTTGAGTGCTAGGATGTCATCTAACACCTTATTCTCATACTAGCTTTGACGGTTTTGAGTCATATGTCTATGGAGTGTGCTAGGTTTTAGAGGATAGATCTAAATTCTTGCAAGAAACTAAGATCATCATCTGCCTTAGTCACTCCCTAGATCCAAGTATTTCTTTTTGATTTTCTCCCTTTTTATTCTTTCACATACACCTTTGGTTTATTCCCACCGTCGTGTGGAAGGCACTTGTGAGAGCATTTGGGCTGATTGCAATCACACAAGCACCCATCCCCATCATTGGTGGGGTGGACCTCTACGGCACCAAGGAGAATCGGAGGATCTCGGAGTGGAGCGAGGAGGATTGCGAGCAAACCCTTTGAAGGGTGGTTGCGGCCAATTTCACCATCGAAGCGGGGAGTGGATCAGAGGTAGCCGGCGTATTCTCTTTGTAACCACTAATGTTTGCTCTGCTTTCGTGGATGCGCAGGGAAGACGAGGTTGTAACCTAGGCCCGGCTTGTCGAAGACTTTTTTTTTCGCTTAGGGGTTTCCATCTAGAAAAATAACTTGTTGATCTTTCACGTCATTTTTGTGATCATTGCTCGTTATATTTCTGCATCTTGTGCAACCTAACCCGAGTTGCATCTGCCCATTGTGGGGCACACCAACTAGTTTCGTCTAGTTGGTCTCTTAGTGCATGGTGATTAGCTAGCCAAGCTATGCCTAGCTATAAAAATTTCAACTATCAAAGGGGTGCGTTCTTTTGGACGGACACGAAAAGCGGAAATAAACCGAAGGGTGGAAATTGTTTCATTTTTTTGCCCTTCTCCGTTGGTCTTTACTGTTTTGAGTGGCGGAAAATCATCCACCGAGGTGCTTGATTTATGTTATTTTGGGCGGACTTGGTTTCCTTCCAAAATTGGAAGGACATTCTCTTTCCACCCTAACACGGAAACGACGAAGGCGACATGTTGTACTGAGAGAGATTCTCTTCTCCGGTTGCAGCTTTAGCTCGCTTTTTGTCTTTTCCATCTGTTGTATATTTCGTTCCCGATGAACTTTTAAGCCTTCAATCATGATTTTCCGACGCTAGGTTTTGCATTTTGACTATTTTTCCGGCTAGAGTTCCGATCGAGCCGTGTTCTTCATTTTTGTTTCCCTCCATTAAAATATATCAAAACTTGAAAGAGGGTGGAGATGGAGTCAATGGAAATGAAGTTGGTTTACTTCATTTTCATCTCCTTAAGTTGGGCAGAAAGCAAACGAACGGGCTCTAATTCATATAATTATTTCTTTTCGGTCCAAATAATAAGTTAAAATTACAGGAAAAAACATACAAAGCAACCAATCACTTCCATGAATAAACTACAATCTATCCACATTCAATCCACCAAATCACCGGGTTATACATCAAAGAAGCTAAATGGGTTGGGTCATGGGTGAAACAGGGATGAAACTTGGACCCCATCCGACCCGTGTTCAACCCGACATTGGATTGGGTTTGGACAACTGTAAATGGGTTGGGTCATGGGTTAGGTTGAGAAAAGGCCAATCCGACTAATATTTGGATGGGATTGGGTTGAGGGTCTGGGTTAACCAACCCAACCCTAAACCTGATATTCAAATATACATATTTTACTAAATATAGGGTAGGTTAATTTTTTAAATCTTGTTCATAATTCACTTCAGCGGGTAAAAGGGTATGTATTGGTTGCTCATTTTTTTTATTATCGTTTCGTAAGCTTCTAAATATTGAAGGGCTTTTTTCCAAAATATTAGTAAAAAATAAAATATTTAAGGAAACAACGGCAGATCAAAACTATTTCCCAACTAACGCTTTGACAGCCACGTGGCATACCAGCGCCGTAAATCAAGCGAATTTTTTTTTTTTTTTGTTTCAAGTAGAACCCGGTATTTGGAATACCGGGTTTAAACCCGATATTCTGAATACCGATTTTAACCCACACTTAGCCGACCAAAACGGATACCAAAGTCCCATACTTACCATTTTCTCGTTGGATTTTCGGGTAAAACCGGTATCCAGAATATCGAATTTAAACCCGATAATCCAAATACCGGTTCCTACTTGTACCGAAAAAAAAAATAAAAAAATTTATCGCGCTCGCTTTACGGCGCTGACATGTCACATGGATGTCAGAGCGCTAGGTTGGTAAATAGTTTTGGTCAACCACTATTTAGTTAAATATTTATTTTTTTAATAGTATTTTGAAAAAAAGCCCAATACTGAAAGAAGAACAATATCACGCCATTCAAACTAACCATTGTATATTGATTCTTGGGAGGGAAACAGATCATGCTCCAAAAAACAAGAAACAAATTCTATTAATGCAAGAAAGCACAAGAAACGAAAAACAAAAAGAAAAACCTACATTAAATTTTTGATGTATGAAAACCTCCCAATGGGATTAAACCATGCATCTTGTTTCCTTTGCAACATAACCATCAATCCATAATTCAAACAAAGAAATTAAAAGAAACAAAAATAACAGTCAGGATTTCAGATGCATCACCAGTAAGAACATACAACCCAGTTCCCAAATCTGAATGAACCACCCATTTACTCCTTGCAAACAAAAATATCAGTCAACAATTCGACGGCCCAGATTGGATTTCAGATGTATGACAACAGTTCACCAAGTTACAAGAAACATCAAGAGAACAGATAGGATTTCGAACGCATTCAAGAACATCAAACCAACTCCCAGAATCAGATATAACCACCCATTTTATTCATATGAAACAAAACTCAGTCAATAGTTCTAACAAGTGTTCTTACTGAGATAACCAATACTGGAACCCAGAATCCAGATGTATGACAAAATTCAAACCATGGTTTCAAATTTCGACCAAAATTATAAAATTTTGATTCCCGCCAGAACCAAAACGAAATGAGGATCGAAGCCCAATTTCGATCCAAATGAATGATGAAACATGGTCTATAAATTTCGGTTTAAAACCGGAATTATAAATTTCAAATTTCGGTCCATTTCGGTCAAAATTTCAGTTTAAGCTTGGACTGAAACCGGACACGAAACCGAAATTTAAAACCTTGATTCAAACAAGCTATCTTACTACAAGAAACCACAAGAACCCAGATTAGATATGAAATGTATGATCACTAACACCAAACCCAGATACGAAATTTGATCAATCCACCCATTTTCCAATCTAAAATTACCATTTAGTCCATAATTAAATCCAGCCCTCCACTCCCTAAAAAGGAAATTAGATGAACCAACAGGAACCCAAATTGGATTTTAGAGGCATAATAACATTAAAGCCATCAGTTTCTTTCCCCCTATCAAACACATCCACCGGCCCACAATCAAAGCATAAAAGGACATAAAACAAAGTCTAGAGAGCTACAACCCATCATCACAGCTATATAGAACTAGAGCTAAGAGGCCTGCGAGGGAGGGAGAGCAACTGGGTCACTCCTTGGAGGACTTGTTGATGAGGGACTTGTGGATGTGGGGGATGACGCCGCCGCCGGCGATGGTGCCCTTGATGAGGGTGTCGAGCTCCTCGTCCCCGCGGATCGCCAGCTGGAGGTGGCGCGGGGTGATGCGCTTCACCTTCAGGTCCTTGCTGGCGTTCCCCGCCAGCTCCAGCACCTCCGCCGTCAGGTACTCCAGTATCGCCGCCGAGTACACCGCCGCCGTCGCCCCCACCCGCCCGTTCGCCGCGATCCGCGACTTCAGCTGGCGGTGGATCCGCCCCACCGGGAACTACAAATGAAAACCACCACAACCACCGGTGTCAGAAATTAAATCCACCGAACCGCGGTGCGGGCGAGCCGCATAGAAACCTTTTGATGCGGTGGGCCGGAGCAGCCAACCGGTGCAAGAGACGTCACGGGTGGGTCGTGGCACGGGGCCGTCGGATGGGCTTCCGACGGCCGTGATGGAGCCGGAGGCCACGAGATCCTCCGCTCACTCGAATGGGAGAGGGGGAACGGCGGCTAGGGTTTCACCTGGAGCCCGGCGCGGGAGGAGCGGGAGACGGGCTTCTTCTTGTCCTTGTCCTTCGCCGCCGACGTCGTCTTCCCGGCGATCAGGCCCTTGCCGCCCTTGCCAGCCATCTCCGCCTTCTTCCTAGATTTGGGCTAAAAATTCAGCAGAACACCTAGGTTAAACGAGACTACGAGCATCCGGGAGAGAGAAAACATGAATCCGGGCATGGAAACCCTAGATCCCCAAAAGAAATTCGCCGTACCTTCTACTAGGGTTTTGTTGGGGGTGGAGGACGAGGGGTCGAGGAGGAGAGGGAAAGGGATTGCGGGGTTGAGGAGAGAGAGAGAAACGGGGGCTCTTTGTAATTTTATAGGGGGGGTCGGGGATTTTTGGGGAAGGGGCATACTTTTGCGAGGGGACAATTGGGGTTTCAAATTTTGGACGGTTTCCTAAAGTACCCCTATTATTCATAGAAATGGCCTCGGGTGGTGTCAGGATCACGAGGGAAATCAGGCGGGACGAGGTTTGATGATGGGTAGATGTGACAGTTGGGGAAATTAACAGTCCCGAATGCCTATAGTACCCCTGTCTTTTCGTTGACCGGATTGGGTGATAGGCCTGCATCATGGGTCCACACATGAAGGCCTAGCAAGTAGCAAGGGCCCAAATAACATATAGGGCTTGGAATTGGAAGAGGATGGAATGTGATTCTCCCCCTTACAAAGGGCTTTTTCATCTTCAAATTTTCTTGTGAGGCGGATCTGATGAAGGTGCATACGGAAGTCCATGACTGATTGCGAGCCAAACCCTAGCCATCGAGCGGTGGCGGTCAAATTTCTATCTGGAGACGAACAAAATTTGGTGCGTTGTCGTCTGGGTTCGGCTACCATCGCTCCCCATAGAGTATTGGAATCATGACCTAATTCTCTCGGCGGCAGCTATGGCTGGAAGACCTCTCGACATCGATGCCTGCACTACAGATCTTTATAGGGACAAATTTGCTCGTGTCTGTGTAGAGATCGATCTGGAGAAACGGCTAGTGCCAGGAGTCAAACTTCCCACTCGAGATTGACTGCGGTGGCAAAAGTTTGCCTATGAGGGGATCCTAGAATTCTGCAAGGGGTGTGGGATGATTGGTCACTCCGACAGTGTTTGTTCGATGAGGCCCAGATTGCCGGCGAGACCTCTGGGGCTGACTAATGAGGGAAGAGAGTGGGTGACAGAGACGTACCCCGATGAAGGGACCAGGGAGGGTGTCGGAGGAAGGAATGGGGTTGTGGACCCTTGGTGGAGCGGCGAAACAGATCCAAAAATATTAAGGGGTTGGGGGGTAATCGGAACGGCTAGTGCCAGGAGTCAAGCTTCCCACTCGAGATTGACTGCGGTGGCAAAAGTTTGTCTATGAGGGGATCCTGGAATTCTGCAAGGGGTGTGGGATGATTGGTCACTCCGACAGTGTTTGTTCGATGAGGCCCAGATTGCCGGCGAGACCTCTGGGGCTGACTAATGAGGGAAGAGAGTAGGTGACAGAGACGTACCCCGATGAAGGGACCAGGGAGGGTGTCGGAGGAAGGAATGGGGTTGTGGACCCTTGGTGGAGCGGCGAAACAGATCCAAAAATATTAAGGGGTTGGGGGGTAATCGGAACACCCGGGGTGGGCAACCAGGGCTCCTTGGTTAGCCCGCACATAGCGAATGGTGGGCACCCGCAAACTGAGGGGAGTGGAGATACTTTTGCTAATCGGTCTTTATGACCAGTGGGATGGAACAACAGGTGCAGTGTGGGGATGGATGTAACATCCGCCCCAAACACACAAGATATTGTCCGCTTTGCCCGTGCCCGCACGAGAACTTCCCAGGGAGGTCACCCATCCTGGTACTACTTTCGCCTGAGCACGCTTAACTACGGAGTTCTTACGAAATCCGTAGCGGCGCACGGTTTTAAAACGCGTCTTCTATGTTTGGGAGGGGAAATTATATAAGTAGCTCAGGATCTCCTTCTCTCCAGGCGATGTGGGGCTAACTCATGGCCTTGTACACCTCACCTCACCTCATCCATCTTGGTATTACCGCCTCAGGAGTCTTGGCTCTTGGCTATTGGCCTATTGGATCTTGGTCGTCACAATCCACCCCCCTTAGGGCTACACGTCCTCGTATAGGGTTAGACCCCCCCCATAGCGAGGAGAACCGGCTCTGATACCATTTTGTAACATCCGCCCCAAACACACAAGATATTGTCCGCTTTGCCCGTGCCCGCACGAGAACTTCCCAGGGAGGTCACCCATCCTGGTACTACTCTCGCCCGAGCACGCTTAACTACGGAGTTCTTACGAAATCCGTAGCGGCGCACGGTTTTAAAACGCGTCTTCTATGTTTGGGAGTGGAAATTATATAAGTAGCTCAGGATCTCCTTCTCTCCAGGCGATGTGGGGCTAACTCATGGCCTTGTACACCTCACCTCACCTCACCTCACCTCATCCATCTTGGTATTACCGCCTCAGGAGTCTTGGCTCTTGGCTATTGACCTATTGGATCTTGGTCGTCACAATCCACCCCCCTTAGGGCTACACGTCCTCGTATAGGGTTAGACCCCCCCCATAGCGAGGAGAACCGGCTCTGATACCATTTTGTAACATCCGCCCCAAACACACAAGATATTGTTCGCTTTGCCCGTGCCCGCACGAGAACTTCCCAGGGGGGTCACCCATCCTGGTACTACTCTCGCCCGAGCACGCTTAACTACGGAGTTCTTACGAAATCCGTAGCGGCGCACGGTTTTAAAACGCGTCTTCTATGTTTGGGAGGGGAAATTATATAAGTAGCTCAGGATCTCCTTCTCTCCAGGCGATGTGGGGCTAACTCATGGCCTTGTACACCTCACCTCACCTCACCTCACCTCACCTCATCCATCTTGGTATTACCGCCTCAGGAGTCTTGGCTCTTGGCTATTGGCCTATTGGATCTTGGTCGTCACAATGGAGGGGTATCAGTTGGATCGGATCAGACCACAACGGGGAGTGAGGTAGAAACTAGGGCAAAGCAAGGCGGTGGCATGGCGACTACCCGACCCACCCCGAAACAAAGGCAAGCTACTGCTAACCCTGTTGAGGAAGCTCAGTTGGCGCCCACCCATAGATGGCCACTGTACAAGAAGGCGGGGCAGAAGGGTAAGCAAGAGTTGCAACCGATATATATTGGGTCAATGACTAGGTACTCTAGGGAGAATCCCATGAGAGGAAACCACCCCTCGAGCTCATATCATACGATGGAGGGAGATTTGACCTCGGTGAATCCCCCGATGGTGTTCGCGGCAGGGGCATGGGACCTAGGTGATACGTCTATGATTGCTAATTTTGGGAGTAGAGGAACTGGAGTAGAGAGGCGAGGGGGCTTCGTTGCTAATCATGGACGCAATGGTGGTAGGGGTGGCGGTCGGCACTGTCATACCGTTGGGCAAAGTGCCTTGAGCATGCGCTCATGCAGTATAGCCAGCAACAAAATAGCCATGCACGTTCAAAGAGGCGCAAGGAGCGCCCTGGTTAGTTATCATTGGCATTCTCGGAGTAGCTCGTTCCGTGATTCACTCATTTCACCGGAGTAACCTGTCTGACGGACCTCAAAGGTATTATGTCGGTACACCCCCGACTCCCTATTAAGAGGTATTAGGGTTCTTCTTGCCGTGTCGCAAGGGCATGACCCTCTTCCATTTCGCACGAAAGAACCCAACATAAGGGATTTGCAAGGGTGGGATCAAGATAAACGAAACAAACCACTTAATCTAAGCAAATGGTTCTAAATGAGCAATTCGATATATAGAAAAATAAAAAATTAATTAAAGCATACACCGTGAAAAAATAACGTATAAGCCTATAAAGATCTGGCCTTGATAGTAGGGTTTGCAGGGATGACGAAAGTGAGATACAAATGTAGCCATTCTGACTCATACTAAAGTAGACATTTTGATCAATTATGTACGGAACTTCTCACCGTGATTAGTTATGTACAAAAGTATCCATTCTGATAAATTTCGTGTGAAACTAGTCATTCTTATCAATTCCATACGAAACTTTTATTTCTAATTAGTTTTGTATTTTATTTTTAAAAAGCTCTCCAACAAAATAACTTTTCTTTTTTGTTTTTACACATACTCATTCAAATAAAGGGGTATTTATACAAAACCAAATGGGTGCTTGCGGTCCGAACAACTGTTCGGACGGCTAAACTTTGGTCTGAACAGTTATTCGGACAGCAAACTGAAACACCCCTGGACACACTGAAGGCGGTCCGAACAGCTATTCGGACGGCCAGTGACAAAACATCCCTAATGATCCGGACCAATAAAACAGTCTGATTGTATGTCTAGGAGTCCAAACACCCGTTCGGACTTATAACACAAAGGGTCCGAACAGCGGCTCAGATATCTAGTGGACATCCAATACTTAGAAAATTTTCTAAGTATCAGATTCTCTCGACTTAGATGATGACGAAATCAATTCCTATTTTCGAGAATGGGAAAATATTTTATTTTAAAGCACAATATTATAGAAATAAAAATCATTTCAAAGCATGTCAAAGTTCTTGAAAAGCGTAAACCATGTAATTGATGAAAACACACGCAAAATGATGCAATCGAGGAAATGATATCTGTTACAAAAATTGGTTTTGATAGAATAATGAAAAAACCGGTTTTTGGTTTAGTCCCATATTGCCCGTGGGGAGATCTTTTAATGCGTTTTTAATGGAACTCCTTTCATTGGGCTTTGTAGCTTCCCAAGAGCCAGGCCATAGCCCACCACACACGCGCGCGCGCGCGCCGAGCCGAGCCGGGCCGGGCCGGGCACGGGCTCGGGCCGAGGCCGAGGCTCGCGAGCCGCGTGGACGCGAATGGTCTTCGGGCTTTGGGCCTTGTTTTACACTGGGTTTTAATTTTTTAATGTTTAATGGAGATTTATTTCTTCCGTTACACTATTCACGAGGCTGAGCTAGGTTCATTGAACCTGGACCTCTGCACTGTCACATACAATCGTTTCACTTGACAGAGCAGTGAATGCTCATCAGTGCGTTGCATGCAATGGCTGAGAGTGTGGGGACGTTATGGCTAAGGACCTCTATATAAGAGAGGGTCCGGTGAAGCCAGAAATACACCAAGCTAAGAGCTCTCTCCACTTTCTCTTTTCTTTCTCGTTCTCTCTTGTCTGGAGTGTCTGGAGTACGCTGAGAGTCCAAAAGGGGTTCCCTTCGGTGCTGAAGAGGAGTCCAGTCGTTGTACCCTGGGGAGCGTTCGTCGGAGGCCTTGAAGCACCTACCGAGGCGGCGAAATAGCTTTCAGGGCATTGTGCTAGCACAAGCCTCGACAACTGCTAAGTACCTTGTTCTTCTTCCTTCTTCCACCTCTTTGCCATATCTGTAGACAACCTTAGGACAACCTAAACCTTGTTTGATTGTTGTGTTCAACCTTGCATGCTAAACCCCTTTAGATTGTTCAATTTGTTTTGCACTAGATTTGTTTCATCTCTACATTATGTTAGTCATCGTTTGATTGTATTCATAGAGTAGAATACCCAACAACTGAAAGCTATTTTCTTCGTTCTATTCTATTCCGGTTAGATCTAGATCCAATACGAGAGTGTTTAGATCTAGTCTCTTGTTACCTGTTAGAATTCCTTTGATTTTTCATAAGTTTGACGGTGTCGAGGAAAGCTTGACAAACCGGCATTAAATTGCCCTAGGAAGCTTGGTACTTAAGCGAGCCAAGTGCTCCACCTCCTTCCTGGAGCTGACCTGGCCGTCAAATTTTTAAAAATTCAAAAGGAACTCTTCCTAGATGACTACTGAGATGGAGAGGAAACCTAGCCAGTCTAGTGAGAAACCTGAACCATTCGATGGGAAGAACTTTAAGAGATGGCAGATGAAACTTAGGTTCTATCTGACTGTCCTTAAGGTTGTCGACCTTATCTCTTCCGAGAAGCCTACCCTTATCTCTAAGGATGATGGCTCATCTAACCAAACCGACTTAGACTCCTGGGAGAGGCAGGATTATCTGTGTAGGAACTATATCCTCAACTGCCTTGTCCCCGACCTATATGATGTTTACTTCACCTGCAAGTCCGCAAAAGACCTGTGGAACTCCTTAGAGAAGAAGTACGCCACAGAGGACGCCGGGTCGAAGAAATTTGTGGTCGGGAAGCTGCTAGAGTTCAAAATGGAAGATGGGAAATCTGTAGTCTCCCAACTTGAGGAGATACAGATTATCATCCATGAGGTCATTGCTGAGGGGTACAAAATCTGCGAGGGATTCCAAGTTGCAACTATCATAGAGAAGTTGCCTCCCTCGTGGAAGGAATATAAGAACAGTTTGAAGCACAAGAGGAAGGAGATGACCCTGGAAGACCTTGTTGTCCGAATCCGTATAGAGGAGGACAATCGAGTGTATGAGCAAAGGGAGCGAGCCTCTATGATGAAAGGAAAGGCCAACCTCGTGGAGGGGAAGTCTTCCAAAAAGAAGGCTCTTGCTCCTAAGCCCTGGGAGAAGAACAAGCAATCCAAGCCCCAGTTCAAAAAGAAGCCGAGGGGAGACTGCTTCGTTTGTGGCAAGCCAGGTCACCTGGCTAAGGAGTGCCGCTTCAATGCAGCTAATCGGCCGAAGAACAAGTCCGAGGCGAACGTGGCACAGAGCGGCTACTTCTCGGCAGTGGTGACGGAGGTCAACCTAGTCAGCAACCTTGCAGACTGGTGGGTGGATACGGGAGCTACCCGACATATATGTGGGTCGAAGAGCTGCTTCTCCACCTACACACCTGCAGAAGAAGGCGAGTCGCTGTACATGGGGAACTCCTCAGTTGCTCAAGTTGCTGGGAAAGGGAATGTGACTCTGAAGTTCACCTCTGGAAATCTTCTGACTCTGAAGGAGGTGCTTCACGTCCCAGACATCCGGAAGAATCTGGTCTCCGGAGCAATGCTGAGCAAGAAGGGCTACAAGCTTGTATTTGAGTCGGACAAATTTGTCCTGACTAAGGGAGGGTCTTTTGTGGGAAAGGGTTATCTTGATGAAGGCTTATTTAAGCTCAATGTAACCTCTTTCAATAATGATAATAAAATATCTTCTTCTGCTTACTTGTGTGATTCTTTTGATCTGTGGCATGCTAGACTAGGACACGTTAACTCTAAAACCCTTAAAAGGTTAGTTAACTTAGGTAGTGTACCTAAATGTGTTCCATCCTCAAATGGAAAGTGTGGCATATGCGTAGAGGCTAAATATGCCAAGAAACCTTTTAAGAGTGTAGAGCGTAGCCTAGAAACCCTAGACTTGATCCACTCAGACGTGTGCGACCTTAAAGGTTACACTACGAGAGGAGGGAACAAGTACTTCATCACATTTATTGATGATTGTTCCAGACATTGTTCAATCTTTCTCCTTAAGAGTAAGGACGAGAGCTTGTCCAAGTTTAAATCCTATAAGTCTGAGATAGAAAACCAGTTAGGGAAGAGGATCAAAGTCCTTAGGTCGGACAGAGGAGGTGAATATGAGTCCGGAGAATTCACTAAATTTTGTGAAGACAACGGTATAATTCATCAGACCACTGCTCCATATTCCCCTCAGTCTAATGGAGTAGCTGAGAGGAAGAACAGGACCTTAAAGGACATGGTCAATGCCATGATGATCAGTTCAGGGGTACCTACGAACCTGTGGGGGGAAGCTGTGCTCTCAGCAGCACATGTTCTTAATAGAATCCCATTTAAGGAATCTGAGCAGACTCCTTATGAGATTCTGAGAGGTAGGAAGCCATCCTATAAATACCTCAAAGTGTGGGGTTGTTTAGCGAAGGTATCCATACCTAACCCTAAGAGGACCAAGCTAGGTCCTAAAACAGTTGACTCTGTATTCATAGGATATGCCCAGAACAGTAGTGCGTATAGGTTTTTAGTAATCCATTCTGAAAACCCATACATAGATGATAATACCATCATCGAGACTAGGGATGCCGAATTTTTTGAAAATCGGTTTCCTTATAGAGAGAGGTCTGAAAAACCTCAAGAGCCCAGTACGCTTGAGAGGCCTGCTCCTAGACAGAGGGATGACTCTTCAGATAATGAAGAGATCGAACCTAGAAGGAGCAAGCGAGCTAGGACTGGTACTTCATTTGGGCCTGACTTCATTACATATCTAGTGGAAGAGGATCCAACTAGTTATAATGAAGCCATGACCTCAGCTGACTCCATCTTTTGGAAGGAAGCTGTAAACAGTGAACTTGAATCCATAACATCCAACAACACCTGGGAGTTAGTGGAGCTTCCTCCTGGTTGCAAAACTGTTGGGTGTAAATAGATATTCAAGAAGAAGCTTAGGGCAGATGGATCTATAGAGAGATATAAGGCTAGGTTAGTAGCAAAGGGCTATAGGCAACGAGAGGGAGTGGACTTCTTTGACACTTACTCTCCTGTGACCCGGATTACATCCATTAGGGTGCTTATAGCCATAGCCGCTATCCATAGCCTTGTGATTCACCAGATGGATGTAAAGACTGTATTCCTGAATGGTGAATTAGAGGAAGAGATCTATATGGATCAGCCAGAAGGCTTCGTAGTGCAAGGTTTAGAGCAGAAGGTTTGTAGACTAAAGAAATCTCTTTATGGTCTCAAACAGGCTCCAAAACAATGGCACGAGAAGTTTGACCATGTGTTAACTTCAAGTGGTTTCAGAATTAATGAATCAGATAAATGTATCTACACTAAGGTCAATAACTTGACTTGTGTGGTCATATGTCTCTATGTAGATGATATGTTGATCTTTGGAACCAACTTAGAAGTAGTGGTCAAGACCAAGGACTTCCTGAGTAGGCACTTTGATATGAAAGACTTAGGAGCTGCAGATGTCATTCTTGGAATCAAAATTAAGAGAGATTCCAATGGCATAACTCTATCTCAATCTCACTATATCGAGAAAGTGCTTAGGAAGTTCGGTCATATTGATTGTCTACCTGCTAGAACGCCATATGATCCTTCAGTACACCTGAAGAAGAATTTAGGGCCTAGTGTATCACAACTAGAATATTCTAGAGTAATTGGCAGTCTCATGTATATCATGAACTGCACGAGACCCGATATTGCCTATGCGATAGGTAGACTTAGTAGATACACTATTAACCCTAACCAAGAGCATTGGGATGCTCTAATCCGAGTTCTAAGGTACTTAAAACATACATTAGATTATGGCATTTTCTATAGTAGGTATCCAGCTGTCCTATAAGGATACAGCGATGCTAATTGGATTGCGGATTCCTCAGGAACCAAATCCACTAGTGGGTATGTGTTTACCCTTGGAGGGGGTGCAATTTGTTGGAAATCATCCAAACAAACATGCATTGCCCGATCCACTATGGAGTCGGAGTTCATAGCACTAGATAAAGCTAGTGAAGAGGGTGAATGGCTAAGGAATCTCATTATGGATATTCATTTTTGGCCAAAGCCTATTCCTGCTGTCCCAATTCATTGTGATAGCCAAGCAGCTATAATGAGGGCCAGGAATAACTCCTATAATGGAAAGTCACGACATATTCGTCGTAGACATAACACTGTTCGACAGATGTTGAAAGATGGGATAATTACTATTGACTATATTAGGTCAAAAGATAATTTAGCAGATCCCTTAACTAAAGGACTAGCTAGAGAGTTAGTTCTAAGTACATCGAGGGGGATGGGGCTGAGGCCTATAAACGAATAAGTCTCCGATAACGGTAACCCAACCTACGTGATTGGAGATCCCAAAATCGAGGTTCAATGGGAAAACAAGTTATTCGAGGGATTTGTGGGGGTGCTATCAAATTCTCCCCTCCCTATGATGTGATAGTACATTCTGTATCGCTGAGAGGCTGAGTTTTAGACTCTTAATGCTAACTATAGCTGGCATACCAGTGGGGTGTATAGATACAGAGCACTCTTGATAGTAAGCACCTATATGAGTGTAGAAGTGTGGCCGCTTCTATGAGAATTGAGGCTAATTCTCTAGAACACTCAAGAAAACTGGGGAAGGCTCATGGCCATAAAGAGCACAACCGCATGGGACTCTATGATGTATATGAAAGTATGGGTGAGACTTGTCGACTAGACTTACAATATATAGCTGTACAGTTCAAGACGTAAGTTCACTGTCAGCTAGTAGGTCCTGCAGTCTACACTAAGCAAAGGTTCAAGTCGAAAGACACCTTATGTCTATACATACTTTTATAAGTACTCCAGACTACTTCTTTCAATTTGGTTTTCGATATTTTCATTATTGTGGGGGATTGTTACAAAAATTGGTTTTGATAGAATAATGAAAAAACCGGTTTTTGGTTTAGTCCCATATTGCCCGTGGGGAGATCTTTTAATGCGTTTTTAATGGAACTCCTTTCATTGGGCTTTGTAGCTTCCCAAGAGCCAGGCCATAGCCCACCACACACGCGCGCGCGCGCGCCGAGCCGAGCCGGGCCGGGCCGGGCACGGGCTCGGGCCGAGGCCGCGGCTCGCGAGCCGCGTGGACGCGAATGGTCTTCGGGCTTTGGGCCTTGTTTTACACTGGGTTTTAATTTTTTAATGTTTAATGGAGATTTATTTCTTCCGTTACACTATTCACGAGGCTGAGCTAGGTTCATTGAACCTGGACCTCTGCACTGTCACATACAATCGTTTCACTTGACAGAGCAGTGAATGCTCATCAGTGCGTTGCATGCAATGGCTGAGAGTGTGGGGACGTTATGGCTAAGGACCTCTATATAAGAGAGGGTCCGGTGAAGCCAGAAATACACCAAGCTAAGAGCTCTCTCCACTTTCTCTTTTCTTTCTCGTTCTCTCTTGTCTGGAGTGTCTGGAGTACGCTGAGAGTCCAAAAGGGGTTCCCTTCGGTGCTGAAGAGGAGTCCAGTCGTTGTACCCTGGGGAGCGTTCGTCGGAGGCCTTGAAGCACCTACCGAGGCGGCGAAATAGCTTTCAGGGCATTGTGCTAGCACAAGCCTCGACAACTGCTAAGTACCTTGTTCTTCTTCCTTCTTCCACCTCTTTGCCATATCTGTAGACAACCTTAGGACAACCTAAACCTTGTTTGATTGTTGTGTTCAACCTTGCATGCTAAACCCCTTTAGATTGTTCAATTTGTTTTGCACTAGATTTGTTTCATCTCTACATTATGTTAGTCATCGTTTGATTGTATTCATAGAGTAGAATACCCAACAATATCTACCCTAGTATCCCCACTGATTGCACAATACTCAAATGAGCAACTAACGTCCTACAATGGACTGCTTAAATATATATATTTTCTTTGCAAATACCCATACAAAATTTGCTTATATACATAATTACTAAAATCAACAACTAAAACTTGCTTACATCTATTAGGATCACAAGAAATCTTTAAAAAACTAAAAAATATAAATAAGACTAAAATAAGCAATGTGGAGCCAGACTACTAGGTGGCCCACATGCCCCCCCTCCTATGTAGGCCTTGTTCGACTACCCCCAGGACCGACCCTACTCACAACCCACACCCTGACCACCTCCTCCATTCCTGACCATCACCGGTTTCACTCTAGATCGCAAAAAGAGATTGTGTGTGTGTGTGGGTGGGTGGGTGGGTGGGGGGGGGGGGTGGGGGGGGGGGCGAAGAAAGGGAGGGAGGGTGAGCGCGCGCACACACACACACACACACACACACACACACACACACACACACAGAGAGAGAGAGAGAGAGAGAGAGAGAGGTCATACTTGTCCGTTGCACCTAGTCTTATCGGTGAATCGTACACATCCCTACATGTATGTAGACGTTTTTGAGTTAAATGCATTGCGAGAGAGAGAGAGAGAGAGAGAGAGAGAGAGAGAGAGAGAGAGAGAGAGAGAGAGAGAGAGAGAAACACACTCTCCTCGATGTACATACAAAAAGAACACTATGATTGGATGCCACATCATTATAGATAAACAGGCATAAAGGTTCCAAATCATTACTTTGCTAGGGACATGCATTTTTTGCCACTGAGTTAGACATGTATCACCAAATCATTGGATAGGGGTTTCAGATTTTATATATTGTTTTTTGTGAGGATGATCACCTTGGCTTAGATAATGTGACGACCAAGATCCAATAGGCCAATAGCCAAGAGCCAAGACTCCTGAGGCGGGAATGCCAAGATGGATGAGGTGAGGTGAGGTGTACAGGACCATGAGTTAGCCCCACATCGCTTGGAGAGAAGGAGATCCTGAGCTAGTTATATAATTTTCCCTCCCAAATATAGAAGACGCGTTTTAAAACCGTGCGCCGCTACGGAATTTGTAAGAACTCCGTAGTTAAGCGTGCTCGGACGAGAGTAGTACCAGGATGGGTGACCTCCCTGGGAAGTTCTCGTGCGGGCATGGGCAAAGCGGATAATATCATGTGTTTGGGGGCTCACCACCTTTCCTGCCAAGACGCGTTCTAGGTGGTTCGATGGTAACCATGCTAGTGCAAAACCTTGAGGTTGAGGGTTCGAGTACCCAAGAGACCAATAGAGGACAATATCTTGTGTGTTTGGGGCGGATGTTACAAAATGGTATCAGAGCCGGTTCTCCTCGGGATGAGGGGGTCTAACCCTACACGAGGACGTGTAGCCCTAAGGGGGGTGGATTGTGACGACCAAGATCCAATAGGCCAATAGCCAAGAGCCAAGACTCCTGAGGCGGGAATGCCAAGATGGATGAGGTGAGGTTAGGTGTACAGGACCATGAGTTAGCCCCACATCGCTTGGAGAGAAGGAGATCCTGAGATAGTTATATAATTTTCCCTCCCAAATATAGAAGACGCGTTTTAAAATCGTGCGCCGCTACGGAATTCGTAAGAACTCCGTAGTTAAGCGTGCTCGGACGAGAGTAGTACCAGGATGGGTGACCTCCCTGGGAAGTTCTCGTGCGGGCATGGGTAAAGCGGATAATATCATGTGTTTGGGGGCTCACCACCTTTCCTGCCAAGACGCGTTCTAGGTGGTTCGATGGTAACCATGCTAGTGCAAAACCTTGAGGTTGAGGGTTCGAGTACCCAAGAGACCAATAGAGGACAATATCTTGTGTGTTTGGGGCGGATGTTACAGATAATACATCCGCAAAAAAATCAATACATTCTAAAACTTATAGACTTGTCAAAAGCTCTCTTCAAATAAACTCTTAAAATGAATTGTCGATAAAACCTTTCAGATTTGATGCATCTAGAGGTTTTAGAATGTACTGATTTTTTTATGAATGTGCTATCTAAGAACAAGATGATCATCCCCATAAAAAAATAACAAATTCTCAATATACCGATTTGGATGATGCGTATCTAACTGAGTGGCAAAATAGCGTGTCCTTGGACCTTGACCCATATATATAATGTTTTTCTCATAGATACTATAAAAAGATGAGAGAGAGAGAGAGAGAGAGAGAGAGAGAGAGAGGTTTCTGCAACAAAATGGAGTGCAAAAGTATATGAATATATATATATATATATATATATATATATATATATATATATATATATATGTGGGCAATGATACTCTTACTTATGGAATGATTACTTATGTAATTACACACTGCCTTTTATCTACCCTATAAGTTTTAGAATTTGATGAAACTTAATGGAGATGCTATACATGGCAAGTTGATCATCCTCACCAAAAATCATCAAATTCTATAACCTTTAGGGGTATTAAATGTTAGAAGCTTTATTGATCGTTCGTTTTAACCGTTAATTTGAATAGCATATTTGATGCCCCTAAAAGTTATAGAATTTGATGATTTTTGGTGAGGATAATCTACTTGCCATAGATAAAATCCCCACCAAGTTTTATCATATTCTGAAACCTCTAGGATAGGTAAAAGACGATGTGTAATTGCATAAGTAAGAGTATCCCTCCCCTATATATATTTCATACATACTATAAAAAATTGAGGAGAGAGAGAGCGATTTCTACAATAAAATCGAGTGCAACAAAATGCGATTACTTCGTGCCCTCCACACAGAATATAAGGCGGTTTCTACCAAAAAACTTAAAATATGAGGCGGTGGGAGCATCAAACGGCTGTGATGTCCCCACCCCACATAATATTAGAAGCGACTAGATTTTTAATGGGAAAGTAGCAGCTAATGCCGACCTATTAGATATGTTGTGTTTATTTCAAGCTATGGATTTTTTGATGGCTGGATTCTTTCACAGATGAAGCTAAAGATTTTCATAATCTTATTGTAATATGACTTTTAAAATTATTAATAAACTGATTGGGGGTTGCCTAACCCTCCCTCAAATTTTGAGGGGCTCTAAAAAAAAAAGAAGAAGAGAAGATCCGCAAAAAAAAAAGGAATCTTGCAACTGACAGAAACAATCCATCTCTCTCTCCCTCTCTCTAAAAAGTAGGATTTTATTTTATTTTTATTTTTCCTTAAAACTTCAAATTGGCACTTCAGTCCCAATTCTCTTCCCCCTCCACCTCCACCCTGATCCCCCTCCTCCTCCGCCCTTGTCATCCCACTCCCACCTTCCTTTTGACGTTGCCCCCAACTTCCTCCGCCACCCTCCTTCCTTCTCCTCCCTCTTCCTCCTCCTCCGAACTCGTTTTGCTTCCTTTTTCCTCCTCCATCTTCCCCGAGTAAAAACCCTAAGCACTAGCCGAGGTTGCTCGCGACCGGCATCGATACGGTAATGTCAGCAACTACCCCGCCACACTATTGGTAGTCAACCACTGCCACATCCCTTGGTGTGGTTTAGGGTTTCAGTGCGAGGAAGATAAAGGAGGAAGAGGAAGGAGGGTGGCTGAGGAGGCTTGGAGCGACATCGTACAGTGTGCGGCGAGGAGGGACGACGACGGAGGCGGAGGAGAATCAGGGTTGCGTCGGGGGGTGAGGGTTGGCTAGAGGTTAGAACGAGGGTAGTTTGGTGATTAAAAAAATAAAAATGCTGGGGTGCCTAGTTGAAACCAGTGGGTGCATGTAGAACGCGCCTTAATCCCTACTACATGCCTCCAACTTATAGCTCGGCTGCTAAGACATACCATCAGCGGCCTTGGTCACGAGTTCGAATAAATGCTACGACATATTTCCTCCCGCTCTGTGGTGACGGACCTTTTTGTCTGTGGGGCATTTCCCTCTTGCTCTTGTGGCGAGTTTCGATCCTTGGTCTATGAATCTATTGTGTGCCGACGCACTAACTAGTGATGAGCTGACCAATATGGTCTCCTCCCATTTTTTTTTAAAAAAAGGTTATTTTGACTTTGCCCGCCAAATTATGCCTTGAATTAGACTTTACCCCCCCATATTTTCATTAATTAGACTTTACCCCCCAAAACTAACAGTTCCGTCAGCTCACCTGTCAAAACTTTATTTCTTTACCGTCAGCTCACCCTTCCTCTTAGATGAAGAGCTGACGGAACAGTTAGTTTTGGGGGGAAAGTCTAATTAATGAAAATATGGGGGGTAAAGTCTAATTCAAGGCAAAATTTGGGGGGCAAAGTCAAAATAACCCAAAAAAAAAAAAAAATCCTTACTAGATGGGTCATTTTTGGTGTCTCGTTTTTTGTCCTACTAGCATCGGATCCTTTCCTACAGACTCTCGTCCGTCTCTCTCACAGTCACAGAGCCTCACAGGGGACGTGAGTTGACGAGTTGAAGGCTCAAGGTGCACCTCCAACCTAACACCCACTTCGCTTCGTGGACTCCGTCTCTCTCTCTCTCTCTCTCTCTCTCTCTCTTCTTTCTCTCTCTAACCCCCCGTTTCTTCATCAATCTCCAGCTGTTCAGCTCCATCAGCTTCTGGTGGGGCACCGAGCCATGGCCCAATCCCTCCACCTCCTGGCCCCTCCCGCCCCCGCCCGATCCCTCTCCAAGCTTCCGAACCCCAGCCCCCGCTCCCCCCCCTGTCTCCGCCTCCCAACCCCCTCCCTCCCCCGCCGCCCGCTCCCCCGCCGCATCTGCTGCGCCACCGCCGCGCCTCTCCTGCCGCCAGATCGCAGCCCGGCGCTCCTCGCCTCCGACAACGGCGTCGGCACGGCGGCGACGATCGACGTGGACGCCGTGACGGAGGCGGAGCTGAAGGAGAACGGGTTCAGGAGCACGCGGCGGACCAAGCTGGTGTGCACGATCGGCCCCGCCACATGCGAGGCGGAGCAGCTGGAGGCGCTCGCCGTTGGGGGGATGAACGTGGCCCGCCTCAACATGTGCCACGGGACCCACGAGTGGCACCGACGCGTCATCCGCCACGTCCGCCGCCTCAACGACGAGAAGGGGTACGCCGTCGCCGTCATGATGGACACCGAGGGCAGCGAGATCCACATGGGCGACCTCGGGGGCGCCGCCTCTACCAAGGCCGAGGTGAGGTTCCCTTCAACTGATTATGAAATGCATGCAGTTCCAGATATATAAAAAAAAACATGATCTTTCTTGGCACCAAAATTTGTCTACCTCCTTATTTCTGTAGTTTATTTATAAAAGACCTAAATACAAATATATGCTTATAACCTTCCACTATACCACCCATGTAATTAACCTGAAAATAGCACCTATAATAATTAATAATTATCACACCATCATTTGGGAAATTTGTACAGAGTTTCAAACCCTATAGCCTTTTCTCAGGTAGGTTCAAAAAAAAAAAAAAAGGAAAAGTAAAATCACATAGATTTCATGCTTTGCATTTAAAACGTAATACAATCAAAGAAGGATATCGATGAAGAGATTGATATATTGTGATACCAACTAGTTCCGGAACTAGATTCAAACGGGGGAGAATCAACCACAATATTTGATGAAAATCATAACAAATGTCTTAAAAACTAGTTTGCTGATTAGCAAGAGGAAGCTTATTAATATTTTCTAATCTCCACTCTCATAGTTATTGTGAGTGCATAAGATATCCACCACTTTACTCGACACCAAGTCAAAGCATCCACAAGAGAAGACCCTTCAAAGGGGATGGCAAGGAAAGTAGGCAGACATGATTCGGCTCCTCAAGACCCAGCTAGAGCACCATCCCAGAGTCACCCGGATGACGAACCATAGGAGACATCAGGAGGGAAAGCACCACGACAACGATCAAAGCTCGTCTCATGACTTGCCAACAAGCTATGACTTGGGAGTGGACCGACTCATCTCAAAAGTTGAGGTGTGGCAAACTGAGCCAAACCCTTGACGTACCCGAGGGCTCCATACAGAGGCTTCCCCAACAAAGCCTGCAGTCCAAGCGGAAGATGACACATGGCAATCTTATTCAAAGGGGGAACAAACACACTTCAAACGACTCACCGGAACAGCACCTAAACGGATATATGGCACGAACTCCATCACCGACCTGCAAGCAACAACTGCCAAGGAGGGAAGTTTGTTCTTGCAACTAATGAGAACACACCACATGGGAAGAGATGTGTCATGTAATGAAAGTTTGTCCTCCAACTTCCCCTATAAAAGGAGAGCTGGGGCACAAAGGAAGGGGTTGATTCCTTGTAGTTTGTACACCTCGAGGTAAAGGCATTACCCAGTTCCAAGTGAATGAATCATCAAACTAATACTTCTCTGATTTATCCCTTTTAATCCCTCTTATTACAAACAAGAACAATCTGGGGGATACGCATTTTAGGGGCCTTAGATTTTCTTGTGATCTTCGTTCAAATCAAGAGGTGTTTGTCGGGTGACCGAACTCCACGGAGTCGAAGCCCTCGACACATCACCCTCGTCTTAACTCACCCACCAGAGGCAGAAAAGAGGAGTCCTGAGTCGCCACTTCCAAGTAGGAGGTGACCTCGGTTGTGGGCGTGGTCTTCCCACAAACCACCCCCACAACTAATTCAGGACTAAAACTAAATATTGGTCTCATGCCCCTTGGAGTCACTCTTTTCTTATTTTTACAATTTTTTTAAAATTTCTAGTTGATTTTAAGATGAATTATATCAAAAGAGTATATAGACAACATATTAAATACAACACCGAATCACTTGGCTACGTTGGCCTTTTCTTCTTGAAGAGTATTTTCTTAACTGAGTATCTAATTTCTCACTTATGTGAGGTTATATAACTCTGAACATAAAGCTAAAACTCAATTTTACTTAAAACATCTCCACTGGGTAATTTGCCACGGCCTTGTGAGGGTAGTTGTGTTAACTCAGACTGAAGTACTAGAATAGATCATGACACAAACACCTAGAAGAGGGGAGGGTGAATAAGTTTTTCAATAATGTTGAATTTTTCTTCAAACCTAATCACAACAAAAAACATGCACAGAGTAAAGCTCAAAGTGAGATAAAAAACCACCGCATGGGAAGAGACACTAGAATTTAACACGATTCGGATCCACATAGGTTCCTGCTCCACTAAGCCTTATCCAAGTCTAATACACTATCAAGGTGAAAGAGTTATAAGATGGACACATAGACCATAAACGGCTCGGACTCATTGATCCTGTCTTCATTTGATGCAATGTTTCCTCACCTTGTAATTCACACAGGAACTGTATCCGCTATAGACTGTCTTTAGTGCACAATGTCGACACATGACTATCGTCTTCTCCTCAAGGGAGGTCTCTGGTAACCAAATGGAACACAAGCCTCGAAACACACACAATCCCGGAAGAATAATTCTCAGTTAAGAGAAACAAACAACCTCATAGGTTAATGATGGATAGTCTACTAGTCTTCGTATGTGATACACATGAAGGAATAATGATCTAGGTCATAATGTTTCTCTCTTCACAAAGATGAAGAAAATAAACAAATTCTCTCTGTAAGATGCGACTCAAAATATTAGGGGAAAACCTATAATTCGAGTTGGATATGATCCTCTGTTTATAACAGAAAAACCCACCCTTAGAAAACCCAAGCCTTACCTCTCAAGGGATCTTAATTGAAACAAAAAAAAGCTGCAATGCGTTACAATCCGACCGATCGTGATTATATAGTATGATACATAGGTTTATACAAAAACCTTTTCCTACAACAATACCTACCATTCAATCAGTCCGACTCAAGTCATCGATCGGTCTAATGCTGAGTCAGCATCGAGTTTTAAAAAGGATTTCCCAGCTCGGTTTAACCAGAAGATCGATTTGACCAGAAGGTTGATTGGTCTTTCAGAGCTATTTTTTTTCACCCATGATGATTGGCCTAACAGAGGAAAAATTATCTCGACTTTTATAGTTCGACTGGTCTAATGTTCAATCCCCGATCGGTCGGATCACAAAGTGACCAAACTCTTATTGCATAAGTCTGATTTGGTTTGGTTAAATACTCGAATCAATCTGCATCTAGTTTTAGGGTTTTGTAGAATAAAGTAGTCTGACTACTCCGATGGAAAATTCCAATCAGTTCGATTGTTTATATGGTCAATTCCCAAGTTTTCGAATTTGATTTTCGGATAAAACTGTCAAGTATTTGTAAATAAGATTTTCAATAAAGCTCGGTTTAAAAAATCTTTTATTGAATTTTTTTTTTCGGAAAACATGTGCAATCAAATAATTAGACAATTCAGATATGCAATGCTTGTGTGCGTGTTTTAACGACGGGCTAACTAGCTATCTAAGGTCATTACTTAATCCTAAAAGGTTGTTGACCGAAGACTGCTGGTGCTTGTAGTTGTTGTTCTTTGTGGGGTTCAACTTCATCAAAAATTGCCACTTGATCGAGGCCACAATGCAACACACATGTTAACTCTAACTAGAATTTGCCAATTAATTGTTCTTCAAGTTCTGCCCCTTTGGCAAACTCGTGAACAACTGAATCATACAACTTTTCACTATACGATCTGATTAGTAACACTTTTTCGAAAAAAAAACAAGACAAGTTCAAACTTTGCTTGACGTCTTGTTCTTTATACACTGTCACCTGTCTGCACACTCAACAAACAAGTCAAACACGTGTGTGGCAGAAATAACAATAAATACAACAATAAGAGCAATATAATAAACAATTTTATGCAGTGAATATCAGTATTTCAAAATAAAGAAAAACAAGGTCTCCCCCTGTCAATGTGCATGGCATCGAGTGAGAGAGAGATATATAACTACTAAGTTCGCAAAATAATGAGTAAACAAGCTCTGAAATGGCATGCATTATACACTTTCTATCTCCTTTTATGTCAAAAATTTGACAATGGTACAAAAATCTGCCGAAAATTCAATTATGATCACACCAATACTAGATACTGTTGTACAAAAGGTGCGCTGATTATGCAAGTGATGTATCAGACACCTCCCAGTGTTTATGGAATTCAACAGCTTTCTCAACTGTCAACATGCCTAATTTCCTCAGCATCATTCTCAAGCATGCAATAGAACCAACATATGCATACTTAACTAAATATGCTTCTTTGGATGAATGTGTTTCGTACACAATTATGAGAGGGCTTCTCAAGTCAAGATAAACATGTTAATGTTACATATACAAAACTAGAGATGGAATAACCAGATGAACATGCTACATATGCAAATAAGAGATGCATTCACAAGATGAACATGCTACATGTACAAAATATAGTTGGATTTACAAGATGAACAAGCTACATGTGCAAATTAGGGATGGATTTCCAAGATGAACATGTTACATGTACAAATTAGAGATGGATTCACAAGATGAACATGTTACACATGCAAACTAGAGATAGATTCACATGATGAGCATATTACAAGTGCAAACTAGCGATGGATTCGCAAGATGAACATGTTACACATGCAAACTAGAGATGGATTCACAAGGTTAACATACTACATGTCCGAACTAGAGATGGATTCACCGGATGAACATGCTACTTCTACAACAAGTAGAGAGGGGTTCACTAGATTTACATGTGACATTCAACAAGTTGAGAGGGCTTTATAATATGAACATGTAACATGAATGAAATAGGGAGGGAAACAAGATTGATCATGCACGATCCTAACATGCTCTCTGCCTTTTCTTTTTCTTCTTTTTTTTCCCCTCTTCTTCTCTTTTCTAGGCAACCACTAAGCACTTTCAGGCTCCAGGCGCCTAGGCAAAGACCAGGGCAGAAGAACCTGAGCGGGCAATCAGATGCCTAGGCACATAGACTCTGCTCGGGCGCCTAATTATTTAGGCTCTTTCTGGGCACCCTTGTGTTAATGGTCAACTTTTTATTATATTTGTTGTGTCTTGTACAAGGTTCGAAATCTCTATTTCGGTGGAAATTTCGACCTTCTGGATATGTAAATATTTCGACAGTATGAAAATATTGCAATTTTGTAAAAATGGTGGAAATATTGATTTTTTGATGGAATTTTTTAGTGAATCTCTGGATAGTCTTAAATCAAGTATAGATATATACTTTGGAACACTCAAATAATATTTGTACCCTATCTAGGGGTGTAGAGCTTCACATAGCATGTATTCAATGTATTGAGTTTGTGAGTCTTGTGCAATCTTGTTTGGTTCGGTTTTGATATATATTTTTCAAATACTTTTTAATCTTTTTTTTGGATAAAAATATTTTCAAAATAAAGATTAGTTGATTGTTAAAATAATATTTCAAACGATTTTGAAAGCGGACTTAAAACAAGAAAGTTATGTAAGTTTAAAATTGTGCAAAAATTATGCTGAAAGGTGAAACACTGTTTTTTTACTAAGTCTGGAAAAAAGAGTTTTTATAAATTAAAGTTTGTATACATTCAAAATTTCATAAGACGGACCATGGTTTTCTAGATGCACTCGTACTTCTACATCTTGTGGAATTTTTTGAGCTAAAAAGGAGTTGATTTAATCACTTTTCTCACCATGTGGATTTTATAAAAAACCATGAAAACTGTTTTCTCCTAATAAAACTGAAAGTTTACTTTTTGATTCCTTTGGTTTTTGATTTTTTTGATATTTTTATTGAAATCAAATGGGGGGTATTTGCTTAGAACCAGGCCACAATCTCCCTTTTATAACCAGTTAGTCTCACAATTTAGGATATATTTCGTGAAGTTTACCGAAATTTTTGCGAAATTTCGACAAAATCTTGCGATATTTCGTGGAGATGGAAATAATTCGTGTAAATATCGTAATATTTCTTGGAACCGCTCGATATTTTGACATTTCCAGTTATGCTCGAAACTGCAGGTGGTATTTCGTATCGGGTTTTCATTTTCCGATATATTTCGCGAAATATATCGATTTTTTGTACCTTGATCTTGTATGAACATAAGTTAACATAGGGTATATAAGGAGAGAGAGAGAGAGAGAGAGAGAGAGAGAGAGAGAGAGAGAGAGAGAGAGAGAGAGAGGTGTTAGGTTGTTGCCCACTAGAGAGAGAGAGAGAGAGAGAGAGAGAGAGAGAGAGAGAGAGAGAGAGGAGAGGTTAAGTTGTTGCCCACCGTTCCTATTTGGGTTCCTCTAGAGTTTGACGTGACAATATGGCTCCTGTGACATCTATGGGTGTGGCAATTGGCAGGTAGTGGTGGTGCGACGATCGGAGTTGTCCTTCTCATTCGTTCTATATCTCTCTCAGTTCATTTGGTGATATGGGTTTGCGGAGACTGGCAAGTAGGAGGTCTCTCTTTCATCTATCTCTCTGCCTCAATTCAGTACATGTGTATCTGAAGACGGTAGTCATAGATTTTATTACATGTTCTTCCCAAACTAATGCATGATTGTGGATGGGGAAGAAGTTGGGTACATCCAAGTTCCATAAAACTTTTCTAATTCAAGTACTTTGTTCAGAGAGGCTGTATTTATACTCCACATTTTTCTTAACTATCAATTTGTAATTAGTTACTAAATTGGCAATCAACATACTTATCAATTGTTACATATAAATATATAATACTAAATGTATGAATATAAGTAGTCTACGAATATAAGTAGTCAATCACATAGGCGCTGCTTCACCTTGCTAGGGCAAAATGCCTAGGCCACCTAGTCGCCTGGACTGACTGTTTCACACTTAACATAATGTCTCCAATACATTGGTGCATCTTTATTGAGACAAAGGTTCCTTTGTTTTTAATAATGGCTCAGTTTGTAAATCGATGTTTCTTTTAGGCATTGCTACTTTTAGGACTTCTTAGTTCTTATAGCATCACCAACACCTTCACGAGCCTGATATGATTATCATGTATAAATGTTTTAAAATTTGATCTTCTGTCCAGGGAAAAGTTGCACAATACTACATTGTCATAACTTTTTTGTTTTTGTTTTTTTTGCAAAAAAAATGTATTTGGTTTTTGCTTTCCACCTGCTGTTTAGGGCATGATTCGTAACATAATAGAATCTGGCCTTGGGAATACTAATAAATAAGGACTTTCATGATAATAGCAACTATGATATGGTCTTCATTATCAAATATAAGGCATGTAATATTACGCTTGTCTTGATACTTAAGATAATCTTGTCAATTTCCTTTAAATCTTTACCTTCAGCAAACCAGCGTATATTTTAGTCGTTAATTATTGGTCTCGTATATTCATTGTAATTCAAGGAAGTCCCCTAATTCGTGTATATTTCTGGAAAGCTGCACATTGATTTATTTTACTGCATAAAATACGACTTTCACTTGATTTCACATCTTCAAATAATGAATCTATCTTCATCTTTTGACATGCCATGTCTCTGGTCTGATCAAAATGCAGTTACTTCTAGGCCCATTTATTGAAATTCAACAGACAATCTGGAGTCCTTGTACGTGCATGTGTGAAGTCATTTTCTAATCCCTTGCATTTTATACAGGACGGTGAGATATGGACATTCAGTGTTAGAGCTTTTAACTTACCTCTTCCGGACCGCACCATTCATGTGAACTATGACGGCTTCGCTGAAGGTTATAGCCTGAAAAACTCCATCTTTTGGTTAAGCCAGCCTTCTCTTTGTTCACCAGTAAGAAGGACAAGCGATGTATGTATGTTTTATTTTAAACTTATTTGTATATGCTGCAGATGTTAAAGTTGGTGATGAGCTCCTTGTGGATGGAGGAATGGTCAGATTTGAGGTGATTGAGAAGATAGGTCCAGATGTGAAGTGTCGCTGTACTGACCCTGGGCTGCTATTGCCACGGGCTAATTTGACTTTTTGGCGGGATGGTAGTGTAGTTCGAGAGCGTAATGCCATGCTTCCTACAGTTTCTTCGAAGGTGGGCAGCTTTTTTTAAATGTCTCAAAACCTTTTTGTTGAAAGATTTAATTTTCAGTAAATCTCATAAATGCCTTTCGTTATGAATCTCTTGCATCGGTTCTACGGTAAGTTTCATGATCATCCTGAATAGAGGATTCACTGACCTTGTTCGTCGTCCTTGTATACAATATTCTTTGTCTTGACATATGCTATCACCGGTATAATATAGGCTTTTGTTTTTGTTGGTGATTCTTTTTGGATAGATATTGAAAAGCTTGTAGTGACAGCAGAAATTCAGAGACAACTCTTTAACAAGATTGACTAGCGAAGGAGAGTACAAAGCTGATAGCAAATAGATGGAACAAGGATTGATTTGTATTTACGGTGATTTTCTGGGTCAAAGGTTACAGAATTGATGGTCACAGAATTTTTAGAATAATTTTTTATTTAATGTTATCTAATGACTATCTGCCATAATTTGAACACAAGTCCAAAAGTTTTGATGAAAAAAGAACAAACTCCATGCAGAAAAAGCCATGTCACGTCTCTATGCTGGTGGGTGTTACAAGTCATTTTAATCATCTATGCTGGTCGGGACCAATTCGGGACTAGTCGGCCAAAACTTATTCTAACCCCTCCCCCCCTCCCTACACATATATGATATATGAACTAGCATAAATGTCAATAAGTGTATGATATTAGTCGGTTAATAACAATACATACCTTCGCACTTCACAACATGGGTATAAATACATAAGTAACAGTCTAACATAACACAGTTGTATTGGCTTCATGCCAATGTCAAAAGACTCAGAACTAAGAATTCATCACAATATTTGTTTGATGATGTTTAATCAGTGAACAATCCCAATTTTGATTATAGGGTTATATGGATATCAACAAATAAACTAATTATTTGTCTATGTTTTTATCTGAGATTCTCAGGTGCTCAACAGATGATTACAGGGAAGAGCCATAGTTGTGAGTCTTGCGACTCAAGATTTTGAGCCAATGTAAAAAAATCTAAATAAAATTGCTTACTTTCAAAAAAAAATTTACTTGCAGAATGCTGCCTAGGGACTAGTCGTTAGTCGGGGACTAGTCGGGCTAGTCGGGTCTAGTCGGGGACTAGTCGGGATTCCGCCCAGCAATGACGGAATCAAAATTAATCGGTCAGCAAAATGCCGCCCAGGGACTAGTCGGGGACTAGTCGCCGACTAGTCCCGACTTTGATAGCATAGTTAATCATCATTTCCATCAGTTTGCTTTATCATGTTGCCTTAACCCTTCGTTGCTTTCACGTAGGCCTTTCCTGGTTGTGCCCTCTTGAAATTTTCATCATTTGGCTGTCTTGTTCATTGACCACACTATCGCAGTTTGGCGTCTCTTTTTCCTTCTTGGGGGCACTCCTATGTTTTCTTGGATATCCTCTTCTCATCATTGGACTCTCTGTTTCGTTGACTGAACCATCTCAATTTTGTTGGACTCTTCTTTGATCCCCTCCAACTATTTTTCAGCCACACGTGCTAGCGGACAACTTCATCTTCACTAGTTCTTGGTTAAGCGGATGCTACGTCTTTGTTTTGGTTCGGTGTCCAATGTGAAGGTTGCATGAATTGGCTTATAACGGCAATACAATTTTGAAGGTTGCATCAATTGGTTTATAATGGCAATATAATTTTGAAGGTTGCATCAATTGGTTTATAATGGCAAGAGAAGTCTCAGAAGTCCAAGAATGATTTCAAGGCACTTGAATGTGCATGCTTAACAAAGAGTTTGAATGTGTTCGGAGTATTGGAGGGAGTTCTCATGAGAGCTATTAAATAGCTTCAACTCTTCATATTTTGATGCATTTTCTAGTTCTGTACAAGCCGTGGATGACAAGAGATAAGGTAGAGTTCAGATTTCTGTAATGGTGAGTGCTTTTGAGCCTCCATTTGAGAGTTAGTGTTTCCTTTTTTGAGGGTGAGTGAGTCCCCTCCTTGGGTTGAGTGTTTAACCCAAGCACCTTGTTTGAGTGCTTGGGTCATAATCTTTCCTATTTATTGTAAATCAAAGTACCTATTGTAAGAGAGAAGAGCCCCAAACATTTACCTTAGTCAATTTCCTGCCAAGCCTCGCCCCTAGGATCTCGTCCAGTGCAAGCCTGCCTATGGGTGGCAACAGGCGAGACTTAAGATTCTCGCTTTCCGAGTCTTCACCCCGTGGCACGACATCACCCTGTGGCTTGTCACAGGACCCCTCGTGACGAGGCCGACGTCGAGCTACACACCGCCATCATCGCACCCTCCCTCTCCCTGGCCTAACAAATCCCTGCGCTCGGGATCATCGGTGACTGACATCACATCCACCTGTTCCTCTTTCTCCTCTTGTTCCTTCTTCCTTGTCCTCACCCTTCGAGCTCGAGCTCGAGCTCAGTGAAGACTCTAAAGTGTCGGAGAACAGTACGACATTCACAGTGGTGTCGAGCATGAGGTAGTCTGCTTTTACCGAACCCGTCGATTTAGCTGTGGTTGAGATCGCCTTAATAGCGATTGAGGGACCGGGAGCACAACTTGGACTCCGACCTCAGCCATCATAGCCGCATCCCCGCAGGGCTGTCTCGGCGGCGAGCTCCCTCATCCTCTTCCCCCTCAGAATCATAAGGGAGATCGCCGATGCCTTCTTCCTGCGACCTCCCCTTTTCGCCTCTCCCTTCGCCTGGATGCCATCTTGGGCTTGAGCCTTCTTCACGTTACTTCTTTTCACAATCTCCTTGGTCTCTAGATGATCCAGCTCAACCTCCGCCACAAGGGGGCGACTTTCTCAATTAATTGAATCCCAGATAGCCCAAGATGGCCTTATCGAGATTCGCCTTGAGCTTGGTGGACATGCAATGCCTTCCCCCGTGATCGTACTCGTTGAGGTCCGACCTCAGTGAGGCGGGATGCGACATTACGCTCTGATAAGGCCCCTTCCAATAGGGGTGTGCAGGATCCAAACCAAACCAAACCAAACCAAATCGACCAATGTTACTCGGTTTCGACACACTCAATGGATCAGATTGGATTGGGTTTGTTAAAAACTACATAATTGGATATGTTGACGGATTTGTAAATTTGAAACTGAGCTAAACTGAACTGAACCGATTATATATACATACATATATATATATATATATATATATATATATATATATATATATATATATATATATATATATATATATATATATATATATACATACACACACATTTAATATTTTATTAATTGTACGATATGTCCTATACCCTAGCTACCAAGAGTCTACAGATCCTCCCACTCCCAACATCCATATCCATCTCAATTGGTTACATTTCATCTAAACAAGGTAAGAACGGAAAACCCTAATCCATGGTAGCTACTAGCTAGACTGTGATCCCACGAATTGTTGCTGAATCCCTGATTCTCTCTCTTAGGTGCATAAAAATAATTCATGTTCAGATTGGGGATTTTGATTTGCGGTTTTTAATTTAGGGATTTTGATTTCGGCTAATTTAGACATAATGGGCCAAAGCCCAAACCGACCATCTAATCTAATCCAAACCGGCTTTAATTGGATTGGATTGGATCCCAATCACTGATCGGTTTAGATTGGATTGAAAATCGTCAAAACCAACCTAGATTGGATTGATTTGAATTTTGCCTAAATAGGTCGATTTTGAATCGATGCACACCCCTACCTTCCAGTCGCCGATCACGACTGTATGCGCGGAAAAAAGATACGGGTCGTCTTTATTGCGAACACACGAGATTACAAGAGTGGCCGAGACCGGGGGCTCGGGGGTGACAAGTCCGGGTGCGGCGAGTGTTGATCAGGAGATTGTGGGAGAGATCCTCTGGAGGGTCCCTTTGATCCGCGTCTCCACGTGGTATTCGTGTGAGAGCTCTGAAGGGGTTGCCCAGGACAGAGGTCTTTACATGGTAAGGGTTTTTGAGAGGCTAAGGAATATCCGCCGTTTCTTTGGTCCCTTCCGTGCTTCGCGCTTCCTCGGCTAGGGGGTCTTCAGCTTCGTTCCTCGGTCTTCGTGTCTTCCTCGCTCCTTGCTTGACCTCGGCGTCCTTGATCATCGGTTCGCGGCATCGATCGTGCTTTTGGCGTTGGCTTTAGCTTGGCTCTGGCTTTTGCTTTGCTTTGGCGCTTGCGCTTGGACGTAGACGGGGGAGACTTGCGATGCTTTCGTTCTTCCGGACTTTGCGTCGTATCGGCTAGAACGTGCGGTGCTTTTGCTCGTGACCGGCGTAGTCGCTTAGCTTTGGCACTTGCGTTGCTTTGGCGCGGGCTTTACTGGGGCTTTTGCTTCGGCTTCTTGCGTGGGCTTCTGCTTCAGCGTTGACTCGATCTCCTTCTTGGACGACAATGGCGTCTTCAATGCTTCAGGCTTCTTCGACGGTTTAGGTGTCGGCTAGACTTTGCTTCTTCTCCGGGCTTCTTTGGCGTGATCGGAGTCGAAGGGTACTTCTGAAGATGGCGGGGGTAGCACCGATCTCCGTGCGACGGTTGTAGCGCCGACTTTGCTTCGAAGGCGACGGGTGTAGTGACGCCCCAGGGAGTCCTCTCCAATCTTTCTTCTTCGTGGACAGAGCGGGCGTTTGTCGAAGGCGACGGGGTGATGACGCTTCGTTCCTCTTCTCCGGGCTTTGGAGCTTGATCGGAGTTGAAGGTTTGTTGGAGCCGACGGGGTAGTGCCGCTTCGGGCTTCTTTTCCGGGCTTTGGAGCTTGATCGGAGTTGAAGGTTTGTTGGAGCCGACGGGGTAGTGCCGCTCCGGGCTTCTTCTCCGGCCTTTGCTTCTGGCGTTTTCGGAGTCGAAGGGTCTTCTTCTCCGAGCTTTCTTCTTCGTGCACGGAGTCGAAGGCTTGATCTTCTTGTGCAAGGGTCTTCACGTTGATGAGGGCTTTCAATGGACTAAGCCGGTCCCAAAAGGATAGGCTTGCCCGTGCCTCGTGAAGCCTTGGGTCGATGAAGAAGCATCTCCTCTTCTGCAGAGCTTCTTCGCTTCGTCTTCAACTTGCGATCTCTTCGACCTCTTGAGTCTTCCCCCTCCCCCTCTATTTATAGGCGAAGGGGGGAGGGGAGAGATATGGGAAGTTTTAATTTTAAATCCCTTTAATATCTCTCCCATAATTACCCAGGATTTATTCATCCATTGATGAGGGGAATAAATCTTTATTTGCTTTCTTTTTTTGGCGGGGTAATTATGGCTCAATCATTTTTGGATTTATCTTGAATCTTGCACATAAAAATCGATGGCGACCCGACTCTTCTTCTTGTCCGTCGGATCGAGGGATCGGCGCAGATCCACGTGTGGGTAGACGTCATGCGCAACCTCCCCCCGCGCATGGCGGTATTTCCTTCCTTTTCTTTCTTTCTTTCCTTTTCTTTTCTTTTCTTTCCTTTTCTTTTCTTTCTTTTCTTTTCTTTCCTTTCTTTTCTCTCCCTTTTCCTTGCATGGCCGGCCACCCCATGGGGGTCCGGATCCCTAGTAGGCCCCCCCCCCCCCCATGGGGGTTCGGATCCTAGTATGGGGGCCGGGTGGGCCCCGCTTAAGGATTGGCCCACCCGGCCCCTTTGTTGGGCGCGAGTCGGGTAGGTCCGAGTGCGCGTCGGGTTTGATTCCGGGTCCGTGCATGCGAGTCGGGTTCGGGTTAGACACAATTTGTGTGTCTACAACGACGAAGGGATAATTCTTGCATCCCTTGTGTTTGTTTTCGGGAGCAGTGAAGGGGAAGCTCGCCAGTCTTCCTGACGATATGGATGTTGCTGCTGTTCTCTGAGGGGTATTTCGTCCCCTAATTTAGCTTCCATCTTTTAAGAAGGTACCTGCGGGGGATTCGTCTGTCGAGAACCCGCTCCAGCCCGGTGAGTGTGAACCCATGTACCAGGTGTTCCCTGAAAGTTATCCGAGGCAAACGCCAGCCGCGGTCAGAAGCTCGCCCGCTAGCCAACATAGGGAAAACTGAAGCCCGTACTAGAGCTGCCTGACCGAAATGATCGTCTCTCGTGAAGGTCACTCGGTAAGCGATGGGTAGTTGAAGGTGAGCGCTGGCAACTGGAATACCAGACAATGCAAGCTGTCGTCCTCGGGACGTGAAGCGGTACTCTGACGCAACCTTTTTACGTTTGTGGTTACGCGCCATGTGTCGCCCCCACGTGGCCCACCATGATTTCAGTCTACAGACTCTGGTTGAAACCACCACCTGGCAACACATGAAGATATCGCCAGGCTCCTGGAGGCGCTGAGCTCCCTCAGGAGTGACCCTCCAAGAGGGGGTATTGTTGGTGCCCGGAGCGTCAACCGCTTAATCCTTACGTGGTAGCTCGATGGACTAGAGAACGGGTCCAATGACAATGTTCGTGGGGAGCTCGCCTGAGAGGGCGACGTTAATATGACGCGGCAGGGAGCTCGCCTGACACGGTTCCAATCTCGAGCCAGGCGTGTATTACGAGACCACTTGCAGAGGTCGTCGACCCTGATGTCACCAACAGTATGATTGTAACTTCGGTTTGCGATACCTCCACAACCCTTACTAATCTTGGTGTCAAAAACTGGTCGACAAGCAAAATGACTGGTGGAAAGCTCGCTTAGGATGCTTTCAGCAGGGGGCTCGTCTTAGATGATGTCAATAGGGAGCTCGTATGACATTACGTTAGTAGGGAGCCTGTTTGAGATATCCTTTAGCATGATGTCAGCATGGAATTCACCTGAGATGACATCACCAAGGAACTCGCCTGACATGATGTCAGCATAGATTATGGCCATTTTAGCACCAATGGAACTCGTCAGTTCACCTTGGTAAAGCTCAGGTGAATTTCCACAGCGAGAGGCACCTGAATTTATGTTCGGAGATCACCGGACCTCGATGATCCACTTTGCCAAACTCAAACTCTTGGTGGACTCCACAACTGTGCATAGAGCTCACCAGATTTTGCCGGAGCTCGCTAGGCCACCTTTGTCCACCTCAAGCTGAT
Source organism: Chamaelirium japonicum (assembly GCA_947650365.1). Classification (NCBI taxonomy): domain Eukaryota; kingdom Viridiplantae; phylum Streptophyta; class Magnoliopsida; order Liliales; family Melanthiaceae; genus Chamaelirium; species Chamaelirium japonicum. Next base: position 95,891,206 of record OX393550.1, on the reverse strand, counting down.
GGTTGACACATCAGGCCCCGCTTCGAGCTCACCAGCTTGCCTTGACCAGCTTATGGTAGACACCTCCACGAGCCTCACCTATAGTCCGCCAGCCCACCGTGCTTGGAGCTCGGCGGCCTATCTTGTCGCATGGCGAGAATTTGATGGCAGGCCACATATCATGTTACAAGAGGTATGTTAGGTGGCAGTACCCGAGTGCTCTTTGTGCTCGTTTAATATTTCGGCACCAATCCAATGACACGTGGAGACTCACTGAGGAACCTGTCACCTTTGCGACGCGACACTTTGGACACCTGGCTCTTGAACAATGACAGCTTTGTCTGGGAGAGGAAGTGACTGTCTGCGTCAACCAATCGTCACCACCTGGCAGCCACGTGTTCGAACGTGTGTCGATACTTTTCTCCCGAGCTCCTATAAAAGCCCCCTCGGCACTGAGAGGGGATTGGAATCCTGTAAGCCTTGACCACCCTAATTCCTTTATACTACTCTCACCCTCCTCACTATGTCTACGCTGACTTATGTATCGGAGGGTCCGTTCTTCAAAAGGGAGCCGGTCGTCTCTGACCTATCTTTGTTGTCTTGCATGTCACTGCCGCAGGCTTAGTTCCCCGATGATGGAGAAGAAGGCCGGTGTGCACGATGACTGCTCCCCTCCGGCGAGTTTCGCCTTTCGAAGGGCGTTTGTCAGTCGTTCCCCCAAACAACAGTGAGTGTGTGGATTGTAATCTATTAGTCCCCTTCTTGGGTTTTGTGATTCCCCAATTATCCAACTTGTTCGAGTGTGTGGGTTGTAATCTTCCTCTATACTATCAAAGTACGTATCTTCTTCCATCTCTAATTTTTTCTCGTTTGCCTTGCATCATTATCTTTCTTTATTAGAACTTTGATAACGAAGCAAATATTTACACCGGAAAGGTTTGAGACTTCATGTTCAGTTCGGGTTCGACTTAGGTCCACAACGAAACATTTTAGATATTTAGGTCGTTTTGATTTCCGGTTCCTCCGTATCATCCAAAACTCACAAAACATTTAAAAATCAAAATAATTGAAAGTGGGATGAAAAATCAAATTATTAGAACAACACTGGAACTAAAAAGCCAATCATCCAATTTTATTAAATGGAGTATGCTCAGTTTCACCTTCAACTTGGGTTCATAATGAATGTCCTAAGACATTTCGGTCGTTTCGGGTTCGGGTTCGGGTTCCGTTTCCTTCGTATCACCCAAAACCCACAAAAACATTTAAAGATCAAACAAATTGAAAAGTGGAATGCAAAATGAAATTATTAAAAGAGCACTAGAACTAAAAAGCCAATTATCAAATGGAATAAAAAGCCTTTAGTCTTCATAAACATAAATTTGAGACAAATAATGAAAGCATAACAGCCACTAACTTAGAAATTTAATTTAGTAACATGGTTAACATCATCAATTTCCTTCATGAATGATGTATGCTTGCTACTACAAGGTTGATCAAACATAAAATGTTATCATGGTCTGAATCCTGTAGCTACTACGTAAATGATGTTATATAGTATATACCCCCCATGGTAGACAAAATCTCAGATATGGGCCGCAATGTTTGTGTTGGTAGTCAATGTGAGACTCGGTAAAGAGAGGATAATTAGTTCATTGTACTATCTCAAATAATAATTGCTACGGGATGTGGTTCAGTACGGCCTAGTTAAAATTCAAAAAATCTCATGTGTATTTGTGCAGGTTCGACTGAATACTCATACCATGATACTGGTATCCTTTTGACTCATCTCATACTTTGTTGTTGTGCTACCTTTCCTTGCTTGATTAGGTTAATTAGTACATATTTTTACTTCATCTTTGATTGTCTATTCGTAGTGTATTTTGATGGCATATTAGCAATGATCAAGCGAAGCTAGTAACAATGTAGAATAGGGTTAGATATCTGATGCATGAACTGGATAGTACGTAAGGCACAATCTATTACTTTGATATTTTATTTGTTCACATCTATACTTTTTATTTATTGATGTTTTAAGCCAAAAATTCTAAAAGTGAAACCTTGGTTCGGAATATTTGAGGCTGGGGCTGTTAGGTTTCAATAACTTCTGCTCACGGAGAAGTGTAGTTTACAGATAAGGTTTCAGTACATGCCCTCATACTTTTTGATCTATGCAGGATTGGCTCGACATAGACTTTGGGGTTGCTGAGGGTGTAGATTTTATTGCTGTCTCATTTGTCAGGTCTGCGGAAGTCATAAATCATCTCAAAAGCTACATAGCCGCACGATGTCCTGAAAGGTAAAAAATTGCATTCATGTTTACACCCCCTCCCCACCCACGCCCGCCCACCCACCCGCCCTCCTTCCCTCTCAGTTTTTACAACTGGATGGGAAGTTACTGAGTAAGCATGACCACAGATAATCTGGCTTAGTGGATGCCTGAAATATTCTATCTTCTGAATTGGTGCAAAAGTAAAACAACAACAATGAAAGAAAGGAAAATGTGCGACATTCTGAGCTGTTACCCCAGTTATTAGGAGATCAGTGGTAGCTTAAATAATATCAGCTCAGGTCCAGTGTATTTTATTAACATCAAGTGCTCAATTGTGATTGTTCCTCAGTTGAATGCGTTATGATTAAGGTAAATTTTCCTTTTCACTAAGGGGCTTAAAGGTTGCATGTCAATCGACTCAATCCCCTCTCTTGCCTAAAGTTGCTTTGGCTAGGAATTAGGCACCGACGCCAGTAGAAGGTTGACATCATTATCAAATTTGACGCATCATACTTTGATCCATAAAGCAAACCCAATATAGATGGGATAAAAGTTGCAGATTAAAGTTAAAATTACTCTACTTATTTCACATGAAAAGATGCCAAAAATTATCTAAACTTAATGAATACTTTTAGTTCAAATTATAACAACCAAGAAAATGTGGTACGTCTTACAAGCTTCCAATTTTCGTTGGATGTACACTGTTGAGGTGTAATGATAACTTCTCTTTGTCATCTTATTTGTCTACATCTATTCTGTTGGTGGCACAAGCTCCCTCAGTTGTAAGTTGTGTTAGTAGTTTGTACTTTGTAGTGTCTGCACCTCGGCTTACATCTGTAAACAAGTATATGTTTATGTGTTATAATCTTGCCCTTTTTAGAGACTTTTGCGGTAGTTGAACATGCTTCATTAATGGAGGAGGTAGTGCTCTTCTTTACCTTGTATTGTAATTTTATGATTGGCAAGTGCAATAAATCTCAGCTGCAAGACAATGGTGTTTAAGCCTTGTGGTTGTCAAATTGATAATTATCATACCAGTCGAAAGACGAAAAGGTGAGAAAATCTATTGCATGATTGTGTTGATTTCAGATGAAATGTTGTTAGCTGAAATGCAGCAAATCTGGAAGGACAAAATCCCTTCTAAAGCACATCAATATAGAAATTTTGTGAGTTATCTTCATTACAATCGTCAAAACAGTTAATGAGGTCTAGCTCAAAAGATCGACAAAATTTTAAAAAGAAATATAGTTATGCAATGCCACTTAGCATGCACAATTGTAATTCAGTTTAATGGCCATGCCACTTTGCTTTTTTTTTTGAGAGAGAGAAGGTGACATCCCTATATGGGAGGGGGTTAGGCGGACCCCAACCTGTGTATTATAAATAGAAGTATACAGAGAACATAATAATGAACTCAAAAGAGGTGAGTTCGAAAAGACAAAAAAAAAAACATTAAAGCATGCCCATCCCAGCCCAGCCTATATCCCGAACATAACCGCTAGATCAATGTCCATCCAAACATTAGGAATCAGGTTCTAATGAGAGATTATTCTTTGTTGGAACCTCATAATCTCTTCGTATAGCACGCTCCAGTCTCATCATCTCATGTATGTCCATCTCCAACATACTGAGTCCATAGTCACGTCCCAATTATTGAAGTCGATTGAAGTTGAGTAGATGGGTAAGCTAGGATATCTAGAGCAAGCAAGACTAGATCGGGATGGTCAGTGGTCAGTGCCCGGTTCAAGAGCTCTTGAGTTAGCTTGACATGAAGCCCTTACTTCGATCGAATTTGGACAAAGATTTGTCAGTCGTGGACTACGCCGCATGAACGGTGGGCATGGGGATGTAGTTGTCCCGATTGCCCGAGCAAAGTTGAAAGATTCCTTCTCCTTAGCCCCACATTATGGCGCCTCTTGAGCAACACCAGTAGCATTCCCGTCTTGTACACCATCAGCCAACTCATTGCAATTAGCACTCACATCCCCTCCAGACGTAGCATTCATAACCCCAAAGGTATCAACATCAGCAAAAATCTGTTCTTCTCTGCTCACAGCATGTCAACAACCAATATGTTCTGCACATTAGCTTGGCCTGTTTCTGCACCCCTCTCAACATCATTATCAACCTCACTGCTAACAACACTCCCACAGCACCCATAGCCGCCTTGTACACATCCCTCCCTTGCTCAACATCAGCCGCTGTGGTTGAAGTCAACACCAATTCTTTAGCTACAATATCAGCAACTTGGACTACCATATTAGCAGGAGGTAAATCAGCAGTTAAAGGGAACCCTTCATCACACACCTCAGTATACACTTGGGCACCTACACCCTCATCCTCACATGTTGATTGTATGTTCATCTGAAATGCCTTCTCGATGTGCACAGGAAGTTTAATTGTATCTTCGCTACCATGGCATGGTTGAGGCTTCAGCCCTGCTAGCTGCTTATCACCCCCAACCTCATTTAAGAGAATATCTGGAAGCAGATCCAAAGGGTTTAGGTGTGTGATTTGCAAACTCCTTCCCATTTCTGGATCCCCCAACAGGAATCCAATCACTAGAAGTAGTGGCCCTATCCTTTTGGAGAGGAATGCCTTTTTCTAGATTGATAGTTCCCCCTGTGGGCTTCCACTCTTGCTTCTATGGGAAAGTGTCTTTCCCAGATAAGTCCTTCCCCCTTGCATATACCTTTGGGTGTGCCACACAAGCCTTCTCACTAGGATCAAAAGAGTTGCATGCTGTACACCTGGTGGGTCTCCATTCATAGATGACATCCTGAGTTGTTAGAAATTTGCCCTCATCATTTCTAGCATCAACATCCCTAGGTAGAGCAGCTTGAATATCCACTTCAACACATAGCCTAGCATACTAGAAATGTCCTCTACCATCACCATGACATGCAACAGCAGTAGCATTGTCCATGTAGATAGGAGTCCCAATGATACTACCCATTCTACACTTTGTTATTATTACGATCTATGTTTTGGTATATGTACAATCTCGCCATTGACATGAACTAGGCGTTGCTAAGTGGCATTGTACCCATCATTTCTTAGTTTTCAGCAACAGTATCATAGTATAACCAAGTATCCTAAATTGATCCAGCTAGAACTTTGAGGGAACCTGAAAACCGCTTTAAGTGCTCTTTTTATGCCAACATTACTCGGTTAGGAATTGAACCTGACTTATTAGATCAATATCTTAAAATTTTTGAATTGGGACATTCTCGAGCAATAGAGTCATAGTTTTAAACTTCGGTTTCATGTCTGGTTTCGGTCCAGGCAAAAACCAAAATTTCGATCGAAATGGTGGAAAAATTTTGAAATGAAAAAATGGGTGTTTTACTGGATTTTTTTTTTGAAAATTTAAATTTAAGTCTTTTATAGTTGTGCATACATATCCGGCAAGATCCGGTGAAATCCAGGGTGAGATACAGTGATTTGGTGGTGAGGTCCGACAAATCCAACGGTGAGATTCGGCAAATCCAGGGGTGAGGTCTCATGAAATCCGGCGAATCCATGAAACTTTGGCAAAGTGTACCAACGAAACAGGGGGGACAATACCGTGGTTTCGGTAGGCTTCCACTGCTTCGGTTGAAATTTTGACGAAATGACGAAATTTCCACCGAAATCCTAAAACTTCACCAAAATCGGAACGGGGTCAAGTTTCGAACCCCCTTTCGTTTCTCCTGCTGCCGAAACCGAATATTTCGGCGAAATTTCGATATTTCGATTGAAATTTCAAACCTTGAATATAGTGGCCATTATGGACTATACAAACCTCAATAACAGTTCCAATATCTAGTTTTCAGTTGAAACCTTTTTTTTTTTATTTTGCTGAATGGATTCAATACAATGCTGTATTGTGCAGAAACAACAGGTGATTCGGATCCTCTAACAATGAAAAAGACGAAATCAACTAAAAACAAGTCAAGCAAATTAACAAGCACTTGATGCACCCTCAAGAAATTCACTCTCTCTCTTTTGCTTACAAGGATACTTGTAATAGGCCTAGGTGTAAACATACAAGGCTAACCTTGCACGATACGCAATATCATAAAGCACAAAGATTTTTTATGAGGAAACCTGAACAGGAAAAACCTAGTCGAGCAGGCTTGGACCCAACTAATCCACTATGATTCGAAGTTAGACTGATCACTGCGTCCTTTCCCGATGTTGCTCTTCCACGGCCGATGCTCCCACAAAACTTTCACCAACGATGTAGCCACACACGGATGCAGACACAATATGACCTCATGGATTCACACACCAAATAGGGGTTGCAATTGGATGTTACACACCGACGATCCTCAATCAAATCTTCCCCAGTAAAAGTTCAACCAAGTCCCAAGTCCCATTTTGATGAAGTGAGCTAATCTAATCTTCCATAGCTCCTTGCCATTCGCTAATGTCATGACAACTGATGGCCTCCTGAAAAAACTCAGGTTCACCACCATCAGTAAACAAAGCATAGTACAAAGAAGGAGAATACCTCTGTGTCGGCCTCCGATCACGGATCGATCTCCTCAACTCTTGCGTAGGTGTAACTGGTGGGTCTTCATTGCTTTCAACTGAACTATCCTGCTGATGCTCATATTCTTCACTCTCATCATCATATACATGAGGGTGAACACACGTTAAGGAATCTCTTTGGATGAACGCATGAAAGAAATTCTCCTATAGAAAAAAACGAAACAAACGAAGAAAACAAGCTTGTTACCTCATGGATTGAATCTCCAAATGGTGGAAGGGTGAAGTAGAGATCCAATCACAAGAGCAATCGATGATGCGTCAAGCCGCCAAGAAGAAGGATAGACTAGATTTCTCTTTTGGGAGTTTGTTCTTCAAAATCCTTAGCCTCCTCTATCAAAGCTTACCCTAATCTGCTCAAAAGGGGCTATATATAGTAAGGTTTAGTCCTCCCATTGCCGGCCATTAGATTAGAGCATTCAACGAATTGGAATTTGGCACTCTCGTGCTCCTGCTTTTGCTCTTTGGTTACTTAGGGTCAAACCACTAAAAACAAAAATCAACCAAAAAAGACACCGATAGCACTCAACCTGAACTCAACTATTTTTTTCAGCTTATTTGTGCGTTTAAAGTGCCCTAATGACGCTTTTGCATCACGTTTACATACTCGCTTCAGGTCATCATGTAATTATACATGTTTTCCATTTCCAACTGAGGATGATCAATATGCCCCACAATGTATTCTGTTTTGGTGTTAGGTGTAGTGGAAAGGGTTGCCTGGGATGGGGGATATCATGTACATTCAGTCTGTTAGGACACATGGCTTTCGTTCATTTTGTGTATCTTGGGACGCCAAGGAAATTGGCGAGTAAGAATATTTTGCACATACTGATTCTTATTATTGTTGCCTACACAACTTTTCTATTTTTGGCATATCTTGTTTTGGGCTTGTTTACTCATAATAACTCATAAGAATGTATTTCTCATATTCCAATGTCAAGTACGACATTGGAATACAAACCATACCCAAAGTGCCCTTTTGGGCTTGTTTACCGATACTAACTCCTACGTATGTATTGCTCATATTCCAATGTCAGGAATGTCATTGTCCCATCTGATGCTTTTGTATCATTTTCCTTGCGTGCCAGTCAGTTTGTAAATAACAACCTTAACAAAATCCCTACCCATCTATTTGGCCTCTTGCTTGGATGTCTGTCTCTGTTTACCATCAGGGTTGGTGAGGGCATCATCAATTCTGTGGTAGCAAGACTAGGCTATTATTTCTTTAAATCTTCTGTGGTAGTGATGACATTCCAGGATTATGAAAGCATCATGAAGTAAATATTCCACAATATGGGCTTTGCAATTTTCTTTTACAAAAATGATATTCTATTGTGCAAAGCATGACATACAATTCAATTTTTCACCACTATGGGTAATCCATGTTTTCCAGTGAGAAAATGCCCATTTATGTTAGGGGTAGGATGAAGATTTAATATGATTTCACGCATAAGGCCGAAAGAAATCTGCAACTTAGAGTTTGTTTACAATTTATTATGTATCATGAGTAAAACCTTACCTAATTGCATCCAAGGTTTTAAATTTGCAAATATAGAAGGTGGAGATCTTCCTTTCCCTTTTCAGAATCCTATCTTTTTACAAATTGAATTTGTTTGAAATGTGACGAACTACAATAAATGTACCACAGAAATATTTCGGTGATTGCGAAGATTGAAAGTATTGATTCGTTGAAAAATTTGGAAGATATAATTCGTGCGTCAGATGGAGCCATGGTAGCCAGGGGAGATTTGGGTGCTCAAATTCCTCTGGAGCAAGTCCCTTCAGCACAACAAAAGATTGTTAAACTATGTAGGCAGCTGAACAAGCCGGTCATTGTTGCTTCTCAGCTCCTTGAGTCTATGATTGAGTATCCTACACCTACTAGAGCTGAAGTTGCTGATGTTTCAGAAGCAATAAGGCAGCGGGCAGATGCTTTAATGCTTTCAGGTGAGTCAGCCATGGGCCAGTTTCCAGAGAAGGCATTGACTGTCCTGAGAAGTGTGAGCCTAAGGATTGAAAGATGGTGGAGAGAGGAGAAGCGTCATGAAGCCATGGAGCTTCCTGAGATTGCATCTTCTTTCTCAGATAAAATCTCGGAGGAGATCTGCAATTCAGCAGCTAAAATGGGTAAGCAATTCAATCATGCCTATTTCCAGCTGTCTGCATTCTACTTCTCAATGTGATATGAATACCAAAAGTATTGTCTACAATGTCCTTGGTTACTCCGTACTCATTGAAAATGATCACCATTCTTATCTTAGTTTTGTATAGTCCGTGTGAATTTAATCTGTATGTCTGCTAGCATGCCTTTTTTTTTTTGCTGAAAATAATGCTGATATCTCCTTTTTTTACATGATGATCATGCTAGCAATAATCATTTGTTGGCAGCACGCTGCGAACAACCAGTGAACAGCTCCTCTTTGGTTGACTGAAATGATATAGACGAATACTACTCTATATATATATTTTCTTTTCATGGCCAACTTCCATATTGTGTACTATTGTTACTACTGCATTACATCTAATGTTTCAGGACTTGTATTCAGTCTTATCATCAGTGATGATGGTGGGATGGTGGAGAGTTCGTTCTGTTCTTTAATAGTTCCATTTTGTAGCATCTTTGAGATGCTAATTATGTTTCCTATGCTTTTTAGCTAATAATCTGGAAGTTGACGCGCTCTTTGTATACACAAAGACGGGTGACATGGCCTCTATTCTTTCACGCTGCCGCCCCGACTGTCCAATCTTTGCGTTCACGACATCAACATCTGCGAGGAGACGTTTGAATCTTCAGTGGGGTCTTATACCCTTCCGCATCAGTTTTTCGGATGACATGGAGAGCAATCTCAACCGCACCTTTGCTCTGCTCAAGGCAAGGGGAATGATCCAGTCCGGTGACCTGGTCATCGCTCTGTCTGACATGCTGCAGTCGATTCAGGTGATGACTGTCCCATAGGTTAAGTGTGCTATTATTGCTTTTTCATTGTTTAAAGCTGTCAAATTTTACGACGATAGTTGGAGGAGTATGGTGTTTGTTGTATGTATTATTGTGTATTTCATCAGTTACTTTTTTGGCCGAATAAAGTCGTGAGTGATCTATCACGACAGAATTTCAATTTCTCACCATGATCTTGTATCCTTTTGGAGTTGTTCATTAGAAAAGCCCTGTAGTTGGCAAGTTGGAAAGGGTTTCGTTTTTGTTTTGGTTTTAGGAATGGATCAGTTTTGTAGGTGAAGGATAGCTGAAACCTGGTTGTACCTATTACCTCACCAGATTGTATGTTTGTGCTCAAAATATCGAATGACCATGTTTTTGTTAATAATCAATGCTTACTCGTCCCTGCGAAATTTGTCATTCCTTTTTGTCCAATGACTCTGAAATCGTGAAATGCGATGTCCAAGATTTCAGGAGCTCGAAGAGTTTATGTGACCAGTAATGTAAAAAAGATTTTTGCCATCATAAAATCATAAGAATATTGTATGCTTAAATACAAGTTGAATTTATCACCGCTTTATTTATTTTTTTAATTCAGGCATTTCACTGATCTTGATGACCTGGCTGACAGCTTTAGTTAAAATACTACTGAGATCTTGTGATAATCTGCATCCTCTGAGTTTTTATATATGGGAATAGGGAACACGGTACTCCCGACTAGCCAACATGCTAGTCCTCCCTTCAATTTGGGTGTCACATGGCACTTTTTAATCCGGGTTAGGGGTTGGTCAAGGTGGGTACATCCCTCCTAACAATTATTATGAAAAAAAAAATTGAAAAAAAAAAGGCCAAGTGGTATTTTTAAATTAACCATAGCAGCGGGCAGTTTACTGTTAAATTTGTCGACCGTTGATCGGCTTAAGTTTTTTTTTTTAGAATTTTTTTTAAAAATCTTGATCTAAGTAGAGTGGATTAACCATCCATAAAAAAAAAAAGTATGGTTAAAAAGTGTCATGTGGCACCCAAATTGATGGGAGAGCTAGCGTGTTGGCTAGTCGGGAGTACCGTGTTCCCTATTCCCTATATATATATATATATATATATATATATATATATATATATATATATATATATATATATATATATATATATATATATATATATATATATATATATATATATATATATATATATATACAGTGAGCTGCGGGTGGAGAAAATGAGCTGCACTCATTTTGATTCCGCTAGGAGTTTTGGAATTTGATGAAATTTGGTGCGAGTGTTTTCTAGGGTAAGATGTTCATTCTCACCAACTTTCATAAAATTTCAAAACTTCTGACGTCATCAAGTGGTAGAAGCAAAATTAACAGTGATTGCGGACGGTAGATAAAACTTCTACCATTTGATGAGTGGTGGTGCAGATTTATCGTGGGAGTATGATGTATTAGGAGGAGGAAGTTTATGGCGAGTGCAACTTATCAGGGTTTTAGTTAATCATTTCCCTGGTTTCCTGGTAATTATTTCCCTAGCACTGCCAGCCTCCTTCTGGCGTGCGATCATAGTCGTCGATTGCACCCAGCAGCCCAGAAAGGCTATTACATCAGATAAAGGCTAGCACAACTGCTCCTCTCTCGTGCCGTCGTGCTATCACGATCGCTTTGCCCTCTTCGACCTGAATCTTCGCTGTCTTTTCCTCTTTTCGCCCTCACTCGTGTGCGATCATACCCGCTTCCCCCTCACTCGTTATTCACTCTTCCTTCCAAAAACAAAAACAATTCAGATCTAGATATGGCAACTCCAGTAGGGGTGGGACTTAGGCGGGTCTAATCCGACGCACCCAACCTGAACAATGGACAAACATGGGCAAAGTTGGTTAAAAACTTGGACAAGTTTGGACTAAAAAAGATTAATCCGATATCAATTTGGATGGGTTTGGGCATCATCTTTCCCAACCTGAGGAGCCCGAGGAACTAGAGTAGGCGAGTACAGTGGCATACATGCTTGTATAGCTGTTGTTTTTTAGAGAGAGAGTGAGAGAGTGGTGGTGGCTGATTTTATTTTTTTGTAGTGGTGGCAATTGTTGGTTAATATAATTTTTTCTTCTTCATGTTTTGGTTTTAAGAGATCAAGTATTACATGGACAAGCACAGGTTGAGCTTCCAAGGGTTTCACAGGAAAAATGGGTTGAGGTGTGTGGTCGGGTTGGGCATGGGCAGACCCGTGAAGGAGATGTTTGTTGGCAAGCTTCAGATAATCTACTCTATGTTCTTCCTATCTCTATGTTCATGCAAAATCCCCTTTTTTAATTAAAAATCTTGTTGGTTTGGGCAACATTTCAAGTAATGGTGTTTTGTTTTTTATTTTTATTTTTTTTGTGTTCACTTATGAGGTCCATCTATGGCACTAGGAGCCTGTCGGGAGATGCTTTCAAATTCCTCTCCCTATTTTGCCTATATAACAACCAAATTTCATCAAATTCCAAAACTTATAGGATGGTCAAACAATGTATCAAAGCAGCAAAAATGCTGTTTTGATAGGCAGCATCCCATTCCTCTATATATATATATATATATATATATATATATATATATATATATATATATATATATATATATATATATATATATATATATATATATATATATATATATATATATATATATATATATATATATATATATATATATATATATACAGTGAGCTGCGGGTGGAGAAAATGAGCTGCACTCGTATTGATTCCGCTAGGAGTTTTGGAATTTGATGAAATTTGGTGCGAGTGTTTTCTAGGGTAAGATGTTCATTCTCACCAACTTTCATAAAATTTCAAAACTTTTGACGTCATCAAGTGGTAGAAGCAAAATTAACAGTGACTGCGGACGGTAGATAAAACTTCTACCATTTGATGAGTGGTGGTGCAGATTTATCCTGGGAGTATGATGTATTAGGAGGAGGAAGTTTATGGCGAGTGCAACTTATCAGGGTTTTAGTTAATCATTTCCCTGGTTTCCTGGTAATTATTTCCCTAGCACTGCCAGCCTCCTTCTGGCGTGCGATCATAGTCGTCGATTGCACCCAGCAGCCCAGAAAGGCTATTACATCAGATAAAGGCTAGCACAACTGCTCCTCTCTCGTGCCGTCGTGCTATCACGATCGCTTTGCCCTCTTCGACCTGAATCTTCGATGTCTTTTCCTCTTTTCGCCCTCACTCGTGTGCGATCATACCTGCTTCCCCCTCACTCGTTATTCACTCTTCCTTCCAAAAACAAAAACAATTCAGATCTAGATATGGCAACTCCAGTAGGGGTGGGACTTAGGCGGGTCTAATCCGACGCACCCAACCTGAACAATGGAAACATGGACAAAGTTGGTTAAAAACTTGGACAAGTTTGGACTAAAAAAGATTAATCCGATATCAATTTGGATGGGTTTGGGCATCATCTTTCCCAACCTGAGGAGCCCGAGGAACTAGAGTAGGCGAGTACAGTGGCATACATGCTTGTATAGCTGTTGTTGTTGATCCATCACCATAGCCATTCGATGATTTTTTTTAGAGAGAGAGTGAGAGAGTGGTGGTGGCTGATTTTATTTTTTTGTAGTGGTGGCAATTGTTGGTTAATATAATTTTTTTCTCTTCTTCATGTTTTGGTTTTAAGAGATCAAGTATTACATGGACAAGCACAGGTTGAGCTTCCAAGGGTTTCATTTGATTTTTATTTGATTTTTTTTGTGTTCATTTATGAGGTCCATCTATGGCACTAGGAGCCTGTCGGGAGATGCTTTCAAATTCCTCTCCCTATTTTGTCTATATAACAACTAGGAGCTCCTAGAAATAGGAAAGGTAGGCTTCCCTGCCAGATCGAGGAGGTAAACATAATGATTTATGTAGAAATTTGCCCTTTATCACAAGGGGAGGGCTCGGGCACTCAATCGATGCGACTCCTAAGGAAAAGGAGGCATATGAAAATTGGAGAGAAGTGGTTAGAGACAGCACCTGTGCTTGCAAATGGGCTCTCCATTTTTGGGAGAAACTAATTCTATACTCGCCAAAACTGCACTCGAACAAGCTTGGTTTCTAACCCTAGCTGGAATAGTCACTCACCATTGTGATACATCATCTGATGGGATACTGACACATGGCAAAATCCTAAATCTAATCTTTTTCTCTTCCCTCCTTTGAGCTATCTCTGCTCTCTGATGGGCATCTCTCATCTCTCCCACCATGGCGGATACATAGTATTGTATCTGACCGCAGGCTTCTTTCTAGGGGTGGCAATGGGTCGTGACGGGTCGGGTTCGGGTTGGGTTGAGACATAGGTATAAGGGCAAAACACCCAGCCCGAACCTGACCCGTTTAATAAACGAGTCAAAAACTTAAACCCAAACCCGACCCGTCGAATAAACGGGTTGAACTGACCCGACCTGACCCGTTTACTAAACGGGTCGGGTCATGTCGGGTGGGGTCAATAGAACCCATGTAAACCTACCGGGTTGGGTCAAGACAAGTCGGATTGGGCCGGGTTTTATCGGGTTGGGTCGGGTCGGGTTGACACGACCCATTTGGTAAACGGGTCAAGTCGGGTCATAAGTACAAACCCGAACCCGACCCATTAAATAAACGGGGTCAATCGGGTCGACCCGTTTATGACCCGAACCCGTTTAGGCCAAATCCAAACCCGCTAACTTCGGATCGGGTTCGGGTCGGGTCAAGGATTGCCGCCCCTACTTCTTTCTACTGGATTCACTTCCTGTAGGTTCCCTCATGTGAGGAGGGGCCTTAATTCCTGTGCAGATGCTCTTGCTAAGTTTATGCTTCAGAAGCATCTTTCGGCTTAATAATTGTACTGTCTCCTCTATTTTGCGGACTGGGGCGTCATGAATGGAACCCGTAGTTCCTACCCAAAAAAAAAATGTTAGCAGTCATTTTATCGGTGGATCAAATTGAAAACGAGCACGATCACATTCGTTCACCAATATGGATCATACTCTTTGATTGTCCCCGTGCCAGCGTCTATTTTTGTTCGATTCCCGTTTGACCCCCTGAATTCGGGGGCTGTTGCAATCATGTCCCCACAGTTTGTTTTGTAACACTAACACCCCTGTATTTTCAATCTGTTGACACAACCATCGCTTCACGAGGGCCTCACAACGGGGCGAAAGTCGTATGTTTTTCAAACTACTGGGGCTGTTCGTGTAACAAAACAAAGTGTGGGGGCATGATTGTATCGGCCGCCAAACTTCAGGGGGTCAAACTGTAATTTACCCTTCTTATTTTTACGATCTTGTATTAAGTATTTGGGATGTCTCGATAGTATCTGATGGTCTCAACCTTTGGTCAAATTTCCGATCTCAATCCGTCTGTTTATAGTTCTCTTAAAAAAAATTGAACTTCTCTTAAAAGAAAAATGCCATCAGGCTTTCGTTTGTATGTGTCCAAACTATCGTGACCTGTATATCACCACCTGTGCAAACATTGCTCTTCCTTTCATCCATCTCTTTGTAACCTTGCCCTTCTTAGTTTTCGTGCGCGCACATACCTAACTGAGCATCATTGCGCAACGTTCATCGGTTACTCTCCGATGACAGCGTAACATATGTTCAATTATATGGATCACGCTCGTGGTTCCTTCCGCGTGCAGTGTCTGTCATGCGATCGTAATAATTCAATCCTTTGAAATGATTGAAACCTCGCAAAACAAATTTCAGCACTTCATGGTGACTACACTGGCTTTCGTTTGTATGTGTCCAAACTATCGCAACCTGTATATCACCACCTGTGCAAACATTGCTCAGCCTTTCATCCATCTGTTTGTAACCTTGCCCTTCGTAGTTTTCGTGCATACCTAACTGAGCATCATTGCGCAACGTTCGTCGCTGACTCTCTGATGACGGCGTAACATATGATCAATTACGTGGATCATGCTCATCGTTCCTTCCGCGTGCCAGCGTCTGTCTGTGTCCAATCATGCGATCGTAATAATTCAATCCTTTGAAATGATTGAAACCTCGCAAAACAAATTTCAGTGCACTCTTTTCAAATCGTGTCCTTTTCGAGTTTAAGGTACTTTCGGCTTAAATCTAGTGCTGTTTGGTGTTCTAGCCTAGTTCCAACAATGTACTTCTTAGGTGGAAACATTTTCTTTGAAGGTCCAACCTTCAAGCGCCAACGCCGATGTATAATGCAGAGAAGTGCTGATCTCTTGAGCAATGTGGGACTAAAGAAAAGGCAAGGATGAGCTCTCTTGTCATCCAGAAGAGCGGGAAGCTCCAAAGCATGGGCTCCCTCCAAAATCTCAATGTCACAAAAGGAGCCAAGCATTCAAATCGGTGTAAAAATTTGAATGCAAAAAAATGTCCCCCATATATATATATATATATATATATATATATATATATATATATATATATATATATATATATATATATATATATATATATATATATATATATATATATATATATATATATATATATATATATATATATACACACTAGTGCATGCTTGTGCCTGTCGGCACTGCAGCGCCGCCTTCGGTGGCAACACACCTATCAGCACTGCAATGGGCCGCCTTAGGCGGCAACACACCTGAACACCTTCGGTGACAAAATGCTTTCAACGACAACACCAGCATTAATAGGAACACCCATTTCCTCGCTTGTGCCGATTGGCCGTCGCAACCAACCCCCCCTCCCCCTATAATCGATCAATCAACTGTCTCTGTTCGAACGGATTCCTCGAGATCAATCTGATGGTTTGGGGCGGCCGAAATTTCAGCAGGCGGGTTTATAGCCGTTGATGTGAACAACAATCACGAGATGAATGGTTATGTTTAGTGCAGTTTAAATGGGCCGGGATTTTAGGGATTTAGTGTGGTTTAAATGAGTTAGGATTTGAAACCAAGGGGAGGAAGTGTTGGTTGACGGAAAAATAGAGATCTTGCTTTGATTTTTGAACAAATGGTCTATTTGGTTCACTTTTGTCCAGTCAGCTTTTTAGTTCCGTTTTGTCGAGTCAGCACAAAACCGACGTCCCTTGTTATATATAGATCTCTGTTCAAACGGATTCCTCGAGATCGACATGATGGTTTGGGGCAGCCAAAATTTCAGCAGGCGGGTTTATAGCCGTTGATACGAACACCGATCACGGGATGAACGATCATGTTTAGTGCAGTTTAAATGGGCCGAGATTTTAGGGGTTTAGTGTAGTTTAAATGGGCCGAGATTTTAGGGGTTTATTTCCCCTTTGATCTCAACCCCTTAACCCCTCATTCTCTTTGATCGCTACCCTCCATCTAAAACCCTAACCCTATCAAAGGAAGTCTTCTTTTTTTTTTTTTCATATATGAAAATGTTTGAGAAAAGTCTCTACTGGAATGGCTCGTGCTTTCGATCGTCGCCTTGTTCCCTGACTTCACCTCGGGACGATTCTTCATCCTCGACTTCACCTCGAGAAGACTTGGCCTTGTCTTTTTGAAGGATCCGGTGTGTTTTGATGCTCGGCTTTGCTCCGTGGAGGGATCCCGACACATCCTCACACCCCACGATGGAAATCCTAAGTGGTATCTTCCCTGTTATCTTCATCAATTGTTGCATTTTGATATTTTCTTCGTTTTTATCCATCTTCTTTACCCACACAAGATCCCCGATCTGCGTATCATCTACCGCCTCATAATCACAACCACACCCTAACCTTTTAGAAGACCTTTAGGAACATCATCGGCTCTGCGCAAGCTGTTATCGCAACACATCACACACCCATAACTACCATCTTAATCCCCATATTTACCGCTATCCTCGGCCTTTTCGTAGCCCTCTTCGATGGCCCAGAGTCACCCAAAACGTTGCCCGTCGATCCAACAACTGATTGGTACCTTTGCTGCCTTGCTTTTGCATGCTCGTTATATAAAAATCTGATTGCTGTCCTTTGTTTATTTTGTGCTGAATTTCAGTCGTGGATGTTAGAATAGACTTCTATTGTTAGATTCTAATTATCTAAGTATTCTATTGCATATCTACTATAGTTTTATAATAAATAATTGTTCGTTTGGCTACTATTTTGGTGTTTAACATGCTATATTGACAATAATCCCTAATTAGTTGATCACAGTTGTGTTAACTTAGTGAATGCAGCGACCTAATTAGGTTGTGTCTGCATCATCTACGAAGAAGAATTGACACATGATTAATTATAATAATACCAAAATACAGCGAAGATCCTTATTAATAAAAAATTTAAATATTTTTCTTTCTTTTGGTGAAAAAATCGACGACGTACTGCCAAATTCCATTGTGTTTAAAAATAGAGGGGGGGGGGTAGAAAAGCTAAAAGAATACGGAGGTTGATGACAGCGTAGGATTAACCTATTTCGCAATGTAAAGCATAGCCCATCAAATGAGACGAGAGAGTATGAGTGAGTGCAACAAAGCATGCCACATGTCTCTCCTTCCGTACCCTCGCTCGCACACATCGTCGCCTACCACCGCATCACTTGGGCTAAAGCTACCAATCCCAACACTAATGGCGATTATACCGCGTCAAACTGTCATACATCACTCCTTATCATACCTCTGTCCTCATCATTCCCACGGTTTCACAATCTAACACATCGAAGCTTCCTTTCGAGTTTAAAAAGAAAAAAGAAGAAGAAGAAAATAGCGGTGGATCAAAGTATCATGCTTCTTCGATCGAGGGTTATGGACGGATCGAGGTAACGATCGATTAAATTTTCAGAGAGCGATAGCGATTCTTAACTAGATGTGGCTACCTACGAATCGTTTTCGGCCGACCCACGGGATTCCATCCCCCCCCCTCCCCTTAAGGAAATCTCTATCTATTTACGTGATTTCTTTATATTGTTAAATACTCGCGAAAGGATAAGTGATTTGCTTTTCTTTTCTTTTTTTTCCTTCTATTAAAGATAAAGCTTGATGTGGTCCTTTATAGTATATAATGTGAGTGAGGACCACATCAAAGGCTTTCAAGGGGCCGTGCTAAGTCAAGGAGATTAGTGTCCATGTAGAGCAAGAGTTATCACTTACGAGGTGGGGTCTCCACTTATAAGGCCTTGGCATCAATATTTTATGAGCCTTTGGGGCCATCATGGTGGCATCTAAGGAGGGGAGGATCGGTCGGGGTCGTAGGGCCCACCTTTGGGCCCCTTTCTTGATGATTTATTTATTTTTGATGGACCGGGCAGACGGTCAGAGATCAGGGCACTAGAGCAAGGGCTAAAAGAGGTCCGAAGAAGAAAACAGGGAAAGGCAGCATAACTGCTATTTTTATTAAATTTTATAATCCCATGAACATAAAATCAATGGTCAAGATTCGCATGTGTAAACAGGACAACAACGGTCTTGAGGGAAAGTTCACTCCACGGTGTCCATACCTGGAGTCGAACATGGAACCTCTCCAACAAGGGAGAGGGGAGGTACCACTCGGATAAGAGCCCGTTGGTTGTTGGCTGACGATTAAGGTGTTTAAGATCGTCTAATAAACATGACATTGCCATTATTTAATTATTTTTTTATTTATTTTGCTCGAGTAATGCCGAATTGCGGACCTTAATACATTACCACTTTTGCACATATTTAGCAATATGATTTACCAAACTGCCATTGTCGTAGGCGGACTTCGCTCACGATAACACTAACCACCACCAAAAAAAAAACATTATTTCCATCAAGACCCATGCGACGGTTACATAAAGTACGGTTTCGGGTCTCTGTCTTCCCTATAAAAAGGATTCGGACACGAATGCGAGATCGGAGCTCAAAACCTACATTATTAGGGATTTCGCATCGTCGAGCTAAGCCCTTCCAGCTCTTAGAAGTTTCCGATACGAGGTGTCGGCGCCGAAAAATTCTCCCACAATTTGCTTTGTCCCTCAGAAAACAACTCATGATTTATTCTACTAATTATATGAGTGAGTGAAGGGCTCCTTCAAAGGCTTGGAAGAAGAGGGGACCACTCTGGTGAGTGGCATATACATCTTATTTAAGATGAGCAGTCCTGATCAGAGGGTCCATGTTGTCTGATGGTGATGATTATGTTCCAGAGATCACTTACTAAATAGACCCTTTACCCTTTTTTAATTTCTTTAATTACTATATTTGATGGCCCTCTTTGAGCATTCACAATCAATATTGCTTTTTTAAAGGTTTTTAAAGAAATGTTCTTCCCCAAGAGCTTGACAGTAATGCTAAAGAGACAACATAGCATTGTCCTCCCCCCCCCCCCCCCCCCCCCCCCCTTTTTAATGCTAAGAGACATCTAAACTACTCTTATAAAGCTGAGGTCTTTGATGCCACGTGGAAGCCTTTTTCATCCCCTCCTCTCTCTCTCTCTCATATCTTTCTCTCTTTTCCTTTTAATTTTTTTTAATAATTAAAAAATTTCCTCTCTCTCTCTCTCTCTCTCTCTCTCTCTCTCTCTCTCTCTCTCTCTCTCTCTCTCTCTCTCTCTCTCTCTCTCTCTCTCTCTCTCTCTCTCTCTCTCTCTCTCTCTCCACATAATGGGGATACAGTGTCGGATGTGCGATCCATTCATTGCACGAGATTAGCTCTAATCTATACTATAAGGTGGAGGGTCGTAAGTGTTGAAGATGTGGGTCCAAATAAGCCACATAACATCTCATGGTTCGTGCGCAAAGGAAAGATGGAAGATGGAGTGGTAAAGGAGCAAAAGTGGAGGCGAAACGGTGCACTACCCGGAATTTTGCCCGGGCGCCAAATAGGGTTCGCCAGGGCGAACTTGCTAGTGAGTCCATACCTTGTTGCAAGGAATTTTGCCCAAGCGAATCCTGTTTGGCGCTTGGGCGAAATCGGGCTGGTTGAGGCGGTTCAGATGCACTTTCTCATGAGTTGCCTCCTACAACTCGGATAGGTGGTCTAACCCAAGGCACTCCAAGGGACTATTCTTGGGTCTAGAAGGCAGCTATCATTGAGGGAGAGGAAGGGGAATCCATTGGAGGCTTTGGGTTTTGGGGGAGATTTCTTCTTTGTTATTTGGGGTGAGAGGGCTGTGGATCTTTTTCTTCTTCTTGTGAGACCTCTTCGAGGTGAGAGATTGTAAGAGGCAAACAAACGTTTACTCGTGTATCCCCATACTAGCGAATCTACTGATCATCGTTGTCGAAATTTATCGTATGTGATTGCTTCTTGTGTTTGTTTCTTTGTTCGATATTCTCGGTGGTGGTGATCCTCGTCTATAGGTGGTGGTTCTTAGCACGTCGAGGCTCGCTCTTTCTGCTGAGCGGGGTCTCGGATCACGACACTTACCATGGCACCCTCCGCTACGCAGGTAACGCCGCTCTCCTGGTTCCCTCTACACATACGCCATGGGTTCTTCAGCGATGGGAGCATATTGTATGGCATTAGATTAGTCTGATGCACTGGCTCCAGTGCAAGTTACATACAGGGGTACCTGCCATCATTGAATAAAACCAGGAACATATATTATCTGGTGCTATGCAATTAAGCAGTTGATCAAATTGAAGCAGAAGGTTTCAAATTGGATCTGTTTTTACGATCGAGGTTCGCCAATCCAGCGATCATAGAAGGAGATGCACAATCGATAGTTAAGCTGATCAACAAGAGAAACACACCGATTCCTCGGAGGCTAATCCAAATACTGAAATCAAATTCATCCCTAGGGGAACAAATGTTGCAGCCCTCTCACTTGCGAAATATTATGTAACCCACTCTTCTTTTTGAAGAGTGGTTGCCATCCTTAATAGGGATGGCAACGGTGCGGTTTCGGGTTAAACCGAAATCGCACTGCAACACCGAATCGCCACGTCGAAACTGCACCGCACCGCGACAGTGTTCTGTTATGTAAAACCGAAACCGCACCATGCGGTGCGGTGCACCGCGGTTTATCATTGGAATGGCCTAAATTATGCGGTTTTGGTCAAAACCGAAACCGCACCGCTACACCGAAACCGAAACCGCACCGCACCACACCACGACGGTTTTATATTGGTAAACCAAAACCGCACCATGCGGTGTGGTTAACTGTGATTTTTGGTTTTAAACCGCACCGTTGCCATCCCTAATCCTTAACACATGTGGGTGTTCGAGATTGTTTACGTATGGATTCTATTGATCAGCAATAAAACTCAACATCCTTGATAATCATCCGAATGTGGTATCTGGTGAATTCAGTAAACAGGCTCGTCCGGGAGACTATTAGATTTTATTTTAAGGATAAGTTGAACTACCAAAAAAAAAAAAAAACAATTTAATCAATCTTTGATGATTTATTTTTACTAATTTAGTTTGACAAGGCTTGACCAATTTGGCTATCTGGATAGTATGTTAGCCATGTTTGACCATCTCTGAACTAAGTTTGTCTGCTACTCAGTAATGTTTGACCATAGTTGACTTTGACCCAATTTTGATTTACTTGTGACCCTGTCGATCTTTTTTTATATAATTTTGACCAGGTCCACTTTTAGTTATGTTTGACCGATTTGACTCTCTTTTGACTGTTTTACCCCCATCTGCAGATTGGGTTAACCTAGTATGCAACTAACCATGGTTGCTTGTGTTAGAGGAGAGCTCCCGTTGGGAGTAAGATGATAGTTCACTACTTCAACACGATGTAACAAAAAGGTTTTTAGGTAAATTACACATATACCCCCTATAGTTTGACCGATTATCACTTATATCTCCCAAGTTTTAAACCCTACAAATGCCCCCCTACGGCCCTATAGTTTGAGAAACCATACCCATAAAACCCCTATGGACCCAGAGCCTTGGATACCCGCCTCCTTACAAAACCGGCTTGTAAGGGGAGGTCCAAGACGGGTATATAAGCAGCTTATCATCCGCTCCCATTACCGATGTGAGACTAACCCATGTGAGGCATGACCATCTCAACACCTCCCCTCACGCGGGACACGCGTGACAAGGGCACTATTGGGAGGAGCGCCCGAAGCGGGTCTGGCTCTGATACCATGTGACGAACCCTGAGCCTTGGATACCCGCCTCCTCACAAAACCGGCTTGTAAGGGGAGGTCCAAGACGGGTATATAAGCATCTCATCATCCGCTCCCATTACCGATGTGGGACTAACCCGTGTGAGGCATGACCATCTCAACAGAGGGGGTGCAAGTGATGTGTTTTTCAAACTAAAACTATGAGGGCATTTGTAGTGTTTTAAACATGAGAGGGTGTAAGTGATAATCGGTTAAACTACAAGGGGGTCTATGAGTAATTTACCCAAGCTTTTTGAGGGATAACATGGAGAAAGAATGTGGAAATGCAAGCCATTGAGATAGTCATCAATATAGCCTCTAAGGTGGGAATTTACTATATTTGGATAGAGTCAGACTTCTTGCTAGCCATCAAATGTATCCAAAATCTTTGTTCACATCCTTGAAACACAATTCATCAAGTCCAAAGTATCCAAGATAAGTTTTACGATTTCAGTGATTACAAGATCACTCACATTTGTCAGAACGACAATCAATCAACTGACCTTATAGCAAAGTTGGGGTATGATGGGAATGAGATCAAGAGATATTTTCACAAAGATCTCAAGGAAAACATACGATTGGCCATTGAATTTGACAAGATTGGTAGAACTTATGAACGAAGCTAATGAGGTGACCTTCTGAGGCATTAGAAAGCATCCTTGCTATAAGAGATTGCTCTTTTTATGTTGACTTGTCTTTTCCTTTCCTCTCTATGTTAGCCTTGATATAAAAGGCCAGAGTTGTAAGCGTATTTTCGTTTTCTTGGGAGGGGTCCCTAATAAAATCCCCTAATTTTGATTGAAAAAAAAACCTTGAGAAAGATTGGATTAGAAAGAGTCGGATCAACGAACCCGAATCACGACTCTAAACATGGATATATGTGGCATAAGTTGTGATTTCCATACCTTTTCAATTATGTGTTAGATTAGGGAGGGGATGGAGAGGAGGGCAGATGCGGTGGTGGCAGTTCAAAATGGGGAGGAGGGGGGAGCGGAGGGAGAGGAAGAGGGAAAAAGGAAGAGAAAGGCGACGACGGATCGGAACAAGAGGGGGGAATGTGGGGGTGCCCAATTAATTTGGAGGCCCTTGTCAATTTTTCAGATGTGGCCAGAGGTGGCCAACTAATAGGGGGGCCCTAACAATTTATGGGGTGCAAATTACAACGCTCATGGAAAAAGATACTTGAACATACTTTGGACATGCAACGATGTGACATGCATCATCCACTATTCAATGCACTGAACGGAGGCCGATCCATGACCACTGGCAAGAGTTCGATGTGGGCTTGAATATCGTTACGCTTAAGGCTTGTTTGTATTCGGTCAACAGGCTAACTAATAAAGTAAATCGGATAAAAAATTTATTTTGCTGTCGTTTGGATTCAAAAAATTATAGTAAAGTAAATAGTAGGAGATTTACTAGTAGCCAAAAAGTTTTACTTTGAAAAAGGCAAGTAAAACTTATGATTTACTAGTAGAAGGCTCTGTTGACCATGCCACGTTAGCCAATGGCACAATCGACAGATCATCACATGATGGATTCAACTATTTTGGAAGTGACATATGGCGATCCCAGTTTCAACGGCCATGATCTATGGGCCTTGAGATGAACCAAGGGGATGCCACCACCACTGGCCGTCGCAGCC
Organism: Chamaelirium japonicum; assembly: GCA_947650365.1. Lineage (NCBI taxonomy): Eukaryota > Viridiplantae > Streptophyta > Magnoliopsida > Liliales > Melanthiaceae > Chamaelirium > Chamaelirium japonicum. The sequence continues at coordinate 95,866,871 of OX393550.1, read as the reverse complement.
GCCCTGTTGTTTTGCTGCCTTGCCCGCCACCGGCGGTCGCCGCCCCGCCGTCCACCACCCACCGCCGGCCTCCACCCCTCCCGACCACCGGTCGTTTGTTGTCACCAGTCTGAAACAACCTGCCACCGTGTGGCCAGCGGGCGGCGATGGGTAGTAGTCGACAGTGCGGCGACGAGCGACCAGTGGTCGACAAGGGTGGTGGCTAGCAGCGTGTGGTGGACGGTGGTCGGCGGGGCGGTGACAGGTTGTCGGTGGCCAGCGAGGGGTGGTGGACGACGACGGCAACAGACGACTGGTAGATTTAATTTCTAATTTACTTTACTGGTCAATCCAAACAGCTGTCCAGAAGTAATGGTTTACTTTACTGGTCAATGCAAACAATAAGAAGGAAATCATATTTACTAGTCGATCTGGTAGATTACTAGCCCACATCCTATTTACTAGCATTTACTTTGTGGGTCCAAAAAACAAACAGGCACTTAGGGTCTCTCTTGCGATGTGGGTGGGTGTGCGCATGGGCCAGGTTACTCACCGATCTGAACCCAAGTTGAGTATAGTATGTAACCTTATAGGCCTCATGGAACTTATTTCTGGACAAGCATAAATCCTAGGGCTGGCAATTTTGGACCAGACACGCCCGACACGAAATTAGCGGGGTCTGGATTTGGGTTAACTGGGTTCGGGTTGTAAACGGGTCGACACGACTAACCCGTTTAATAAATGGGTTGGGCCCGGGTTTAGGGTCTAGACATGGTAGACCCGAGAAGACCCATTTAAAATTCAACGGATCGTGTCGGGTCGGGTCTATCTGCAATTCGATACTGTAATATATAGGATAATTTTGTAGTATGTAGTACAAGCAGGTCTTTTCGGGTCAGGTCGGGTTGAGTCGGATCGGGTCAACTAAATTGACCCGTGTGGTAAACAGGTCTTATCAAGTCTACCCGTTTATAAGCGGGCCAGGTACGGGTTTAGAGTCTAGACACACGATTAGTTAAACGGGTCGGGCCCCACTCTAGGTGTTTTGGGCACGATCCGAAACTAAACACGACACGACCCGACCCGACCCATTGTCACTCTTAATAAATCTTATTCCCAATCGTATTGGACGAGGCATGGTCACCTTATTCCTAATGATTAAGGTAGTTTTTTCTTTTTTGCTTTTTAAAATTCAAAACCTCCGACAATTGATAGATAAGCTTTACTAGAAGCTGTCCAATCCGACTCCACCTGCCAACTTGCGCAAACATGAGCTTAACCGGAGCATGAAAATTTGTAACCAGATCGGGCAGAGTTCAACAACACGGGTTCAAGGATGGGTTGGGTTAGGAGTGGCGGGTTACGGATTCCATCACTCGAGTTGAGCTTGCGTTGACCTCTAACTTGACACAACCCGCCCGAGTTGCAACCCTAGGTCATCTTTCAAAAATACAGTCAAAAGGACAACAAATACTATGGGCACCAAAACCTTAACCCTTATCAAGTTGGATCAAGGTACGATGCTTTATTAGGGGTCGAAGTGTCTTAATTGGTGATAGGTCCGGCCTACCAAAGGAAGGAGTCGAGGCTATGTGGACCAAAAGGTTCATGCCCCTTCGCCCGCCAGGGCACAGGGGAGTTGGTAAGCAACCGATGCTTTGGCGAGAAGGTTGTGGGTTCGATAAGACTGACCCTTGCGAGTGGATCGGTGTCATTTCCAGAGGGATTTGTTCGAGTCGGGAGTGGATCCATTGACCTAGAGGTTTCAGGACAATCGGCGATGTTGGGAAGAAAAAAAACTCTTTGGATGCGGAGTAATGTTATTTGAGCAAACCGAGCGACAATCTATCAGAACGACTGCACGCGAATGAAGCACTAGCATCTCCTGATTGACGGGAGTTTAGGCAATGGGATGAACCCTAAGGGAATGCCACCACCGTCGGTCATCGTTGTCCCTTCAGCCACCACCCTCCGCCAATCACCGTCCACCGCCCCGTGAGCCACCCGTCAGCCACCACCCACCATCGTATCCCGCCACCAGCAACTCCCAATCAGCTACTGTCATCGTCCACCACCCGTGCACGTTGCATCCCCCTAGGGTTCACCCCATGGCCCATAGTCCCGCCAATCGGGAGATGCCAGCGCTCCACTTCATGTGGAGTTGTCCCGCCTGGTGGTCCTCAGTTTGTTGAAACAGCATTATTCATGGGTGGGACTCAAACTCCTATATCATACTTCAAGCCGGTGGGGTCACATGATGGAACCCGAGATGAGCGGTCGTGATCATAATGATGCTACCCAGGCCCCTCCTACGGCCCACGTTGTCTGGCCTATCATTGAGGGTGTTCCGGGAATCTATCTATCAATCCAACCCATCCTTTTCTAACCATTTTCCCATGCAGGAAATGGGCTACTATTGGAGTATCAATTAATGGGCAGGTGGTTCGAGGGTAAACTTTGTTGGGTTTAGCCCCACATTGGCTAGGAGCTGAGCTATGTTGTGCTTATATACCTTATGGTGGGCCTTCCCTTACGATCTGGGTTTTGGGACAGGACACTGGCGGATATCTAACATATGGTTGACACGTCCCAAAACCTACCAAGCAAATTGACAGGTATTGTGGGGGATGATTTTCATGCCGTCCGAAAACTCCTAATAATCAATCGATTCGATCTTGACTTGTTGACTTGACCTTAGATATAGAAAGAATGAGGAGTAGAGAAAAGTAGACAAAGGTCTGGCATCAGAGTTCAGCCGAAGCTTACGTCTCCGTGCGGTAAGGTGCAATCTTAATTCACTATCTTTGAAAGTCTATTGACTTCGACAGGCCGAGTTTCACTTGTCTAAGTCTTCGGAGAAAGCGGTAAAGAGGGATGACTGAGCTCTGGAATTCAAAAGTTTGATCTGGTAATCAAAAGATCGATCTGGAATATTCGTCAGGCATGCTATTTATAGGGGTTTAGAAATATATGGGTTCCGGAGCGATTTCTATGGCTGCCTTAGGCTCCAAGTGGGGTCGAGGGGTCCCGCAGTCACCTCCGTGGACCACTAGGCAGGGCTAGAGGGTCCCATTGTTGCCCCCGTGGCCCCACAGAAAGGGCTAGCGAGCCCCACTATCGCCTTTGTGGACCCCCAAGCAGAGCTAGTGGATTCCACTTCAGAGTGCTTAGCCGAGTTTTGCACCCACACGTACCACAACCTCAGTCTCTGCGCAAGAGCATGATAGAGCGTTGGGCATGGTGTACGATCACTAGGAAACGGGACCACAAGGGCGTGATAGAGCACCGAGCATGGTGTATGGTCAGACCGAAGCGCAATCACCAGGAAAGTGTCCATGACAGTATCTCCTCTATCATGAGTTCTGCAACAGGTCTCTCCTATCCGGTGCAATCGACATGTCTCAAAAGAGAAGGGGGGCTTTCGTCACTGCCATATCAGAATGGGGGCCTTAATTTTTTTTAAATAAAGACTCGAAATGGGGTGGCCATATCAAGTTGGGGGGATTCATAAATTTGTAGGTGTAAATAGCAACACCCTAAACCTAATGTGCTAGGCATCTTTCATAATTCATTGGCAAGATAAGGGACGCTCTAGTTGCACCGAGCGAAATCTTAGCAAAGTTCGGAATTAACAAACAACACATTTTCGCATCGACCCCCAACTTTAAAAGTTTTTTTTTTTTTTTTTTTTTAATTCTGCCGCTCTCTCCAATGTCCTCCCTAGCATCCTCCGTCGCCCTCTTTTTCTTTTCATCTTTTTTCTCGTCCTCCTTCCTATCTAGTGGACCATTAGATAAATTCTTGGTTTCAATAAGGAATTTTTGAGTCGAAAAATTGGCGGAAACCCTAGCCCGAACCACAAGTCTTCTTGATGCGATGCGATCTCAACCACACCGGTTGACCCGGATGCACCCGATCACACGTCACGATTTGGATTTGTTAACTCGGATCCACCCAATGGAGGTTCACCTATCGAAGGGAACACCTAGCACCACACGTACTTTGTTTAAGTACCCAAGAAATCATCTCATACTTATCCTAATCAACCCCCTAAGATTCTCCATGATGCGTATGGTGTACCTCATAATTGTCTACATACATTATTCTAATTATTAAATTATTCCGGATAATAGCCCTCAATACCTTGCCTCTTAGGTGGCTTTGATCATGACATTTCCCCGTCGGACAACACTATTTGTCCCGAGCATCTATCCCGACTGGCCAGCCAGATCGACGTGCCCCCATCACAGCCGTCCGTTGCACCCAGAACCCACCAGTGAATCACACTCAGCATTTTCTTCCGAGCTCCTCCCGACTGCGGACACGTGGCGCTCACACATCATGATCGGTTGTCGGTGCCTGCTATCCTAGATCAGACAGCTGAGGAGCACTCACGTGGACGGCGTAGATCCCGCACAGACTTCGATGGGATTAGCGGTTAGCGATCGGCCGTTCGGACAGGTGTCGACCGTGACAGGCGATCGTGTCGAGCGCACCGGTTTGAAGTTGGCGGAGGAACCGTACGCCGCGGCCCACGATAAACGTCTTCCCCGTCACACAGGCCCTGGCATTCCGATTAATTACGGCATTACTAGACTGCACCCCGATGGAAATATAAGGCCCATGTAGGGGTATAATTGACATACTCCGATCGGAGACACCGGCCCAGCCGGTTTACCCCCTCCCGCATGAACACAGCGGTTACCTGCAGTTGGACGCACTGGCAGTGTGGTCATTTGGGAAAGTGGAAACCCACGGGTCAACCTCCGGTGGCGAAGTGGGGACACGTGGTTAGATCGTAGGGCCATGTTTAAAACGCTCCATAAAACCGACCACGTAGCGGTCCCAAGCTCAGGTTTATCTTTGCCACGTCGGATTGACATCTCCCTCGCCTCCTCCTCCTCCTCCCACGGTCCCACCCCCCACCGCTCGTCCGACTCAGCACTCTGTGCCTTCTCACTTCACCGTTCCACACCTTTTAAAACCCCCATCCCCCCTCCCCTCCCCTCTTTGCTTGCAAGGCCAAACCCCAGCCCCGGTCACAAACCTCAGCACCGCCGGAAACCGCCGTCGCCGGACGAGAGGGAGAGGAGGAATCGGAAGCAACGGACGCTCCGGCCGCCAGGAGGTCGCTCACCGCCCGCCTCGATTTCCACGAGGTCGTCCCTTTCGGCCAATTCTTGAAACCCTAATGGCAAAGCGAGTGGGATTGGGAGGTTCGGGGGCCGCGGGATGTGAGATTTGGAGGGCGATTGCAGGGAGGAGGCTGTATTAATGGCTTCTTTCGATCGCGATTGTTTTCCCCCTTTCCCCCTTTTGTTTCCGCGTCTTTTTTGAAATCATCGGCTGTCGCTTTAATTTCACCTCGGTTTCGCTCTGGCGATCGTCAGCGGCTTCTAGTTTTAGGTGTAATGTGATCAGAGCTTCGAAAGGTGGAGATCGGTGTACTCGATCGTGGCATTAACCCCCGATTTCCTCATTTCGGCCCCGATTTCTATAGTAAGGGATTTGTACCGGTTCTCTTTCGTGTATCTACTACCTCTAAGTTCCGGAAATGGATTGTTAGTAGTAAAATTTCTAGCTCGGGTGGGAGGGAGGGAGGAAGGAGGAGTGGAATCGGGGTTTGTACCTCGGAAACGATGCCATTTCAGATGAAGGTCCAGCCGTTGGATTGCAAGGGAGCGGTCAGGAGCGATCCGGCGAAGCCCGCCGGCAAGTTGCGGCTGAAGCGGCTCTTCGAGCGGCAGTTCCCCAGCGTGCTGAGGATCTCCTCGTCGGAGAAGCTCATCGGAGCCGGAGATGCCAGGGACAAGGAGCGGGACGACGGGGTGGATCCGGACCCGAGCTCGGTGTGCCTGGACCGGATGGTCCTGAGCTTCATAGAGGAGAGCAACGATAAGTCGTCCAGGTGCGGCCGGAGCCGGTGCAACTGCTTCAACGGCAATTGCGACGACAGCTCCGACGACGACCTTGACTACCGCGCCGCTGGCGATGCCCCTCCGGTCGTCACCGGCGCCAGCGGCGACGCGGTTGAGATCCTCAAGGTAGCGATTAGCTAATGCGACGCCCAATCCCGATCCAGCTGATCCCCCACCCTATCCATCTCGCAAAAGCTTTCCATTTCCGATTTCTTTTAATTCCTACAATTTAGAAATATCTCTTTTAATTCCTGCAGAGCTTAGTGCCATGCGCGAGCGTCGCGGAGAGGAATCTCTTGGCCGATGCATCAAAGATCGTGGAGCAGGGCAAGATCGCCAAGGGTAAAGACGGTTTCCTGCGGATCGTGGCCGACGGCCTCCAAGCCCTCGGGTACGACGCCTCCATCTGCAAGTCTCGCTGGGAGAAGACCTCCTCCTTTCCGGCCGGTATTGTCGTAAGCCTCTTATCTAATCACCGATACCACTCCTCGATCCGCGCCGTTGATTTGAGGTCTGACGACAGGGGAGTACGAATACGTGGACGTGATCGCCGACGGCGACCGGTTCCTGGTGGACGTCGACTTCCGCTCGGAGTTCGAGATCGCCCGGTCGACCAAGACCTACCGCGCCGTCCTCCAGTCCCTGCCGTCAATCTTCGTCGGTAAGGCGGAGCGGCTGCAGCAGATCGTCGCCGTCGCCTCGGAGGCGGCGAGGCAGAGCCTCAAGAAGAAGGGCCTCCACTTCCCGCCGTGGAGGAAGCCCGAGTACATACGGGCCAAATGGCTCGCTCCGTACCGTAGGACCACCGCCGCCGCCGCCGATGTGGAGCCGAAGGCGGACGGAGAGGAGCGATCGGAGGACCACAATGGCAAGAGCGACATCGTCGGTAGCGGCAGCGGCAGCGGATGCCCGATCTCGGCGGTCAATTTTTCTGGTGAGTTCGAGATGCGATTCGACGAGGACCCCGGCACACCCGCGCCGGACTGCGCCTCGCCGGAGAAGATAACGGTGGTGGTGTCTCCGTGGCAGCCGCCGGCGGTGAAGCCGAAGACCCCGCAGGCGGGGGCGAAGGTCGTCACCGGCCTAGCCTCCGTACTCAGAGAGAAGCCGTAGCCTCCGAATTTTGGCTTTTACCCCCTTTTTTTTTGTTTTTTTGTGGTAATTTTGTAACAGTCCTTCGCCGGTTTTTGCGGTGAGGGCATCGCCGTTACCTTCCGCCCTTTTTGTTTTTGGCAAGGGGTATGTTAGAAGAGGAGTAAAAGCTGGGTTTATTTTCTACTGATATATGACGTCATATTATATGAATATATCGGAATATTATAAGAAATAATTCTTTTTTTTAATTAAAAGGTGCTGAGTACGGTTATGGATTTTATTTTAAAAAATGGGAAAAATAATTTTATAAACGCTTCGGTTAGTGGGGTTCTTGGTTTCTCCAGTTGTCTGCAGTGGCGGTCTCTTGAAGGGAAACAGGGGCGAGGATAGAATATTGTGTCAGACAGTCAGTCCTTTTTTTTGAAATATTTTAAAATCTTAATTAATTTAAAAAATTCGAAAGTAAAGAATTGGTGGGTGAGAACTGATCCGACCCTGACGGCAGTTGTGGCTCGTGCCGTCTCGAACGCCGTGAGGGTGGGGACACGGAGCCTGGTGCGAATCGCGTGATCTCACCCGCCCCGCCTCCTTTTTCCACGAAACCGCCTGTCCAAGAAACCGACCCCTTTCTCGATTCCCGGTCTGGACCGGCCGGAGCGCCTTTTAGACCGGTGGTGGGGGAGGGGAGGACGCGTGGCGTGGGGATATCACATCGCTCTTGGGAGTTTAGTGGATTGGTTTTTTTTTTAAAGTTGGGAGCAATGATGCGGACTTTCCCAGGCTTTGTAAAGTTGAGGCAAAGTAAAAGCATACCGAGTTCTTTGTGCTCCGGTCACCAGCTTCCGGGATTCCGTAAAATGTAAAAAAAATATTAGGGTTATTTTGACTTTGCCCCCCAAATTTGCCTTGAATTAGACTTTACCCCCCATTATTTCATTAATTAGACTTTACTCCCCAAAACTAACTGTTCCCTCAGCTCACCATCTAACAGAAAGGGTGAGCCAGCTCACCATCTAACAGAAAGGGTGAGCTGAGGGAAAATGAATAAAGTTTTGGGGGGTGAATTGACGGAGCAGATAGTTTTGGGGGGTAAAGTCTAATTAATGAAAAAAAAATGGGGGGTACAGTCTAATTCAAGGCAAAATTTGGGGGGCAAAGTCAAAATAACCTAAAATATTATTTACCCCCATAGCTTTTAACTGTACTGATTTATGTAATGATGTGTCGTGATCACAATCGTCCCCTTCGCCCAGCTTCGATCGGTGAATCGTGATTGGATGCGTGTTTTTCTATGGAAGAATGGTAAAATGAATAGCATTGCTCCTAAATCTAAGACCATTTTATGCTACCACAACCATGCTATTTTCTTGTGAAAAAGGAGTTTTTTTTAAAAAAAAAAAGTTCCAAACTCATACGTATTGTTGCGAATGACTGATTATTTTTTTGCATTACTTTTTTGGCCGCTCTTTGATTTTTGACTAAAGTACCCCCGAAGCTTTAAAAAGACTTCATCCTCAATTTCAAAGGGATTCGGCCCTGCTCCACTGATGATCCGTCTCCCCTTTCGGCAATTGATGCTTTGGGAAGTGACACATGGTTCATCCCGTTTTAATGGTCATGATTGGGCCATGGGATGAACCCTAAGGGGATGCCACCACCCCCGCCTGCTACCCACTATCGACCGCCCCGCCTGCCACCGTTGGCCACCGATTGCCCGCCACCGCCTTGTCGGCCACCACCCGAGGTGGCCGGTGGCGTGGCGACGAGTGGTGACCGACAGGAGACCAGTGGTTTGTGGGGGTGGTGGGCAACAGCGGCGGGCGGGGTGGCAACGAACGGTGGTCGAAGATGGCGGTAGAATCTGGAAGTCCCGAAATCAGATTCAGGGTTCGCTGGAATCATCCTCGGTGGTGGTTGGTGACGGTGGTAAAACTTGAAATGCATCGACATATTTCACTAATGCGCTGAAGTAAAATGCGTCAGTGCATTTCACTGCAGCGTATCAATGAAATGTGCTAGCGCATTCCGCTGGTGCGCCGGTGTGGGTACAAAAATTGTACCAGACCGGGCTAGACACATAGGAGCCCATGCAACGTCCCAAGACAGCAAGCCCATGCCCATGGACCAACTCTACAGGGCTAGCAAATCAATCCCCCCCTATTGGGCGACTGTCCGAGTCCAATAAGGGGGGACTTGATTTGCTGGCCCTAACGAGTAGGTACGTGACCCTGAGCTTGCCTTATTGGGCCGCTGCGCGGGCCCCTATGTGTTGGCCCAATCATGTATAATTTTTACACCCACAGTTACCCTCTTCCCAGTCGGGTCAGGACCCCTGGGTCAGTTGATATACCCTAGTCCAAACGCCTTCGAAGTCTGGCACGGTTGGCAAGGGCTATCAGAGTAGCGGTTCTGGTTAGCATAGTCATGGCTTGAGCTACAAGCCAAGCCAACGCGTTTGTGTAGGATTGTTGTATTGATTTTCTTTCTATATTTGTGACCCTCCTGCTGATATGGTTGTGGTTTTGCACTTATTTGTGTGGGCTGAAGAGTCTCATTTTTATAAGGGGGTGTTACCAAAAAACTAGTGTGTTTCACGACCGAGGTTCTTTCTCCTACTATTGCTTGCCAAGACACTTATTGGTGTGGGCTGAAAGTTTGTTTTATAAAGAGGTGTTCTCAAAAAATCAGTGTGTTCTCGACAGAGGCTTCTTCTCCTGCTGTTGCTTGTCAAGGCACTTATTATTATGGGCTGAAAAGTCTCGGTTTTACAAAGGGGTGTTCCCAAAGAACCAGTGTGTTTCTCAACCGAGGTTCCTTCTCCTGCTGTTGCTTGCGGAGGTACTTATTGTTGCGGATTGAAAAATCTTAGTTTTATAAGGGGGGTGTTCCCAGAGAACTAGTGTATTTCTCGACCGAGGCTTCTTCTTTTGCTGTTTCTTGTCAAGGTCTTCGCTCCATGAAGGATTTCTTGCTCCTTCCACTCTCTCTCTTGTTTGTCAAGGCACAAAGGCCCCACCTCCTCTCTTGATTGGATCTCTCCCCTCCCCCTGTCGGTTTTGAAGAGGAGGGGGAAGGGTTTCTTGCTCCTTCCTCTCTCTTTCGACTATCATGGCACAAAGGCCCCTCCTCCTCTCTTGATTGGATCTCCCCCCTCCCACCTGTCGGTTTTGGAGAGGAGGGGGCCGGGATCTCCCCCCAATCAGTTTTGGAGTGGAGGGGGACGAGATCTCCCCGCATGAAAACCCAAGCCCGATGCCACCTCATCACAATCATATCAACACATATTTCAGCTATAAAAGCACCCCTATGGTATACAAAAAGGGTTGATTCATTGATTAGTTAAGGAGGGGATTCCAGAGCTAGAGCTCCCTTATTCTTTCTAATTATTTTCTAGTTGCTCCGTGCAACCCCATTGCAAGAAGCTTCTCTCGACCTGTCGAGAGAACGCTAACCCCTCTTTTAGTTATATTATAGTGAATATCAAGTGGCACATCTCGCCCGGAGACGTAGGTCGTAAAACCAAACTTTGACAACTTCTCTTGTGTCATCTCTCTCTCTCTCTCTCTCTCTCTCTCTCTCTCTCTCTCTCTCTCTCTCTCTCTCTCTCTCTCTCTCTTACTCTCATCACACACACCATCCACATTCAATCAAGGCTGTGGGGTGGGGTTCCAAGTCAACTCGGTTCGGAAATTTCCCCCACAGTCGGCACAAATGAATCGCTCGAATAAAAATATGCTGTGAACGTACTTGCACATCTAGGGAGCATGATACAAGCACATACTTGCATAGATACACAATCTGGCGACCAATTTCTAGGGTTTCATTGATGGAAAGAAAGTGAGATTTAAGGTTTAGATGACTACTTTGAGTTCCAACAAACCTTGGAGAAGATTTCGAGACTTTCAAGTTCTAATGGGCGATCTAATTAGTGAAGATCACAACATTTGCAAGAGAAAATCACGAGGAAACCGATTAATGCAAAATAGAAGGAAGACCCACCGCCACAGAATTTGATTATACAATCTTTTGTATGCGGGGTCGAATTCCAACTAGGATGTGACCTCACGGGGGGGGGGGGGGTGGGGGGGTGGGGGAGGGAGTATGCGGTCTCAAGGCTATTCAACTTCTAACTCGAATTGCTAATTGTTTGATGTGTCGTTTTTTCGGGACTTTCAACTCTTATAGAGTTTTTATTTTTTGGACCCCCAAAGTAAAGGGTAGTAAAGCCCACTATACCTCCTTTCCTCATGGTGAACATACAAAACCAGACCTGAGAATTAAGAATGGAAAAATATGGGAGTGGGACAATTTGGTACAAGTTAAGATATAATGTTGTGAATGCATTAAAAAAATTGCAATCCCAATCAAGCCACTTGGTATGCAATATTGGCATCCAGAATACTTTTTTTTTTTTTAATTTTAAAATATATATGCTTCAATTACATAAAAAGGTGCAATTGCTGGTTCAATTTAGTTCGGGACGAGCGAGAACAGATCTAATCAGAACTCAATATATCTATTTGGTTCGGATTTTTAACGATCATTTGTCGGGTCTTGTTCCAGATGTTGTAGACCCGATGCAAGTTGGTTCGGATCTGGACTGGAGTTCGGTAGAAACGGAACTACCCGGGAATCAATTATGTAGTATGTGAGTGTCTATAAGTGTTGGCATAGTTTAATGTGTTGTAAATTTCAATTGGATGCTTAGGGGGTGTTAAGGCACGAGGAACAATTGTTCCGATTAATCCTCATCCAGAAGAGGGTATTCTCGTCAATTACTATTTCTAATGTAAATCGATGATTCAGCGTTTTGGTTAGCATAGAAATGCACGGAGTGAGATATTATCGTTCCCAAGCCCTTAATGGGGGGATTTAGCATGCGGAACAATTGTTCCGCTTAATCCTTATCTAGAAGAGGGTATTTTCGTCAATTACTATTTCTAATATAATTCAATGGTTCTGGATTCGCTTAGAAAATGCACGGAGTGATAAATTCTCACTCCTAACTCCTTCATTCCACCGAAACACATACTATCCGTTACTTTCAAAATCTAGAGCTAAGAATAGAAACGAAGGGTTCCGAAACGAAGCCAAACACCCCCTTATTCAACCAGAACAAATACTATCCGTTAGTTTTAAAATATGAAACTGAAAATAGAAATAGACCGTTCCAGATTGATACCAAACACCCCCCTAAGTAACTTGATGTCACGTCAGGAACATATGATATCACTTTATTAATTGATGTAGCTTAATGGTTGATATGTGTTAATTTGTAAGCAAGTCGTAACATTTTAAAGACTAATTTTGTGTTATAGCTCCGTAAATTGGCTATTTGAGTTGCTATCCCTTATGTTATATTTTTGGGTAGGGATGCAGCTTGGATCGGGCAAAACTGAGAACAACCTAACCCGGCCTAAATGGGTCGGGTTGGTTTGAATATTTTGATTAAATGGGTTGGTTCGGGTCTCAATTTTATAAATCCGACTAAATATGAGTCAACACCTAGCTATTGGGGGCTTGAATAGACCCGACCAAAATGAAGATCCGAACTCACATATAGTAGTCAACATTTGTGATAAGTCCACACGAATACGTCACGGGATAGGACTTGGGGGTTACATCACAGTAGCACACGAGTTAGCATTGAATCAAATACCAAGAGAATCCTATATGTGGCTAAAGTCTAAAGTCTAATGTGAACCTTTAACTTGATAGTAGATAGCCAATAATTATTATTTTTTTTAGACCAATTAATGAGATCCGACCCCGATGTTAGTGTGGGTCGGGTTGGTTCGGGTCTACATATGTCCAACTCGGATTAGTTTGGGTTTCAATATGGTTGAACCAAACTAGTTTGGTTTGGTTTCCGATTGGGTCAAATCCGAATCAAACCGACCCAAGTTGCACCCCTAGCAAGTAACGTCAACGGTTTTGACGATGGTGCTGGCAGTGATGATGGTCACCATGAATAGTGGTGTCGTCGCAACACGACATGATTGCAATGGTCTAGACGATGGTGGTGGTGGAGGTGGCAATTAACGCAAGCAAAGATCAAGGTTGCATGGTGGATCGGAGGCCACCCTTAGCCATTTGATGTGCTTTGCCGTTAGGTCCCAACCAGCCTGCTCATGACGACTACATTGGGTCCGTCCCTCCTGAAGATTTACTAAGAAACCGATTTCACCCTTATATATCAAGAATAACAACCCAATAGCAAAGTATAACATTTGGTAAAGGGTAACAATCTGATAGCAAAAAGTAATAATTATGATAACATGCAATAATTACAAATTGATTATAGCTTATATTAATAATTTTTAAATATAAATTTTCTCATAATATATTTAACTGTGTCAAACAAATTCAAATATATCCGCACATAAAGAACAACAATCTGGTAAAAAAGAACAACTATTTGTTCGGTTGACAAATTACTTTTCTCCTTTTGTTAAAAATATATAGAAAAGAATTTCAAATTGTTTTGTGATTTTAATTCATCTGTCTGAAGTAAATTCAAATTGTTTTTCGTGCAAAATAGCGTTTGGATTCAGTCGATTGCAGAAAATATAAATTTAAAAAACTTCGGCTATATATATATATATATATATATATATATATATATATATATATATATAGAGAGAGAGAGAGAGAGAGAGAGAGAGAGAGAGAGAGAGGGGACCTGGAAATGAGCTGACAATCTATTTCAACGAATGACCAGGCAGCCATTTGAAGCCCTTAGTAGTTTTAGAAAGTGCTGATTTTTTGTGGGCATAAACACCTTACCTTAGATAGAACACTGACAAAAAATCAGCACATTCAAAACTCCTGAAGGCATCAAATGTTATAAGTTTTATCGAATGTCCGTTGTAGTCATTAATCTAAAATATAACATTTGATGCCTCTAAAAGTTATAGAATGCGCTGATTTTTTGTGGGTATTCTATCTAGGTAAGATACTTATGCTCTTAAAAAATCAGTACATTCTAAAGCTCCTAGGGGCATCAGATGGGCGCCTCCCATTTCGTCGAAATAGACCACCAACCTATCTAGAGGTTTTAGAATTTGATGATTTTTTGTGAGGATAATCAACTTGCCATAGAGAGTTTGCCCACCAATTTTTATCAAATTGTAAAACCTCTAGATGGGTTTCTCATAAGCTATCTCATATCTCACAGGATCAACAACCAATATTTTTGGTGATAACACATCAATAGATGCTCACAGAGGTTTTAAAATTTGCTGAAATCTTGTGAGGATGATCACCTTCCATTAGATAACAAGTCCAAAAAAAAATTAGAATATTCTAAAATTTCTAGGTGCGTCAAATGAGAAAAACTTTATCCACCGTCCATGTTAATCGTTAATTTGAAGATAATCATTTGACGCACCTAAAAACCTAGAGGTTTCAAAATTTGATGAAACTTGGTAGGCTTGCTACCTATGCCATGTTGATCATCCTCACCAAATTCATCAAATTCTAAAACCTCTACAGCTATCAAATGTTAGAAGATTTACCGATCGTTCATAAAAACCGTTAATTTGATTATCAAATTTTATGCCTCTAGAGGTTTTAGAATTTGATAAATTTTGGTGAGGATGATCAACATGACATAGGTAGCATGCGTACCAAGTTCCATCAAGTTCTGAAACCTATAGGGGCATGCTATTATGCGGCATGCGGTAAGTGCGGCACCGTATAGTAGCCGTTTGATGCACTGCTACGTGCATCGCATGCATGCAACGCGTGCATCAGAGGCTGCGGTGCAGTGCCGCACGTACCGCATGCCGCATTATAGCATGCCCCTATATATATATATATATATATATATATATATATATATATATATATATATATGGGACGGGGAGCCTGGACCTCAGGTGCAGCGTCAACGCTGCACCCGGCTCTGCGTGCGCGCCATGTGTCGAGAATCGCGCGAGATCGGAAGCGGCGTGGGAGTCACGGATGGAGAAAATGCGCTGCAAATCTGTGGCCGTCCGATCGGCATTGATCGACCGTCTGATCCCGTGCAGCACACCCCCCTCGGTTCGGTTCGATTCCCATCCGTTGGATCGATGGGAATCGAACGGCCACAGAGCTTTTTCGCTGTTACTGTAGCGGCTACAGTAACAACGAAAAACTGTTCTGTCCGTTCGATTCCCATCGATCCAACTTATGGGAATCGAATTAACACACAATTGGGCTGGTCGATTCCCATCGATCCAACTTATGGGAATCGAATTAACACACAATTGGGTTGGTCGATTCCCATCCGTTGGATCGATTGGAATCGAATGGTCAGAACTGTTTTTCGCTGTTACTGTAGCCGCTACAGTAACAGCGAAAAAGCTCTGTGGCCATTCGATTCCTATCGATCCAACGGATGGGAATCGAACTGAACCGAGGGGGTGTGCTGCACGGGATCAGACGGTCGATCAATGCCGATCGGACGACCACAAATCTGCAGAGCGTTTTCTCCGTCCGTGACTCCCGCGCCGCTTTCGATCTCGCGCGATTCGCGACACGTGGCGCGCGCGCAGAGCCGGGTGCAGCGTTGACGTTGCACCTGAGGTCCAGACTCCTCGTCCCCATATATATATATATATATATATATATATATATATATATATATATATATATATATATATATATATATATATATATATATATATATATATATATATATATATATATATATATATATATATATATATATATATATCAGAACATTCTATAGGTGCGTCAAATGATCTTCTTTAAATTAACGGTTAGAATGGAGGATCGATAAAGCTCTTCACATTTGACGTATTTAGAAATTTTAGAATATTTTAATGATCATTCTCACCAAAGTTTAACAAATTTCAAAACCTCTAAAAACCTCATTTGATGTGTTGGAACCAAAAATATTGACTATATATATATATATATATATATATATATATATATATATATATTGAAAGGATTTTAAGAGCAAACTAATGCAATACGAGACTTGCATGAAACTTATTATAAGGATCTTTTTTGGTGTTGGTTTTGGGGGTGGGGTCCATAGGGCCTCCTAATAATGACAACACACAGAATTATCTCTAATAATATATTAAACTACCATCTCTATTTTATTTATTATTTTTTCAGGAAAGCAACTTCCCACCAAATCTCCACCACCATCCGCACTCATCATTGCCCCCCCCTTGTGGTGTGGGCCCCTATGCGGGGGAGCAACCATTCCCCACCACCGCTGTCCCCACCGCCCATCATCCCCTCTCTATTCTTTCCCAAACTTTTCCTCTCTTTTTTTCTTTAATTTTTCTTCCAAAAAAAAAAGAAAAAAGATTATTACCTCTCTCTCTCTCTCTCTCTCTCTCTCTCTCTCTCTCTCTCTCTCTCTCTCTCTCTCTCTCTCTCTCCTGTCGGAAAAACCACGAGCAGCCTGTTGGTTTATGGGAAGAAATAGGAACACGTGTGTTAGGACACTATGACCCGATGCACGAATGAGGATAGGGTGGCAGCAGACGAGTTCATAACTCATACCTCAGGCCGGTGGGGCCAGTCGCGAGACTCGCGTGGGCCTGACCTGCATCACAGGATCACAGCCGCACGATGATTGCACAATCGGTTCGAACTTAGACGAGTCGAAACCGACCCAACCCGACCCTAGGATCTGATCTGATTGGGTGCAACATGCCACCTTATATATCCCATGAATCTTGTTTCAAGACATGTATGGATCTACCGACCAGGGGATCGGGTAGTTGGTAAGCAACTAATACTTTGGTGATGGTGTGTTGCAAAACATGAGTGTTGGAAAACTTTCGTGTACATATTTCCAAAGGATTTAGTTCAAATCCGAAAGGTTTCAAGATATCCGCCAATGTCGAAAAAGAAAAAACGAAAAAGACATGCATGAATCAAACCAATGAGCCACAAGCCGGTCGATGTCAAAAAAAAAAAAGACATCTTTTTGGCAAGAATTAGAGATAGTTATGCTTCTTTTGGAAAAAAAAAAAGTTCCTCCGACAAAAAAGAGCAATCGGACGGTGTGTAAAAAGAAAATGGGTGACATGCACGGGCCGTGGCGAGGTGCAAAGTTTAGATCGGAAAGCTCTCTACTCTTCAGTAAATCATTCAGCTAGCTGCATCACTGAGCATCTGGAGAAATAGTTTACTGGAACAAAAACAATCCAGTCCGCCTTCCTTTCTTATTATTTTGCACTTTAAAGTTCAAAACTTCAATCAGACGTAATAAAATAATCATTATCCGAACCCCCACAACCTGATCCGACCCATCATCTTGCGCTGACCAGAGTACAATCCGAGCTTAAAAATTTCTTTATGGGCTGGGTCTGGATTGGACAACGAACATGGGTTGAAGATTGGGTTGGATTGGGTTATGGGCTGAGGGTTCTACTACCTTAGATTGATCACTAACCCGACCCAATCCGTCCGAGTTGCAACCCTAATCATTGAGGAGGAGGGGAGGAATCTCACCGTCCGGCATGTCGCAAGCACAACATACCGCAAGCACGGGACATGGCATCCTACCCCCATTACAAGTGAGGCAAGTGAAGCGTGGGTGGTGCACCTGCCACCCACAAAAGGTGTGTTAAGGTAGATCTGTTGCAGTCAGGAAAAGGCAAGTGGTCCCTGCTAACTACTCACCAGCTTTGTAAAAGATCCACCATCCGTGATCTTTGATTTTGGAGTGTTTCAAACTCAACATAGGCTCCCAATTTTGGCACCCAACCATGGCTTGTGGAGATTACTGATTTCTTTGGGTATCCCCGAAGACACGTGGCATCTGTGTCGTTCGGGGAGTGGCCGGTAGGGTCGAGTACGATGTTAGGTATCCTCTCATCCTAAAACCCGGATCGTAAGAGGAGGTCCATAGACGGTTCATGAAGAGTAGACACCGTCGCCTACCTCCCTAGCCGATGTGGGACTGACCCAACAATCTCTCCCTCACACGAGGCTAGGGCTGGGCACCGTCGTCGGCAACCGCACTGTTTTCCACCCTGGCTAAATAATAGGAAATTGTATGATTAACAAAATAAATGAACCACTACGGTTGAATCATAGTGGTTAACCCCACAATTTTTCACCCGGGCTATCGCAGGATCGAATCCCGGACTTGTTTTATGCCGTGAGGTGTATAAATAAAGTGGTGCACATGTGGGCAAAAATAAGACTCGATCTTTGACGAGAAAAAAAAGATACTTTGCTATCCTGCAGTTTGCAGGCTTTGACCCTGGCCTCTCTTGCTCAAAGGCACTTCTAGGAGTCGCTCTAACCTGAACGGTATGCCCTCTTCAAAAAAATAAATATAAAAACAAAATGACATTCAAAGGGAAATAAATGAGGAAATGAGCTTCATTGAAATTGAAAGGAAACAAGAACAGTAGACTAAAGCTAGGTAAATCGAAGGTGGAATAGAATTAAAAGATGAATAATGACAAATGAATTAGAAGATGTTGGCAGGCATATATATATATATATATATATATATATATATATATATATATATATATATATATATATATATATATATATATAGAGAGAGAGAGAGAGAGAGAGAGAGAGAGAGAGAGAGATGCGGCGTGCGGTGCGTGCGACGTCGCACCGTAGCCGTCTGATGCACCGTTGCACGCACCACAGCGGTGCATCAGACGGCTGCGGTGCGGCGCCGCACGCACCGCACACCGCACCCTAGCATCTCTCTCTCTCTCTCTCTCTCTCTATATATATATATATATATATATATATATATATATATATATATATATATATATATATATATATATATATATATATATATATATATATATATATATATATATATATATATATATATATATATATATATATATATATATATATATATATATATATATATATATAAGGGAATGCTATAATGCGGCATGCGGTACGTGCGGCACTGCACTGCAGTCGTCTGATGCACGCGTTGTGTCATGCGATGCACGCAGCGATGCATCAAACGGCTACTATGCGATGTCGCACTTATCGCATGCCGCATTATAGCATACGGGATGCTGCCTATCAAAGCAGCGTTTTTGCTGCTTTGAGACATTGTTTGACCATTCTAGAAGTTTTGGAATTTGATGAAATTTGGTGAGGGTGTTGTCTAGGGTAAGATGATCATCCTCACAAATTTTCATCAAATTCCAAAACTTCTAAGAGGGTCAAATGGTCGAAGCAAAATGCTGCAGATTTTAACGGTGACTGCAGACGACTGATTTTGCTTCGACCATTTGAACCCCCTAGAAGTTTTGGAATTTGATGAAAATTTGTGAGGATGATCATCTTACCCTAGACAACACCCTCACCAAATTTCATCAAATTCCAAAACTTCTAGGATGGTCAAACAATGTCTCAAAACAGCAAAAAATGCTGCTTTGATAGGCAGCATCCCATTCCTCATATATATATATATATATATATATATATATATATATATATATATATATATATATATATATATATATATATATATGGGTCAGGATCGGATGACCCAGCAAAATTTGACCCATTAATAACCCAGCACCCTTTGAGGCACTTAGAGGTTATAGAATGGGCTGATTTCTTGTAGGCATGTTGTCTATGATATGTTGATCATCCTCACAAAAAATCAGCCCATTCTAAAACCTCTAAGTGCATCAAATGCGCACTTCAAATCAACGGTTTTTCACTGTCAATTTTAACCGTTGATTTGAAGAGCACCCTTTGATGCATCTAGAGGTTTTAGAATGGGCTGATTTTTTGTGAGGATGATCAACATATCATAGACAACATGTCTACAAAAAATCAACCCATTCTAAAACCTCTAGGTGCCTCAAAGGGTGCTGGGTTATTAATGGGTCAAAATTTTGCTGGGTCATCCGATCCTGACCCTATATATATATATACATATATATATATATATATATATATATATATATATATATATATATATATATATATATATATATATATATATATATATATATATATATATATATATATATATATATATATAGAAATGCTTGAATGTGGCATGCGGTGCGTGCGGCATCGCACCGCAGCCGTGTGATGCACGCGCTGCGTGCATGCGATGCACGCAGCAGTGCATCATACGGCTGCGGTGCGATGCCGCACGCACCGCATGCCGCAGCATAGCAGCCCCCTATATATATATATATATATATATATATATATATATATATATATATATATATATATATATATATATATATATATATATATATATGAGGAATGGGATGCTGCCTATCAAAGCAGCGTTTTTTGCTGCTTTGATACATTGTTTGACCATCCTAGAAGTTTTGGAATTTGATGAAATTTGGTGAGGGTGTTGTCTAGGGTAAGATGATCATCCTCACAAATTTTCATCAAATTCCAAAACTTCTAAGTGGGTCAAATGGTTGAAGCAAAATCTGCAGATTTTAACGGTGACTGCAGATTTTTCAGATTTTGCTTCGACCATTTGACCCTCTTAGAAGTTTTGGAATTTGATGAAAATTTGTGAGAATGATCATCTTACCCTAGACAACACCCTCACCAAAATTCATCAAATTCCAAAACTTCTAGGATGGTCAAACAATGTATCAAAGCAGCAAAAAACGCTGCTTTGATAGGCAGCATCCCATTCCTCTATATATATATATATATATATATATATATATATATATATATATATATATATATATATAGGGTCGGGATCGGTTAACCCAGCACCCTTTGATGCACCTAAAGGTTTTAAAATGGGCTGATTTTTTGTAGACATGTTGTCTATGGCATGTTTATCATCCTCACAAAAAATCAGCCCATTCTAAAACCTCTAGGTGGATCAAATGCGCTCTTCAAATCAACGGTTTTTTACTGTCAATTTTAACCGTTGATTTGAAGATCGCATTTGATGCCCTAGAGGTTTTAGAATGGGCTGATTTTTTGTGAGGATGATCAACATACCATAGACAACATGTCTACAAAAAATCGATCCATTCTAAAACCTCTACGTGCATCAAAGGGTGCTGGGTTATTTGCTGGGTCATCTGATCCTCTTATATATATATATATATATATATATATATATATATATATATATATATATATATATATATATATATATATATATATATATAGGGTCAGGTTCAATGGACACTGTTTTTGCACTCAATTTTTTACACCGATATTCAAAACCATTAGATAGAGGCTTCAAATTTTTTTGAATTTTTGTGATCATAATCATCTTATCCTAGATAGCACGTCCACAAAAAATTAGAACATTCTAAAGCCTTTAACTACATCAAAACTAAAAGGCTTTATCGACCGTCCATTTTAATCGTTAATTTGAAGAGCACATTTAATAAGTCTAGAGGATTGAAGGAAGGGGGGTTTGGGGGGGGAAGATGGCGAGAGGGCGATCCCGAGGCTTCTTGAGAACCAGGGAGATCCGGGGGAGATCCAGGGGGAAGTCTCCCATGCCCGATTCCCATCGCCATTTGAGTTCTTCGGCGCGTTCCCGAGGCGTGTCATGATCAGGAGGTAGCGCTCTTGGGGGGAGGGGTTCTGGAGGTGGGGAGGCGGAGCGTCGTGCCCGAGATAGGCGTCTCGGGGGCGCTTCAAAACCCCACTCTTCGACGATCTCCCACCCTAGAGTCTCCTTCGCTGATGTAGTGCGCCGGCCGGCCAGATCTACAGGGGGCGCGAGTGTTTCAGGGGACGCGAGATCTAGGGTTCCGGCTGGGTGCTCTCCTCGACCTTATCGCGGAGGACCTCAGGTGCGGCGCTGCCATCGGTGTGGAGAGTATGACCACACTGTTGCAGCCTGCCGGAACCCGCTCGTCTGTTTTGCTTGTGGGAAGGTAGGGCACACCTCCCATCGGTGCAGGATGGCTAGGTCCTCCGGTTCTACCGGGTCCTCGGCTGCGGGATCGGGATCTTCTCTGGAGCTGCGGGATCGGGATCTTCTCTGGAGCTGCCGATAGACCCCCAGAGGGTGGAGATGCTGGAGGTCCTGAACAGATCCGGAGTTTGCCGAGTCTTTCGGAGGGTGGTGACGGCGGCGGAGTTGTCCGGTCACCTCAGGCACGCTTGGCAAGGGTCTTGGGAGTGGCCAACGCAAGAGATTGGGAACGGGGAGTTCCTTGTGGAATTCCCCTTTCGGCAGTTCTTGGAGATCGAGGTGGGTCGGGGGGTGCGGGATCTGGGAGCAGTCTCCGTCACCTTCCGGCCATGGGAGGAGCTGTCAGGGGCGGTCTCACGAAGGCGGAGGACAGCGCTGCGCGTGACAGTCTTCGGTCTCCCCTTCGATGCCTGGGGGGAGGGTTCGCTGAGGGCGCTGCTCAGCCCCTACAACGAGGTGCGAGAGTGCCACAACGTCTTCCCCTCGATCTCCCACCGCCGTTTCTGCCAGGCCACCATGCTCTGCTATGAGCTGGTCCTGATCCCCCCCTCGGTTCAATTTGCTCATGGATGTGGAGTGTTTCGGGTCCGGCTCTCCAGCCAGGTGCTTGGAGACTGCACTACACTCCCTCCTCCCCCCGTCGGCCACCTGTCGCCTTTGGATCACGGCTTCAGTGATCGGATGCCCTCCGGAGAGCCTGTGATTCTGTCGGGATTCGGTCCACCAGTGGTTTCATCGCAGCCCACTCGGTTCAGGCAACCGTCCATCGGGCCACCTCGGTTCCCTGGTCCGCCATCTGCCGGGATGGGTCCAGCGGGAGGAGGAGCGACCAGCAGCCAGGAGCCAGGTACGCCTTCCCTGCAGCAATTCTCCCAGGACGCAGGTATTTTTTCAAACCTGGAGTTGGGCGCGAATGGTGACGTTGGGCTTTTTTCCATCGAGGGGGCGCACGTTGCTGCCCACAACGTTGCCTCTCCTACTGTTTTGCTTGACGGAATCAATGTGGGGCTGGAGGAGGGGGGCCCCCTCTTGGGCCCCCATGAGGAGGGTGCTTCTTTAAATGTGGATAGCCCCATCATGGGGATTCCTCATCCGCCTAACCTTGGTGTCGACAGTAGGGCTGTGACAGGTCAGGGGGAAGGGATGCAGATGTCCGAAGCTGTGCAGTGCGCCGACCAGGGGAGACCGGAGTCTTCGTCAGATTCGGCGGGAGCCGCCCATCTCCAGTCGGCGAGGAGGAGCTTCCGGCAGATTTTGCAGCGTTCTTCGGATGATCCTGTGCTGGCCCGGGCTCTTGTTCGGTCCAAGATGCGCCTTTTGGATATGGATCAGGCGGATCCTTCTGTGTCCCTTCCCCTTTCTTTTTTGGAGGACGATGTAATTCTAGATATTGCAAGGAAGTGTGGTTTTATCACTACTCCTGAGCTAGATAGTGTGCAGTTTTTTTTTTGATTCTATCAGGGCTCTAGAGGAGAAGAGGGCGAAGTTGGCCTCCTAAGTGGGCTAGCTTTCGAGTGTTGGAGGTGGTGTGGAGTCTGCTTGGTTTTATGAAGATTCTATCTTGGAATGTTAGAGGCCTGGGGAAATCTGAGAAGAGGAGAGCGGCCAGTTCTTTTGCTTCCATTCATGATGTGGACATCATTTGTATTCAGGAGTCGAAGCGGGAGAACCCGACGAGCCACTTTTTTCGTTCGCTCAGCACTAGGAAGATTGCGAACTGGGAAGCTAAGGATGCTACGGGAGCTTCGGGAGGTATTCTGATAGGGTTCAGTGATGACCTTTTCCTCTTGAAGAGCACGAATGTTGGGGTCTTCTCTCTATCTCTGGTGTTTCTGAACCGTTTGGATGGCATGGAGTAGATGCTGTCATCGGTTTATGGCCCCACGGATCATAGTAGGGGAGAGGACTTCTGGACGGAGCTGTCCTTACTTAGGACTAATTTTCGAGGCCCATGGGTCATCGCGGGGGATTTCAATGTCACTCGAGGATCGGGGGAGCGACTCCGTAGTGGAGGGGATATTTCGGCTATGAGGGCCTTCTCCCATTTTATCAGGCACCAGGAGCTGATTGACCTCCCTTTGACCGGGCGTACCTTTACGTGGAGTAACAAGCGAGAGGACCCCATCCTAGCTAGGCTGGATAGGTTCTTGATCTTGTCGGAATGGGACGTGCTTTTTCCAGGTTCAATTCAGGCTGGACTGGCTTCATGCATTTCTGATCACGCCCCGATCCTCCTCTCGACTGACTCGATTGCTCCTGTCCGGCCCCCCTTCAGGTTCGAGGCAATGTGGTCAATGGAGGAAGGGTTCAAGAGCATGCTTGCGGGTTGGTGGTTTGAGGCAGGTTGGATCGAAAACTCAGCCTTGAACATGGCGAGGAAGCTCAGGTTCGTTAAGAAGAAGCTGCAGTGCTGGAGCAAGAGCCATTTTGGCAATGTTCTAAGGCAGAAGGCCTCAATTTTGGCTGAGATTCAGGCTCTGGAAGTGAAAGGGGAATCTGCCACCCTCTCATTGCCGGATTCAGATAGGCTTAAGGAGCTGAATGAGAGTCTAGTGCTGGTCTTGAGAAAGGAGGAGGAGATGTGGCGGCAGCGCTCGAAGGAACAATGGGTGAAGTTGGGGGATGCGAATACCTTCTACTTCCACAGAGTCGCTAACGCTCGGAGGAGAAAGAACTTTCTGACCTCTGTGAGGCACGAGGAAAGAGAGTTGACGACCACGGCGGACATCTTAGAGGCGACCACTTCCTTTTTCAAGTCCTCTTTCTTGGAATCGGAGGCTCCTACGGGGATCTTCTTTGATTGGGATGGTGCGGACTTTCCGAGGATACCAGGGGGCTCGGGCATTGATGTTGCCTTTACTGACGAGGATTTTCGGAGGCCTGTCTTTCAATCCAGAGGTGAAGGGGCCCCGGGTCCGGACGGATTCCCAATGTCCTTCTACCAGGAGTACTGGGACATGTTGGAGAGCGACCTTTGCCGGCTACTGCGGGACTTCTTCTCGGGTAAGGTGCGTCTGCACTGCCTGAATCACTCGTGGATTATCCTCCTTCCTAAGAAATCTTCTGCAGAGACTATTCGGGACTACAGACCGATCTCCTTCTCTAACTGTCTCTACAAGATTATTTCGAAGGTCTTAGCCAATAGGCTCGCGGACAACATCTCCCTGCTTGTCTCTCCCTCCCAGACCGCTTTCATCAAGGGGTGTTTAATCCTGGACAGTGTAGCGGCAACCCATGAGACCATCTTTCACCTGCGCGAGTCTGGCGAAGAAGGTGTTCTGCTGAAGATCGATTTCGAGAGGGCTTTTGATCAAATCAGGTGGGATTTCTTGCTTGATCTTTTGCGAGCCAAAGGCTTTTCTAGCGGATGGCTAAGGTGGGTTAGAGAAATATTGGTTTCCTCGAAGTTGTCTTGTCTTATCAATGGGGAGCAGGGCAAGGACTTCAAGGTGTACAAGGGGTTGAAGCAGGGGTGCCCTCTTTCCCCTTATTTGTTCATTTTAGTTGTAGACGCCTTTGATGCCGCAGTGCGTAAGGCGAACGCTGAGGGGCTGATTAAGGGAGTGGGCGGTCACGGGTGGACTACGTCTAATCTGCACTATGCTGATGACTCTCTCTTATTCACAGCGGCTTGCCCCTTCCAGTTGGTCTCCCTCAAAATCCTCCTCTACGGGTTGGAGCTGACTTCGGGCCTTAGGATCAATTTCCAGAAGAGCAGCCTCTACTACATTGGTCCAGGTGATGCAGGCAGCGGATTAGCTAGGCTTCTGAACTGTAAGGTATCTTCCTTGCCTATGAAGTATCTAGGGCTGCCAATCAGTGACAGAGCTCTGCGGCGTGAGGATTGGGAGCAGCTAATTCTCAAGATCGAGAGGAGACTGGAGGGATGAAAAGGTAGATTTCTTTCTTCGGGAGGCAGGCTGGTGCTGGTCAACTCGGTTCTTTCTTCTATTCCCTGCTACTATCTTTCCTTTTACTACCTGCCGTCATGGGTAATTGACCGGATAGACAGGATTCGGCGATCTTTCCTTTGGCATGGGATTGATGCTGGCGCAGGTGGCTACAACCTTATGAGATGGGATCAGGTTTGCCTTCCAAAGAAGATGGGTGGTTTGGGAGTCCTGGACCTGCGCAGATTCAACATCTCTATGTTGGGGAAATGGTGGTGGAGACTGCAGCAGGGAACAGGTGGATCCTGGCGGGAAGTCATTTTGGCTAAGTATTTTAGGAGGTTCTCCCCTCTGCAAGCGCGGGGTCGACTGTCAGGCAGATTATCCCACTTTTGGCGTGGCATTCTCAGGGTCAAAGATCTCTATAGGGAGGCTACTACGCTTGTGCTAGGAGATGGGAGAGATATCAGATTCTGGAGGGATACTTGGCTAGGGGACAGACCTCTGGAGCAACTCTTCCCAGCACTTTTTGCTGTGGCCCGAAGCAAGGGAGCTACAGTCCGCTCCCAGGCTAGCATGAGGCGAGGGTCTATCGGGTGGCGTCTGAGGTTCGCTGCCCCTTTGGATCAGGATGGTCAGCGGGAGTTGCAGGACCTCCTATTGATCCTTCAGGCGGCTTCGTTCCGGCCAGTCAAGGATGCGGTTCGATGGTCCAGCATTTCCGCAGGAGTATTCTCGGTTAGGTCCTTCTACGATCATCTCCTGCCTCGGGTGCAGCGGCATGGGTCGTCAAATGCCATCTGGAAATCGAAGGCTCCGTCGAAGGTCCAAATTTTTTCCTTGTTGGCTTCGAGGAACAAGATTTTGACGAAGGCCAACCTGATGAGGCGCCATCACCCCCAGGCAACGGATGCTACATGCACCTTCTGCGCTTCGGAGGAGGAGACATCCTCTCATCTTCTGCTCGGGTGTACTTTTGCAAGGGTATTATGGGATCACTTCGAGAGCAAGGCAGGCCTCTCTTCGCATCCCAGGACCCTCAGAGGGCTATGGACTTCATGGAGGAGAAGGAACATTCCGGTGGAGATCCGGAAGCCATGGGACGTCCTGGTCATGGCAATCGTGTGGGTGATATGGCTTGAGCGGAACAACAGAATTTTCAATGGCAAGTCGGCAGGGCAGGAAAAGCTGTGGCTTTCGGTGATTTTCTTTTTCCGCGCTTGGATTGTGCCTTGGAGAGACAAACTAGGGCCGGAGGCTACCAGTTTTTGTAACAATCTGTTATCTTAGTTAATAATGATTTCTGGTTGGGGTCCGCCAAACCCTCCCTCCTTTAGGAGGGGTTCTCAAAAAAAAAAAAAGTCTAGAGGATTTAGAATGTGCTGATTTTTTGTGGATGTGTTATCTAAGACAAGATGATTATGCTCACAAAAAATCATGAAATTCTAAAACCTCTATCTAATGGTTTGAAAATCGGTGTAAAAAATTGAGTGCAAAAACAGTGTCCATTGAACAGTGCAAAAACAGTATATATATATATATATATATATATATATATATATATATATATATATATATATATATATATATATATTCTCCTGGGTGAATTTTTCAATAATTTCTAGTGATTTTCAACAGTTCCTACTATTTTCCATTAGTTTTTGGTGGGTTTTATAGTAGTTTTTGCAGTTCCAGGCCAATGGCATCATATATATGTGCTAATTGATTATGTTTTTCTTCCCATCAGGGTTAAGATGTGCATTTGTGTGTTTATTTCATAACTAAGTAATGCCAGTTGAATATACTATGGAGTTATCAATCTGAGAGGTTTCAACGTAGCATTATTGGGAAAATGATGGTGGAACAACATGATAACGAAGATAAATGGCAGGAGATTATTAAGAGAATATACTTCAAGAAAGTCTCCCGGGTTCAGATAAGAGGCTGTATCTCAGGGAAGCTATCTCCATTTTGAAAAGGTATCAACAAAGTGAGTTCAACTTTCAAGATAGAGAGTAAAATCGTTTTGGGAAATGGAAGGCATATCAAGTTCTGGGAGGATAATTGGATCAGAGATATATCATTCAGTGTCTTGTTTCCGGAGTTATACAATCTAGTCCAGAATAAGAAAGCCAAGATATATATTGAAGCGCGTATATGTAGAGCTCAAACAATTTGGAATCTGATCTCCTCCTCCCCAATCACAGATAACATGCAAGCCCAGCTGGATGACCTAATGCTTATATCGTCTCCTTTCTCCATCTCCGGAGTGTCAGATTCTATCTCATGGTGGCCATCCTATACAAGGAAGATCACAATCAAATCATTCTATAAACTCTTGAACCAAGGCTCAAACTCTTACCCAACATCAAAACACCTATGGAAAGGTAGAACGCCCCTAAAAATGGTAATATTTCTTTGTCTTTCAATCAAAGATAACATTTTCACAAAGGTGAACCTTAGAAGATGGAACCATCTAGACATCCACGAGGTTACTTGCCACTTGTGCAACAATGTAGATGAAGATGTCAACCTCCTGTTACTATGCCCCTCAACAAAAGAAGTGTAGAGCTATTTTAAGAGAAGGTTTGATATCTCCCTTCATCTTGCCAATCTACCTCCCTATGGTCCACTTGGAAAAGACGGAGAGTTCCGGGTGTACCAAGGAAAACATGGGATATTTCACGATAGCCATTTGTTGGAGCATATGGCTAATGAGGAATAAGAGAGTTTTCAAGAATAAATACAGTCCAACAACGGAGATTATCAGACGAACGATGGAGTCTGTTAGGCAATATTGGGCAACAACCATTTCGGGGAAGTTGAAGGATTCAGTGAAAATTTTCCTATAGCCCATGGGGTCCTTCGTAATTTTAGTTGATTTACTCAGTTTCTCTATTTGCCAAACCCCCCTCCACACACGAGGGATTTCTCGAAAAAAAAAAAAATACTGCGAAACAACCCGTAGTGGGGGCATCGGCCAACGCTTAGTGTATCGGGATTTGCGCCAAGCGGCACTGAGCGCTGGCCAGCCCCACACCATCGCGTGTTGTTTCCAGGGCCGGCTCAACACAAGTACGTTGAGGCTTAAGGCAAAAACTCTAAATAATGCTTTTTTGCTATTTAACATATTATTATAAATTACAATAGTTATAGGTTTTAATTTTATATGGGGTGTCAGGTTATTTCGAACAATTTGGAACCTTCTTTTCATATGAGGCCTTAAGCTATTTGAATGATTTTGAATCTTAGAGGCCTTCTTTTACATGTGACCTTAGGTGGCTGCCTAAATGGCCTTATGGTTGAGCCGACCCTGGTTGTCCCACAGAGTTGTCCCATAGTATGTTCAAACAGCATTACTCGAATCAATTATAGTTGTTGAAAATGACGGGCTCTCAGGAACTCCTATGAACCTTCCCAGTCCATGGACTTTGAGCTCATGACCTTGAAGGTGACAACACAGTTTGTAAGGACTTTTTTTTTTTTGAGAACCCCTCCTAAAGGAATTTGTAAGGAATTTGAGTCAAATATTTTAATCTCCTCGCACCTAGAATCTTGAGTTATTTCATTTGGGACTTAAGGGCTCTTTCACTGTGGCAGTCGGTGGCGGCAATTGATGTCTCAAGCGGCATTGGATTGTGGGAACCTTCAAATTCCACTTAATCACATGAAACTTGAAAATTGACAAGGTTATACTTGAGGACTTTGAGTTTTTTACTTGAGATCTTGTGAGTGATATTGTACAGCATAGATAACAATGTATAGGATACCTCTCTCATCCTTGTACATTGCCTATATATATAGACTCATTGGCCTAATATCTCCAAATCCTAGCCTCTCTCTCTCTCTCTCTCTCTCTCTCTCTCTCTCTCTCTCTCTCTCTCTCTCTCTCTCAAGAAGGAAGTCCTTGTAACATGGTATCAGAGCGGGTCATCGACCCTCTCCCCTCCTGGATGCCCTCCTTTTCGATATGAAGTGTTGAGAATAGTCCCACATTGGTAAAAAGGTGGGAGTTCTATGTCTTTATATATTGTTGCCCCCTCCCTCTCATCACGGATTTTGAGGGGGCATGGGAATCGTAACATGGTATTAGAGCTAGACCCTCTCCGAGAGCTACTCTCGATAGTGCTCTTGCCACACGTGTCCCGCGATAGGGGAGGTGTTGAGATGATCATGCCTCATATGGGTTAGTCCCACATCGGTAATGGGAGCAGGTGATGGGCCATTTATATACCCGCCTTGGACCCCCCTTACAAGCCGGTTTTGTGAGGAGTTGGGTATCCAAGAAGGGTATATAAACGGCCCATCGCCTGCTCCCATTACCGATGTGGGACTAACCCATGTGAGGCATGGCCGTCTCAACATGAAGTCATCATTCATGCCTGTCGTTGCTCCCTGCCAACCAGATCTGAGCAAAGGACTGCGACCATTGTTTGTCGTTAAATACATTGGACCAACCATTCCTGCTGTGCACCATGATCGTCGTCATCGGGGCCGCTTGTTGCAACTGTTATCATCGACATTGGAGAACCCACGAATAGGGGTGGCAATGGGTCGTGTCGGATCGGGTTCGTGTCGTGTCTAGTTTCGGGTCGTGTCCAAAACCCCTGGACCCGGAACCGACCCGTTTAACTAATCGTGTCTAGACCCTAAATCCATACCCGACCCGTTTATAAAATGGCTAGACCCGATAAGACCCGTTTACCACATGGGTTCTATTCAGTTGACCCGATCTGACCCAATCCGACTCGACTCGACCTGACCCGATAAGACCCACTGGAACAACATACTCCAGTATCGGATTGCGGGTAGACCCGACCCGACCAGTTGAATTTTAAACGGGTCTTCACGGGCCTACCGTGTCGACCCGTTTACGACCGAAACCCGTTTAACCCAGATCCAGACCCACTAACTTTGTGTCGGGTCCAGAATTGCCAGCCCTACCCACGAAGCAAAGGGGAAGGGAAGGGAAGGGGAGGGTGACTATGAACTCAAGAAACCATGGTTCTTGAAAGATGATCTACGGCTAGAGTGATCACAGCACAAAATTAGCACCTAATGATACATTTGAAGGCAGCAAGTGCATGGAGTGACACTCCAATGGGTCCCGAGACGTGCAAATTCTGGTGCAGATCGGTTTTGCCAAACTGTCTCGTAGCCCTTCGAGTCATGACACAAACCATCCCATTAGCGCAACTAAGGTGGAGGATTTTGTTGGAAACATCTTGGCCTAGGGGTGCGTCCCCTTTTCCCGTCCTTGGTTTAGGGTTTTGCTGGAAACATCTTGGCCTCCTCAATTGCCACCGCTAATGACGCTGGGGAGGCCGGGATCTTCGACAGAATCCTTCCCGGGATTCTGATTTGGGCTTTTCTCCTTCCAATTCTTTGTAGATAGGGGTGTACAGAGTTTTTGTTCTTGTTTTTTTTTTAGGGATTTGGTCACGCAGTCTACCTCCGGCTGCCCCTCGAGTCCGGCGGCCCTTCAAATCCGGCGAGGTGCGAAAGCTTGGGCTACTCGGTGCGGAGGTCTTTGTATAGGTCCAGTGGACCTCGCCTCGGCTCGTTGCTGCGGCTTTGGACCTCGATGGTGGTTGGAGATTCTCGTTCGACACAGAGTGGCGGTCCTGGAGTGATGGCTGGTGGTGCCGACTACATTGCGGCTCCTCCGGTTTTGGGCTTGTGATGGCCTTTAGATGGGTTTTTTTTTTCTTTTCTTTGTTGCTGCACTGGTATGCAGCCTTGTGGTGGAATGTTGACCCTGATGTTGGCTCGCCGGTGTGGCGGTTTTAGGGCTGGTGTCCTTATGGTTGTTTGCCGGTGTGGCGATGTTTGTGTTGGTTTTAGACCGTGGGTGTCTTCGCCGGAATGTGGCAATTTCTTTTTCGCCAAAGTGGCGACTCTTTTTGTTACTTGCACTAGGTTCTGGTGCCTCTGAGGTCTGTTGTGATCTCCCCTACAAATCACCCAAAAAAAAAATGGTGGAGGAAGTTGGACTCCTGGACCTAAAATCTACACATCTACAACATTTTTTTGTTTCTGATGGGAAAACCGCACCGGCTCAAACACGAAACCGACGATCTCTTCCCCGTGAGATGAACCAAAAAAGGAGCAAACAACAATCCAATCACAAATGCAAAATAATTCAATCACAAGCAAAGAAGATGACTCGGGGATTTACGTGGAAACCCTTGCGGGAAAAACCACGGTGAGCAAATGCTCGGAGCAAATGCTCGGGGGAGGGCTTCACTATCAAAGACGGCAAGCAAGACGAGAGTACAACCCGACTCCTTCTTCTTCCTCCTTCTAGATCTACACCTTTCCCCCCTTCTAGGGCTCAACAAGTAGAGACCCTAGCAAGCCTCAAGGAACATACCTCTTTGCAAGCTTAGATCCGATCTATCCGTTGAAGATCGATCCCCAAGGAAATCTTCTCCTCCCTTGTAGAAGAAAGCACTTCTTCTCCCTTAGAAAATCAGCCCTCAAAGCCCTCTCCAAGGTTTCTCAAAGCCAACTCAAGCATACTCCAAAAGCCCCTTCAAAGAGCCTTTAAAACATCCCAAAACGGGTCTGCAGAAAAACAGATCCGACCCGACTTCGCCCAAGTGGGTTTGCTGAATTTTCTGCTCATTTGTGGCTAAGGAACTCGCCCGGACGAGTCGGGTCTCGCGCCGGGTGACTCGGGTGCAAGTCCGATTGGGAAGGAGCTATGCTCCCCTCCCCTTTGGGTCTCCTCTATGGGGATGGAACCCCAACAATCTCCCCCTCCAGACCCATGGAGAGGAAGACGTCTTCAAAGCCATTAAGTGACGCTAATGAGCTCACAACAGAGCTCATGTTTATCTCGAGCCACCATCTTCGTTAGCATATCTGCCGGGTTTTTGCTAGTGTGGATCTTCTCAAGCACCATTTCATCCTCTTCAAGCACTTCCCGAATCCAGTGATAACGAACTGCAATGTGCTTGGTCCTCGGATGGTAGGTAGCATTCTTGCTTAGCTCGATCGCACTCTGGCTATCATAATTGAGCTCATAAGCCTCTTGCTTCATCCCCAACTCTAGGAGGAACCTCTTCAACCATAGAAGTTCCTTGCCGGCCTCATTCATGGCAATATACTCTGCTTCGGTGGTTGACAGTGCCACACACTTCTGCAAACGAGACTGCCATGACACAGCTCCCCCTGAGAAGGTAAACACATAGCCGGATGTGGACCTCTTGCTATCAATGTCTCCTGCCATATCAGCATCTGTATATCCTGTAAGAGTCGGACTTCCCTTGCCAAAGCACAATCGGTATTTAGAAGTCCCTTTCAAATATCTAAGTACCCACTTCACAGCCTCCCAGTGCCCCTTGCCCGGATTTGACATGAATTTGCTCAACATCCCTACGGCTTGAGCAATATCGGGCCTCGTGCACACCATGGCATACATGAGGCTACCAACGGCAGACATATATGGAATCAACTCCATCTCCTTCTTCTTCACTGTCTTCGGTGATAAGGCTAAGCATAGCTTGAAGTGACCTGCGAGAGGAGTACTCGCAGGCTTCACCTCCTTCATGTGGAACCTCTCGAGCACCTTCTCAACATATGCCTCTTGAGATAACCAAAGTCGTCGACCGCTGCGATCCCTCTCGATCTTTATGCCCAAAATATGCTGAGCAGGACCCAAGTCCTTCATGTCGAACGCCTTTGCCAAGTCTCGCTTTAGCTCCTTGATCAAACTAGCATCTTGTCCCACAATCAACATATCATCCACATAGAACAGAAGAACAATGAACTTGCCTCCTTTGAATCTCTTGATGTAGACACAGTGATCTGCCGCTGTCCGCTTATACTTCTGAGAAGCCATAAAGGAGTCAAACTTCTTGTACCACTGACGCGGTGCTTTCTTCAACCCATACAAGCTTTTCTTCAAGCGGCAC
This sequence comes from Chamaelirium japonicum, assembly GCA_947650365.1. Taxonomy (NCBI): domain Eukaryota; kingdom Viridiplantae; phylum Streptophyta; class Magnoliopsida; order Liliales; family Melanthiaceae; genus Chamaelirium; species Chamaelirium japonicum. Next base: position 95,833,153 of record OX393550.1, on the reverse strand, counting down.
ACTAAGTGCTCCTTGCCCTTCACCTCATAACCTTCCGGCTGCATCATATAAATCTTCTCCTTCAAATCTCCATGCAAGAAGGCAGTCTTGACATCAAGCTGCTCGATCTCCAAATCAAGACTCGCCGCCAATGCTAACACGACCCGAATAGAAGTCATCTTCACCACGGGTGAGAAAATTTCGGTGTAGTCAATACCTTGTTTTTGCTCAAAGCCCTTGACAACCAACCTCGCCTTGTATTTTGCAACATTGCCGATGCCGTCTCGCTTAAGCTTGAAGACCCATTTGTTCTTCAATACTTTCACCCTCTTCGGAGCCTCTACCAACTCATATGTTTGATTTTTCTCCAAAGAAGCCATTTCTTCATCCATTGCCTTCTTCCAATTTGCATCCTCCTTGTCACTAAGAGCCTCTAGGAAGTCTTCAAGCTCCCCCTCATCTGTCACCATAATATACTCCTCCGAGGAGTACCTTCTCGACGATTGAGGCCCCCTAGTCGACCTCCGGACTTGAGGCACTTCCGGAGGTAGGAGCTCGTCTTCATCACCGGTAGAAGCATCATCTACCGGGTCTTCATAGGCTCCTCCACCGATCGGTTCAACAACCGGTGGGTCTTCATGAGTCTCCCCCTCTCCATCATCCACCCCTTGGCTTGGTGGAGAGGAGATGGGAGTGGAATCATTGGATTCCTCTACACCTCCACCATGGACCTTCATGGTCTTCTCCAAATCGGCAATGGTCTCATCTTCAAAGAATACAACATCACGGCTTTGCACTATCTTCTTGGCCTTGGGATCATAGAGGCGATACCCAAATTCTTCATCCCCATAGCCAATGAACACACATGGTGTGCCCCGATCGTCGAGCTTCGATCGATTCTCCTTTGGCACGTGTACAAAAGCCCGACACCCAAACACCTTCATGTGACGGTAGCTAACTTCCTTGCCGCTCCAAACCTTCTCCGGAATGCCACCCTCCAAGGGAACCGAGGGAGACCGATTGACGATATAGGAAGCGGTCACCACTGCCTCCCCCCAAAAGGTCTTAGGAAGCTTAGCCATGGATAGCATTGCACGTGCCTTCTCCATTAGTGTGCGATTCATCCTCTCTGCTATCCCGTTGTGCTGAGGGGTGCGGGGTACACTCTTCTCGTGCCGAATTCCATGCCTAGCATAATAGTCTTGGAATTCCTTTGAAACATACTCGCCTCCATTGTCACTACGGAGGCATTTGAGTTTTTTTTCTGTCTCCCGCTCAACCTTAGCATGAAACTTAGAGAAAGCATCAAATACATCACTTTTATTTGCTAGTAAGTAGACCCATACCTTGCGAGATGAGTCATCGATGAAGGTAAGAAAGTAGCGGTGTTCCCCGAGAGTAGCAACATCCATGGGTCCGCAAACGTCCGAGTGGACAAGCTCCAACACTTCCTTCTTCCTCTCCGAGTGCCCCGAGAATGACACCCTATGTTGCTTCCCGATCAAACAGTCATCACAAGTGCCATAAGCCATAGAGCCAACCTGAGGTGTGATGAGCTTCTGCTTCCTCAAGATTTCTAAGCCCTTTTCACTCATGTGACCAAGCCTTCGATGCCATAGCCCTGGAGTGGCCTCACTAGCATTCACACTACCTTCTTGAGTGTGCACCTCCGTGGCCGTCTTGTATAGTGTGCAACAAGCCTTGCCTTTGGCAACAACCAATGAACCCTTGCTTAGCTTCCACACTCCATTACCGAAGACACTCACATAGCCTTCTCAATCAAGAACCAATCCCGACATTAAATTCAGTCGAAGATTCGGGACATGCCTTACGTCCCGTAGAATCAAGGTGCATCCCAAATTGGTCTTCACTTGGACATCTCCAATACCTTGAATCTTCGACGCACTACTATTGCCCATTTTGACATTGCCAAAATTGCCGCTCCGGTAGCTCATAAAGAAGTCCCTTCTGGGTGTGACATGGTATGATGCTCCCGTGTCGACAACCCATTCAACCTCATTTGCGGAGGTGTGATAGCACTCCCCATTGTCCAACAAGACAACTACACCATCATCACCGGTGATGGTAGCGGATGTACATTCCTCCTCCTTGGGCTTCACCTTACCCCCCTTGAGATCATTCTTGAACTTGAAACAATTTTTCTTAAAATGCCCTTCCTTCTTGCAATAGAAGCACGTCAATGATTTACCTTTGGATTTTGACCGAGCTTGCGACTTCCCCCTCCAATGAGGTTTCCTACTCTTGCTCCGGCCTCGCTCTTCATTCATCAAACCTTGCGGATGGTCTTCTCCATTCACCTTCCGCCTTGTTTCCTCATTTAGCAAAGCACTATGCACAATAGACAATGTTAACTTGCCATCCGGGGAAGAGTTGCTCACCGACACAACAAGTGTCTCCCAACTATTTGGAAGCGAACTCAATAGTAGCATAGCTTGAAGCTCCTCTTCCAAGACTGTTTTCGTGACGGTCAATTGATTGACTATGCTTTGGAACTCGTTCAAATGATCTGATACCGACGTTCCATCCCGATACTTCAAATTGACAAGCTTGCGGATGAGCATGGTCTTGTTGCCAACTGTCTTCCTCTCGTACCGATCATGAAGCCGAGTCCACATCTCGAATGCAGACGTAACTCCAGAGACGTGATGGCAAACACTAACATCTAGCCACTTGCGAATCGTGCCGCATGATTTTCGATTCAACACCCGCCATTCCTCATCGGACATCTTTTCTGGGCACTTTGAATCTCCACCTAACGGCAAGTACAAATCCTTGCAATACAAGATATCTTCCATCTTCTCCTTCCAAATCGGCCATGAATTAGTGCCATTGAAGCAAAACATCCCTTCATTCTTGCTACCGCCGCTCTCATCCATTTTTGATTTCTCACAGACACAAGAACAAACACCTTGTGTGCACAACCCGTGCTCTGATACCACTTGATGGGAAAACCGCACCGGCTCAACCACGAAACCGACGATCTCTTCCCCGTGAGATGAACCAAAAAAGGAGCAAACAACAATCCAATCACAAATGCAAAATAATTCAATCACAAGCAAAGAAGATGACTCGGTGATTTACGTGGAAACCCTTGCGGGAAAAACCACGGTGAGCAAATGCTCGGAGCAAATGCTCGGGGGAGGGCTTCACTATCAAAGACGGCAAGCAAGACGAGAGTACAACCCGACTCCTTCTTCTTCCTCCTTCTAGATCTACACCTTTCCCCCCTTCTAGGGCTCAACAAGTAGAGACCCTAGCAAGCCTCAAGGAACATACCTCTTTGCAAGCTTAGATCCGATCTATCCGTCGAAGATCGATCCCCAAGGAAATCTTTTCCTCCCTTGTAGAAGAAAGCACTCATTCTCCCTTAGAAAATCAGCCCTCAAAGCCCCTCCAAGGTTTCTCAAAGCCAACTCAAGCATACTCCAAAAGCCCCTTCAAAGAGCCTTTAAAACATCCCAAAACGGGTCTGCAGAAAAACAGATCCGACCCGACTTCGCCCAAGTGGGTTTGCTGAATTTTCTGCTCATTTGTGGCTAAGGAACTCGCCCGGGCGAGTCGGGTCTCGCGCCGGGTGACTCGGGTGCAAGTCCGATTGGGAAGGAGCTATGCTCCCCTCCCCTTTGGGTCTCCTCCATGGGGATGGAACCCCAACAGTTTCTAATTAAACCAAAGAAACGACACATTAAGCTCAGGAAATATAATAATAACTTGAATCTTTTGCTGTTGCGCTTTCCAAGCCCCCCCCCCCCTTCTCTCTCTCTCTCTCTCTCTCTCTCTCTCTCTCTCTCTCTCTCTCATCCCCTCTTCATACACATGAATCGCACATTCTTATCCTTAGTAATACTTAATAACAATTCATCTTCAAAGAAAAAAATTCTTCAACCAAAATTTTTTTTTTTACAACAATCATGGGGATCTATTCATGGCGCCCCAGACCCAAACCCAAAGCAAAATCCATACAACGTTAATCATCCAAATTAATAAGACCAGAGGAAGATTCATCCTCGAATACAATACGATTCAAATCCCGAGCTGCTAAATCAACTAATACAACAATTAAGGTTGAGAACTTTGATATATTCGAAAGCCTACGAACTTGAGGTGACGTACTTAGGGGGTGTTTGGCATCATTCCGGAACCTCCAGTTTCTATTCTCGGTTTCAGATTTTAAAAGTAATGGCTATTATTTGTTCTAGTGGAATGAAGAGTTGGGAACGAGAATTTATTGCTCCGTGTGTTTCTCTACCAATCGGACGTTGAACCATCGAATTTACACTAGAAGTGGTAAATTGACAAAAATACCCTCTGTTGGATGAGGATTAAGCGGAACAACTGTTCCTCATGCCAAACACCCCCTTATCTAGAGAAGATATTTGATCATGGTGAAGAGTATTCTTAATTTTGTGAGAATCTTTGGAGTCTTTATCAAGTAATTCTTCAAGAGAACTCTAAATTCAGAGCAAAGTTATCGAGGGATACTTTTTTTCTATTGTAAATTATTTAGCATGACAATGGGTGAGAATTAATTGTTGCACCTTGTGTGATTAAATAATCAATGGTGATAATATTTTAAATTCTTTATCCTTTTCTCTCCTTATTTAAATCTGATAAATAGTTCTTTACTAGATAAAAACATAAGGTTTAGGTACACCCCTCACCATATTTTAGGTTTTACTTGCGTGCTGCGTGCTGCAAGCTAGTGAGTCGGATGAATGTGGTCCATCGAAACCGATATATATCTGACTCGGACCCAGCCATTTGAGTCTAGTCCGGGCCTAGAGGTGTAGGTTCAACAAAACTGAATCTAATAGGCCTAATCTAAGATTAGCTTAGAAAATAATGCGATTATTTGATCGCGACCAACATGAACCATGACATGTCGGCCATGAGAAATTGACCACCATGTCAGTTGAGAGTGACTGACCCATATGTAGGAATGAGAAGGAATGGGGGGGGGGGGGGGGGGGGGGGGGGGGGAGGGGGGGCAAAGTAGGGGAGGAGGAGGAGGCAGTGGAGGTGACAATATGCATATCAATATGTGTGGGATGTTGTGGGATACATCCGACATTTCTTTATTTGTTAGGTTAGGGGTGTAAGTAATTTGTTGGGTGTAAAATAGCAACTTCCTTTACTTTTAGTGGGTTAAGATAATGACAAGCAAAAAGGCATGACGGTGATGCACGGTCACATAGGTAATTTAGGGATTTAGATAATAAGTGTATTGTATGGATGCGGGAGCATATTAGGAATAGAATCAATGTTTAGGTATTATATAAATTACTTAGTATGGTTAGTGCATTACCTAACGTAGTTAGGGGACGTGTCCCCTGTCCGGATTTGGTTGGGAGCACACGTCATCTATCTACCGAAGGTAATGTTGTATTACGCGGGCAACATTTGTAGTCTTGTATTATATGTATGATTGAATTCGCCTTGAGTGGCTATGTCACGGCATGTGACCAGACCCTCGGGTTTTGTGCATGTCTGGAGTCTATGACTTGTATTAGTAAGATATGAATTATTTTATAAAGTAGTAGGTCCTAACAATGCATGCGGAAAGTGACACTAGATCGCGTGTTACGGGTGTAAACCCAAATCACATGCAGTTGGTGATCTCGTTGCCCGCATGCGAGGGCAAAACCTACAATGTAAAACTAAGAATTGATTGAGCTTAGGATCACACAACGATTTGGAGATAGGGTCATTCCCTAGTCTCCATATTGGTCACCTCAGAAACTTAGATGCGTGTTTAGGGTCCGGGCATTAGATTAGGGGAATCAAATACACCCTGATTCATCGAACTAGTTTGGTTGATGTGTAGACTCATAGAGTAATCTGCCTTATTGCAAGGAGTCTTTGGATGCTGGTGGTCTCTTTTGAATATCGTAAATAAGTTGTTTGAATTATGATATCAGCACCCTAGAATAGCTGTTAGAGTTATAATTCTAGCCCTAAATTCGAAAAATCAGAGACACCAAAATACAACAGACCGGTTTGGTTTATGTGTAGACCTCTTTAGTATTCTGGCTTATCGCTAGGAGTCTTTGGGTGCTGGTGGTCTCTTTTGAGTACCCTAAGACTAGTGGTTAAGGTTGTGATAGTAATTTTATGATAGACATCGGTTGTAGAAGTCTATGCTAGATCATGATGAGTATAACAGTGTTTGCATCACTGATGAAGGTCTTAGGACAAAGACTCGATATTCTTTGAGAGATGATATTTCATGAGATTCGATATTATTCGAATAGTGATATTCGTATAACATTTAAAGTATAAAAGGTATGGCATTATCTGAGATATGAGTGAGATTCGATATTATTCAAATAACGATATTCTTATAATATTAAAAGTACTAAAGGTATGATATTAATTGAGAATTGATATTAGTCAAAATAACATAATTTATGTCAAGAAATAACGAGAGGTATAATATAACTCAAGATACGATGCTAGAGAGGAATGACTTGATTTAGGTTGAACAACAAAGGATGATGTCAATTAAAGCACCATTTATTTTTTTTATGAGTTTCTTTTGATATATATTAGCGTGGCTCACTAAGTCATTTAGTCTTCTAAGTAACTCAGGGTTTGTGTGCGTTTTCTTTGTTGGGCACAAACTCAGGTATAAGATAGAGTTGAGTTCGTGGATCAGACAGACGTATGTAGCTGATGAAATAGTGGGGGCTAGAAGCTATGGAGTAGTTGTGAAGCACTGGAGCTAGAGCATGAACTTTAGATTCAAGGCTGGTCTTATTTGGATCAGTATGATAGTAAAATCAAATATTCCAAAAATAATATAAAGATCGTTGATATATAAAAGTTTGCTTCTGGTGGTGTGTTATTCTGACTTGGGATACCAACTACTTCTGCTAATCTTAATTATAAAATAATTGAGTGTGCGGAGCCGCTTAAGGCCAATTCAGAGTGACGTAAGGAATGACTCGTCTTCTAGGCCTGAGTCTTGTGCTCCTACGAGTGCAAAACTCTTAGAATAATTTAGGGAGTTGTCTCCCTCCTTCCAAGAGTGATGCCCTCTAACAGTCGAGCAATATTATTTTTCCACAAAATAATTTTCTTATATTCCTTGCGAGAACGGGTGCTCTAGTGTCTTCAAGCATTGGATTGGTCCAAATATGGAAGAACAAACTAAACTTAAAAACCTTTTCTCTTTTCCTTTTCTTTCAAAAAAAAAATGACAGTAAAATCTCACGCCCGAGATTTCTCGCTGCAGAGTGAAATTCAGAGCGTGACAGGTCGGGTCCGGATCTAGGGGTTTTGGACATGACTCATTGCCACCCCTAGTTCCAATGCCCATACCCTACCCAAGTATTTCCGTTGATGTTGTTTTAAAAAATAGGATTGAGAAGGAAAAAATGGGAAACAAATTGTAGGATGGAAGGAAGAATGAGTTAGTGGATTAGAGGGATTGCCCTTCCCATTATAATCTTTTTTTTAATAGATAAATAAGATTCAATTGATTAGTGGAAAAAAAGAGAAGGACAAAATGGAAAACAAAAAATAGGATGAAAGGAAGAATGGGTTAGTGCGATTTATTTCCATTATAGCCCTTGGTTTTTTAAATGGATAAATAAGACTCAATTGACCTTTCAAAAAAAAAAAAGACTCAATTGATTAGTGGCAAAAGGGTAATATTCTTGGATGGTATTTGTGATTGTATAGGGATGGAACGGGAAGGAGCAAAAATGATATATTGCAGTCCTAGTCTTTGTGTTTGTTTTCATGAGATTCAAAATATTGGGCGTGGATTAATATATAAGGTGATGCGTAAAATGAAAACTCAATACAAAAAGATGGAAGGATGTAAGGTCCCAAAAGTACGGATTTATTTGAGGGGTATGGATAAAATGCAATTCATGTTCCTTTTTATTTTTTGATTTTTTTTTTTAGTTGGTGGGGTGGGTGGGTGGTGGTGTCAGTTTTTTTTTTGTAGTCAGCTACAGCCTACCGGAAACACAACATGGGTACCAACCCCCCGATCAAGGTTTAAAACTTGTCGAGACTGCCCATTCTGGACCCATTAGGATTTTAACACTGCTCCACAGTAGAAGCATATGTCGAACGTGAGACCACTCACCCAGAGTGAGAGGTGCTTCGCCATCTAGGTGTGACCGACGTCGCTGTAGTGGTGTGAGTTGATGAAGATCAATGAAAAGCCTAATGACTTATAATTATTGATCTTTAAGCTTGAGATTTTAGAAAATTGTGAAGGATGATTGTTTGGGTATATTTGTTGCCTGTGCCGACGGACATAAATCCATAAGCAAAACCTAGATCAATAATTGTGTTTTCGGACTTTTTGGTCGCCAACTTGTTAAACTTCATCGTCCATTTTCGCAACTAAAAAATAAAGTTTTGTTCAATATAATAGTATAATACTAAAATGGAGCCCTCTCTCCCCTGTTGTGATCCGTGGACATCTATTTAAAAACCCTTATCTTTCTCCCGTGTGTGAACACGGTTCTCTCTCTTGGATCCTATTAAAAACCAATTATGAAAATCTATAACAAATACCCATTCAATGATATTTAATGATCATTTGATGCTAATTAGGAAAATCATTAGGAAAACCGTTTGATGCTAATCTGGAGTGAGTGAATCACACTCCATATTATTCGGACAACTGTGACATTGTCTGTGTCAAATATCGTGCATCAAGTTCATTCGGGCATTGCCCCGGTTTCTTACTAGTTTTCTATACAGATTGTGTATCTTGCTGCCTTAAATTCATGCCTTTCGATCCGTCTGCGGTCTGCCCCTTTATCTGTTCCATTGCATGCACCCTACACCACAGCCCCGACCAGCAAGTAAAAGGATGGTTGCGATTGTCCCAGCAATATTGGCACCTACTTGGTGCTGGGGGTGCAACTTGGGTCGGGTATTTTGACCAAATGGGTTGGTTCGGTTCTTAGCTTTAGGGAACCGATTAAATATAAGTTGGTTCCGAGTTGGGGTTCGAATAGACCCGACCAATCCTGAGAACAGAACTCCAACATATAAGCCCACATACAAGACAAGCCCACATCACAATAGCACATAAGTAACCGTTTGCTAACATTGAACCAACTACTGGGAGAAACAACAAAGGACTAAAGCCTAATGCAGACCTCTGGCTTGCTAATAAATAACCAATAGCCATTATTTTTTAACCGACATTAATATCAGTTGGTTCGGTTCGGGTCTATGCCCAATTTGGATTGGTTCGGATTTCAATACGGTAAAACCAAACTACTTCGGTTCGTTTCGGGTTGGCTCAAACCCAAACCTAACGAAAACACATTTTATAAATATATTATTGCATAGGGATCAAAAAAACACATCCCTTCACCATATCTTAAAGCAGCAATGAAAAGCCGAGATACTACAATCGACTCCGAATCACGCCATGATTTCGATTTCCTCCACCCTAGCCAAGCACATCAGCTTCATTCTTTTCCATCCGCTGCTCGAAGGGAGCCCAGCTGGACCGGCGCTTGAGTCCCCACAACCTTGGACGTCCCGTAAACCGTCAAGTCGACGCCCCGGGATTTCTCTTTCTCGATCTGATCCTTGATCCAGAAGTAGGTCATCCTCAGCCCGTCCTGTGGAAGTCGAAGAAGCAATTTGCAATGTGAAGCTACGAAAAGCAATCGGAAGGAAGGGGAGTAGCTGCTGAAGAGAGTATCTGAGATGGGTTTAAACACAGAAGACTCACTACATACCTTCAATCTCATTGTTGGGGCCCAACCCAGTTTCTCCTTTATAAGAGTGTTGTCAGAGTTGCGGCCACGAACACCCTCCGGCCCCGGAATGTGATGAATAGTAAGCTTCTTGTCCTCAAAGCCAAGTACTATTTCAGCCATTTCATTCATGCTCACCATTTCGTCACTCCCAATGTTCACTGGCTCCCGAAAGTCTGACTTCGTCAATCTAAAAAACTGTAGGTTAGATTTGAAACATAAACCGATAAAAGGGAGGGATATGTTTACTTATGTTACGCTTACTTTTATAATTACTTATTTATATAAAAGGGAGGGATATGTTTTCTTATGGTACGCTTACTTTTATAATTACACTTTGTCCATCTACATAGACGTTTCAAAAATTACCCATTTTTTGTGAGAACGATCATCTAACCAAAGATAGTGTATCCATAAAAATCCATACATTCTATAAAACTTCTAGGGCCATGAAATGTTAGAAGCTTTATCAGACATCCATTTTAACCGTTATTTTGGATATCATATTTAATACGCCAAAGAATTTCCAAATTTGTTGATTTTTTTATGAGGATGATCACCTTGCCATAGATATGACGTCCACCAAAATTTAACAAATTCTAAAACTTCTATGTTGGTGAAAGGCCATAAATTATTATATAACATAAGTCGACGTATCCCTCTTACCAATGGCCTCTTACTCATGGCCTCTTACTCATATAGTTACCTATGATCCGGGCCCTCCATTAGATCCCAACGTACGGTTCAGATTAGATGGGGAGTTAAAGCAATGGTGTCTGCATTAAATGCCCGTATTAAAAGTCTGTATTAAAAGCCCGCATTTAATGCGGACACCATTGCTTTAACTCCCCATCTAATCCGAACCGTACGTCGGGATCTAATGGAGGGCCCGGATCATAGGTAACTACCCTGTGACATATTGTGATTTTGGGACACTTGGTAATTAGAATGTGCTGATTTTTTACGAGGATAATCATAGCATTTGCTTCCCTTAGAAGTTTTAGAATGTGCATAGTGTTCTATGCAATGATTATCCATTAGAAGTGCGAAAAAAGTGATAAAAAACATCTACAACAAGGTAAAAGCTCAACATCCCAATCGTTCATTTCAAACGATACAATCTTACTAAATATATTGCAGGCATTACCTCAGGACGCCTTCCACACATTCATCGATGAAGGTGAAGGATCTGGTTTGCAGTCCGTCCCCCCACATCTCAAACCTATCGGTAGAAGTAATGGCCTTTCTACAGAAAGCAGCAGGGGCCTTCTCCCTTCCACCTGGAGTGCAGTTTAGAAAAGCCTCAGATGTCGACATAGCATGGATAATTGACGACTTAAAAAGATTAGTAACAACGCAGTCGTAAAGTACCCTTCCATGTTCCAAAGGGGCCGTAAATATTATGGAATCGCCCGATCCGACACTCAATACCAAAGTCCTTGGTGTAGTGCTTGCACAACTCCTCCGTCGCAAGTTTCTCCAAGCCATAAGCATCTTGAGGCTACATGAGAAGGTCATACCCAAGTAAACACGGTGTGCATGCAGATAGCAATCGTCTCGTTGAACGGTCCATGATGGATAAAGTAAACTAATGATTTCCGATATTTTCTAACAAACTAACCTCTGCAGGCCAGGCATCGGACTCCTTCAAGCTCACATTTGTTTCCAGCTGCTTAAACTCAGGGTAGATGCAAGCACTTGAGGCATAGAAGAACCTGCATACCATCATCTTGGTCACTCTCTAAGTACTCATTGAAGACAGCAAGCAAGAATTTGCAGAACCATTCAATGTAGATCAAAAGATCAAGAAAATTTGGGATTACCAGTGCTCAGCAGAAAACAAAATAAACCAGAAACGAGAAAGAAGGTTTAAGATAACATCATTAACAATAGCAAACAACATGTTGCTCTCATCATGAGAAATAAGATCCCAGTATTTAATGCACCACTCATTTGAGTGTATGGGTGCAAAGAGGGAAAAAAGAAAATCACTTTTCGTTCATCATTAAAAGATTAGGACCCAAAAAAACGAGGAAAATTTACAGATCTGATGTCTATAAAGGTAGAGAAATTTAATGTTAGAAGGCAAGCGAATTTTGAGATGAGAACTCCATCATTATCCTAAAGAAAGATGTCACCAAAACAAACTTTTGCAGGAGAAAAAAGAGTAACAAGGGAAACAAAAAGACTGACTTAGCAACTTTTTTTTTCTAATTTCTAACAAAAAATTACAACGAAAATATAACGATGGGACATTACATGATAGGCTAGTGCCCCAGGATTGGTTCATTTGTCTATAGCCTTGATCACATTTGACAAACCGCATAGGAGAAAATATTAGGGGAATTATGAGGTAAGTGTCAGTTAGGTGAGTTGGTAAAGTCTCGGGGGGTTTGGTATCCGAGACCTGGGATCGATTCCTGCTTGCATCAAATTAATAACTGGTAGGGGGGTGCCTTCACCCTCCCTCAGATAAGACGTTGAGGGGTTCTCAAAAAAAAAAACACAATCTAGTTTCTTAAAGATAAATTCTTTAATAAAGGAAAACTAGTAATATGAGAACTAAAACACTTATCTCTTCATTTTTACAGATTTCATGAGCATAGGTAATAGATGTCTAGTTTGTGTCTAAAAAATTCTATGCTACCACAGATTCTATGAAAATTAACTACATTACATCCAAGTTCTACAAAATGAATATGTTAGGACCTTATGGCCTAATTTATACAAGAATTATATGGTCTTTTCATAGTAAAACAGACATCCACACTTGCATGATTTCATAATATATAAGTTCTGTATGGAAACCACCTTAAAAGTTTCGTACTTTCATGGACTCACCTCTCGTTATCATACATGAATATTAATTAAATCACCTTAATTAAGGGTGATGCCATCTGGCATCAGTTGGGAGCATATGTATTGAACCAAAATCAGCAATCAGAATTGAAGGACAAAGAAGAAAACTTTACAACCATATAACAAAAGTACAACAAAGTATAGCAGAAATGTCAAAAACAACAATGAATTGTTATTGCTAATTTTCATATTTTCGGCATAGTAATTTACTGTCTACCAGTTTTTGGGAAAAAGGATGGACTCAATTATGGGGCAAGAGAATTGGATTTGACTGGATGAGAAAAAAACTGGATTGATAACTCATTAATACAAAATACATATTTGGTTGCATAGTTTATATGACATTGGAAACATTGCACTTTACCCCCTTAGTTTGGCCCAAAATAACCTAACCTCCCTATTGTTTCTTTTGTCGCAAACTGGTACCTAAAGTTCTAGCCCATGGCACAACCCCTTATCCATCAACTGACCATCATGAAATTAATAGAAAATTCTCACATGTGCCTCACATGACCTATTTAGTTATTCCTTCAATGGTACATTTCACAACAGTTAGAAACCAGAACCAAACTCTCACTCATTCCCATGGACATTTGCTTACGCGGCTTACGCCACCTATGATGATCACGGTGGCATAACAAGGGCATGTTGTAGGTGCCGGGAGGGACACAATTGCACTTTGCACATCAAGCCAACAAGCCCTCTCACACAAGTTTGGCCTCGACAGCCAGCTGCAACTCACCTTGCACACCTCTTCACAGTCAGAAAGGCAAACAATCACAATTTCCTACAACTAGAATAATGGTCTCTAATTTTCTTCTTCTCATGACTTTGATTTGTTTAAACATAGACAAACTTGTATGGAAGAGTTTGAGGGGAGTTACCCATTGCAATATATGAATTGAGGAGATTTTTAGCACATACCATTTTGGATTCAAGAACATGGCGTGGCTTAACGAGATAGGTAATAAAAAGTGGCAGGAAAAAAGAAGTAAGAGAGAAAAAGAGAGATGACTAAGACATCTTCTGACACCAAAGCAGCCAATGATACTGGATAAGTATAGGAACCAGCTTCAGACACCAAACACCTCCCAAATACAACAAATAACAACGCATAGCCCTACTATGGCAATATAGAGTGAAAGAATATATTCTACTGGTTTTAGAACCACAAGACTAGGTTGGCAGAAACACTGGAGTAGGCTCAACAAGTGTTACAAATTCCGCGAATAATTCACACAATATTCGTTGAGGGCGTTGTATGTTACACGAACAATAATACGGGAAACGATTAATGTGTCAGTAGGCGAACAATCGTGAATTAATCCCCAATAATTTGCCGCATTGCATATCTAACGCGCCCAATCGCAAACAGAGTGAGTGGGGGCATTTAGATCGGATAGTATTTTATTTCCTTCCTATTATAAGAGAAGTTTCTGACTGTGACCCCGAGTCTTTTTTGTTCACTCCTAGAGGCCGAAAACCGAAAGTCCAAATGATCGGTGCTCTAGAGGAATAAGCGACGAAGAAAAGGAAAAGAGAGAGCGACGACGGCCCCCCCCCTAGCTAGGGATTATTTCTTCTCAGTAAATCGTCTTTCCCAAGGGTTTCTTCCTTCCGAAGCTTTTCAAGACAGCAAGCTTAAGCCATTCGGTCTCTGGCAGGTGTATTTGTGTTCTCCTATTCGTCCTTTCCTCATCAATCTAATCCCTTCTTTTTCATTGATTCTCATTTCATGTGTGTATATGATAAAATGTATTTTATATTCTTGATGATTGCTTGAAGATTGGATCAAATAATTTGATTGTGAATCATGAACCCCATTGAGTTAGGATTTTTTATTGATTTTTTTACCATGTTATCAATTATTTTATTTTTTTAAGTTCATTTTTATTATGGTTTGAGGGTTCGTTCGAATCCAAACCAGTTCGGATTTTGACCAATCGAAAACCTCAAACCTGGATTATGACCCAGAATCAGATCAAGTAACTGATTTGGCCATGTCATCATTCTATTAGTTTGAATCATATATATATATGGGGAGGGATACTCTTACAAGTAAGAGTTACTAATGAGCCAAGCCGTCCGATCAAATCGGGTAGCCGTCCGATCAAAGAGAGGAAAAACTCTCTTTCTCTTACAAGTGCAGCCCCACCCCGACCCCAGATCGCACCCCCCCCCCCCCCCCCGGCTCCGGTCCCGACCCTGCAGCACCCCGACCACCACTTCCGGCGATCGGGCTGCCACCGGAGGGGATCGGACTGCCGGAGCCGAAGATCTGGGGTCAGGGGGGTCGGGCTGCCGCCGGAGAAGATCTGGCGCCAGAGGGGATCGGACTGCCGCCGGAGGAGATCTGGGTTCGGGGGGGTCGGGGGGTTGCCAGAGCCGGAGCCGGAGGGGAAGGGGTCGAGGTCGGGGGGGGTCGGACGGCTGCGATGGGGGGTCGGGGGGGTCAGGAGTTACCCATTGAGAGAGAGTTTTTCCTCTCTTTGATCGGACGGCTACCCGATTTGATCGGACGGCTTGGCTTATTAGTAACTCTTAATATATATATATATATATATATATATATATATATATATATATATATATATATATATATATATATATATATATATATATATATATGAATTTGGTAGTTATTCCACAATTCATATATCAAAAGGCTTGGATTTAAAACAAGCAATTCGAGCGAATCACCCTAACTTTTTGGTTTCTTTTTATGAATTTTTCTAAAATAATTTTGAGCCAAACTACAGGAGGTTATGTGTAATTTTTCCAATAATTTATTTTTAAAAAATTGGGGTTTAGATTACAATGATGACATATGCGGATCCAAATTCACACATGCCCATTTTATTGGAGATCTTTTACATAGATTGCGGAGCATGGATGATGTATTGATCTTCTTTTAGTTTGGGTTTTATTAGTTAAGTCAATATTTGGGCCTTTATGAATCTTTATATGGGCCTTTATGAGCCTTTGCATTGGGCTTAGCCCAGGCTTATTTAGTCTTTTGGTTCATGTAGCTCGTATATAAGTCATGGAAAAACTCATTTGAGATAGACTTTGATGGATGGAAAAATGCCCTCTCCACGTGATTCCTTCTTCCCCCTTGGTATGAGGCCTAGGGGTTTTGCCGGTGTGAGGCTGGCGGCTATAGTCCGTTTCTTCTCCCTCCCAACCTCTCTATCTCTCCCTCGTCACCTCTCCATCGATGTTCCAGCATCAATGACCATCAAGCTTTGTCCCATCTTTTAAGAGCTATACGTGATGTCACAATAAGTTGTAGAAAGCAGTTTCAACTATGAAGTTCAAAATAATTTAAAGAATACTTTGAGTCACTTACTAGTTTGAAAATAGTATGTGTTTTATCGAGCTTATAGAATTACCAATTATAATTACACAATAAATTTTCACTTTCTGCACGCACACACACACACACACACACACACACACATATATATATATATATATATATATATATGGGCAGGGATACTCTTACTTACGGAATGATTACTTATGGAATTACACACCACCTTTTACCTACCCTAAAGGTTTCATAATTTGATGAAACTTGGTGGGGATGCTATCGATGGCAAGTTGATCATCCTCACTAAAAATCATCAAATTCTATATCCTCTAGGGGCATCAAATATTAGAAGTTTTATGGACTGTTCATTATAACCGTTAATTTGAATAGCATATTTGATGCCCCTAGAGGTTATAGAATTTGATAATTTTTGGTGAGGATGATCAACTTGTCATAGATAGCATCCCCACCAAGTTTCATCAAATTCTAAAACCTCTAGGGTAGATAAATGGCGGCGTGTAATTGTATAAGATTTCATAAGTAAGAGTATCCCTCCCCTATATATATATATATATATATATATATATATATATATATATATATATATATATATATATATATATATATATATATATATATATATATATATATATATATATACTTGCTACCTACACATAATTGGTTCTTATGTGTTTAATCATGTTATAAAGTCCATACTTGTGGCAAAAAAAATTCAAATGCCTATAGAACGAACTCGGGAATGAAAGCAATTTGTTAGTAGCATTAGAGGCCCAAATACAAATTTCGGACAGCAATGTGTGGACTCATGATCTTTTTGGATGGACTTGAGTGTAAAACGTAACAGTGTTGCTAACAGATACTAGATATTAGATAACATCTAGCAAAGATGACCAAAATCACACAAACTTGAAACCAGAATGGTGGAAACAACAAAAAGCCACAAACCTTTTGACGCCATTGATCCTTGCAGCTTCGAGCATGTTGAAACTGATCATAGTGTTATTGTACATGATCACGGAATGATTGGACTGGATAAAACCCATCCCTCCCATATCAGCAGCAAGATTGAACACATGGTCCACACCGCTTGTGACCTTTAAACAGTTGTCCATGACCCTTAGATCAACAAGGTGGAACTCATGGCAGAACATATCCTCAGTCATGTGCTCATTTTTCTTCCAGTCGGAGGCAATAATGTAGTGCCCCTCGCTCTTCAAGCGCCTCGCAATGTGGGAGGCAATGAAGCCCCCTGCACCAGTGATGGAGATCCGGAGCTTCTCAGAAGGCCAATATGGTTCCCTCTCCAATTTCTCATAGGTGTATTCTCCATATGTGGTTCCAATGTTTCCCGCACTTCCCATTCTGCATCATTCGTAAAACCAGGATGATCATATATAGATTTATGACTAATACCCAAAGAAGGGAATAAAAGCAACTTATAATTATGCAAGGAAAAATTACAAAAAAAATCCAATTGAAATCCTTTCTGAGATGAAAAAATACGTAAAGCAAGAAAATCTAAAAACGGTGTGAAATATAACTAATATCTGAAGAGGACAAAAAATCTGATTTACAATCCAGGGTAAGAAAACCCGAAGCAAATACGCTACAACGCAAACACAATCAGAACACTCTAACCCAGCATTTTAAGGGCTGAAATAGACCCATGGGAAACGACAACGAACAAACATATTAGTCAAATATCATTGCAAGCTTTAAGTCAAGGATCAGACCTCAGAAAAAATATTTAAATACAAATCTCAGAAGGATTACAGCCTCAAACCAGTAGTTTTAGGGAAAAACTGGTAACCCATCATATCAATCCAACACCAGTCATAGGATTGAGATCCAATAAAAACACACTCATTAGCCAACAAGCCTTATTATTTTAGACGTGGTCTTTTGACATCTACATATATAGCGGTTGGAACCCTCCACAAAAAACGAATTGAGCATGAAAACAAGGTAAATGTTAAGTGTTAACCAAGGTCAAAGCTCAGACTTCTAGAATGTTGCTTCATTTCACCCCTCTGGCTCATAAATTGTGCCATAGAGATAAAGGTCATTCCATATATCAAATCCCACATTCTACAATCTCCGTCTAGACTCTTTCCTAGTTCTGGTAACCTTGGAGGGTTGTTTCTTAATTCTTCTTGCATGTGTTTAAACTGGGTAGGTAGGCCTCCTTCCTTACCCGTCAACTAGCCTATTAGGTTTCTTGGTTGCCCCAATCTTGCCATGTTGCACTGTCAGGTTTTCAATACCAATCTTAGAGAGGTGATGGGATAGCTTGATCGTCGGTTAGGAAATCCTTGTTAATAATTCCTTACACTTAATTCCATCTTGACGGGATTAGACTTCGATGATGATGAAAATATAATAAAGTTTGCACACTATCTAGTATCATGAATTCCTAACTCAAACCTCACCCAACCCCATAGCCCAACCACAACCACCAGGG